>VXAZ01009376.1:420915-506913 GCA_013399875.1 Gymnorhina tibicen | reverse complement strand
GGGGGGGGGTGAATCACCCACTTATGGAAAATGGTGATTAAATAAATGGGGCATGCTTACAAAATTTTAAGAAGAGACATATATAAGATTTCAGGCCAAAATGTTTCAGCATGCTTGGTGGAGACAAGCCCCAGGGCTTGGTGCTACCCAGCCTGGCCTGAGCCACGGCCCTGGGCCCTCCCCAGCCAACGGCTGGCACCTGCTCCTCTCCAATGCAATGAGCTTTTGCCCAACTGAAGCTGTCTCACTCCACCGCCATTTTTTTGTTGTTTGTTTTGACTGCACCATGAGAACAGCGAGAGAGATTGTGCGCCGTTTGCAGCTGAGAATGCACTTCAATGGACAACAGAGCTGCAAAAATCCCTTGATGCTTACCCCTGTCTGAGCAAATTGTTCCTGTCCCTTTACTGAGCCTGGGCTTTTGTGTTTGTTTTTTTTTTTTTTTCCCCAAAAGTTTCCAGAATCAGCTCATTGTATTGAAAGAAATACCCTGAACTGGACTAAAATGACAGCTGTCTTTTCATATCACTTGTACCAAAAATTTGGAGACTATCTGAAAGCAAATTTTAAATGATAAAAGGAGCATTTAACATAAGCAACTTTAGCTGACATTAACAGCAAAATCCAGCAAGGGGCAGAACATTCCTGTGTCGTGTTTTTCAAGCACATAATTCCTGTTTCCCACAATAACATTTTTAGTAAAAAAAAAAAAACAAACAAACAAAACCCCATAAAACCTACAGTATATGAAAACTTAAGACATAACAATAATGAAAAAATGGTATTGAGTATACTTGATAACGACGTACACTTTAAAATAAATCAATAGACTATGATGTAAACAAAACAGTAAGATAACACTTTAAAAACAAGACAAACATTTATCCATCGATAGTATACAGTAAACCAACAGTCCGCTGCGCAGATGCACTTATCAGGATGGTAGTCATAAAATGATTAAGTGTGTTAAAGTGATGTGTTATAAAAGTCTATTATAATTTCCTACTTGTATATCTCATATAACAGAGCGCTGTTTGTTAATTGTTTCTATAGTGCTTTTTTTTTTCTTTTTTTTTTTGACATTCCCATTGATCAGTTTTTGGTTAACATGTAGGCTGCAACAGGCTTACTGTAGAGGTGGTAGAGAACGATAGAGGGAAAAGGGGAATATATACAGAAAGGCCATGCGCAGCTTCCCACCAAGAAGTCCTGGTGCTCCATAATTTTACTGTTCAGAATTTCAACATGGTCTGCTGCAGGGGAAAGAAAAAAAAAAAAATCAAAGAAATAGTGAGAAGTTAATACATCTATATTTTAAAAGTAATTCTAATACATTTACATCCTCACTGCGTTGCCCAAGAGGTTGTCATTAGTGTGTTGCAGAGAGACATTTTATTCCATTAATTTTCTGATGTAGGGTGAAATTGCCAATAACACATTTGGCATCCTCTTAAATCTGCACTTATGGCTTTCTCTTTCCCATGCACTTCACACACAACAACAGAACAAATAGTGAAACAGGGAGGTGGACAAATAATAGTCTGATTTTTGGATGGGATGCCAGGTAGAGGGTGACTACGGAGAAGGCCAAAGGAATCCCTGATCCATGTTAGCTCTTGTTCCTTCAGACAGTCACATTAAATCTGATTCTAAGGAGTGACGAACCAAAGGCAAACTGAGCCCAGGGATAAAAGACAAGACACAGAAACCCTCTGCTCAGGGGACCCTCTTCTGTGAGCAAATTGCCTCTTTTGGGATGTACTCATGAAAATCCTCCACTGAAGGACCCAACAACTTGTCTCCTGCAGAGCTAGACCAGCAGCCTGGCTACCAGGACTACTTCAACCATGGAGGAAAAGAAAAACATCTGTCAGACCAAGTGTTTCAGTTACCAAGGTCCCACTCAGGGAAAGTTTCCTGAAAAAATGCTGAAAACAATCTCAAAAGACTTCAAGATGAAGCTCTTCCAATCAAATGATCTCCTTATTGGGTGGAACAGGCTGTTTTACACATGTTATGGAAATAGGTTAACATGTCAGGTGTCACGTCTGTCGTTTGGAACACCAGTACAGTCTAGGCTGAACATTTTCACTAATGTGGATAAGCTTGGTGTCACCCCTCATGAACAGGGTCCACAGCCACGGTTAGCAGGTCATGTATACATATGGTACTTAATTAAGGTCAGCAGAGATAAGGACCACCACTGAGAAAGTAGCTTCTGTTGATTGCTAATATATATCGTTAGGGAATTGCTTGCCAAATTAATTTCCAGCATTTAAGTAATTGCCTGTAATATGTGACCTAAGGAAGAAATGGGTTGCATATCTGCATATACTAAATGGCTGCTTTGAGAAAATCTGGTGACCTCTTGTTGAATTGGCTGAACTGTTCTTTACTCTCTTGGGGTAAAAAAAACATAATCAAGAATTGAAACTATCCAGGGATTTTAGCTCATGAACATCAGCTAAACTCACAAAGAAAAGCAATGGAAAAATGACACTGTTGCTATGCCTGTGAAATAGTACTCTGTAAGTCCAAGGACAAATTCCTCCATCATTCCCCTCAGAGGAAACCATCACCTCAGGGAAGCCCAGTATCTGCATGTGGGGTGAAGACTATGTTGCTTATAATATTCATTCTGGTCTTCAACCCACCATGAGCCAGGCCCTGCAGCTGATCAGCAGAGCTCTGCCCAGACCAAGCCAGACTTGCAGATGCACAGCAGCTGCTGCTGACCCAATTCTGCTTACCCCAGGAAAGGAAATATGTCACTAATAGCAAAAGAGAAGTTACACCTTTTCATCTGACTCATTACCAGAGCAGTCTTTGCCATCAACACTGCAAATCCCCTAGGTATCTGCAGGCAGCTGGGAGCCATGCAGAGCAAGAGCAACCTGTAAACAGAGTCATGGGACTGGGGGGATGCACAGGGAGGCTGCGAACACCGCAAAACAGGTACTTGAGACACAGAAAACAGTGCTGGTTGTAAACCATGGGGCTGGTCCATGTCCGTGCTGCAGCTGCTGAATTCCTGTTGAGTCGACAGAGCATGAAACCAGTGGAGTCCCATGGGCTCAGTACCTCTGCCTGAGCCAGCCTCGTGTTTAGGGGATGCAGTGCCCATGTACAAATCAATTCACCATGAAGAGAAATACCGAAAAGGAACTTACTGTTCTATCGGGAACTTCTACATCTGTGAAACAAACATGCTGCTACTCAGCTCATCTACTGATAACTGGGATATCTACAGCAAAAAAAAAACAAAGAACACAACACATTAAAACATTGCCTTGAGATCAGGCTGTTCATTCTGTCTTCAGTATCAGGTTAATATGTACATCAGTGTCTTATAAAACAGGATCCGCTCCCAAGTCTTTATTTTGCTACACATTAAGTAGAATGTAGCTGCACCACTACTGATGCCTTGTGGAGTAAGTACCTGGTGATTGTACTGAGATTTTGACTCCATAGACTACAAGTAAAACAGAAATACCCTGAAACTATCTGGCTGAAACAGAACTCATACAGCCACAGAGCAACACTGCACAGGAATTCCTACTTTCCTGTCATGACCAATACAAGTCTGAGTAAGACCTGCTCTACCTGAAAATAACAACAAAGCACAGATAAAGACTGGCAATTCCTACTGTGAGCAGTAAAACACTGCCTAGGACTTATGCAGGCAAAACTCCTACTGAAATCCTCATGACCTCACATCAGCAAAAAACTAGAGGATGCCCCCAGAGATATTACTGGCATTCAGCATGGCTAACAGCCTCCTACAGAACAAAGTGACACCCCAATTTCTTTGCAATAGCTCTAAACCTGAGAGCATGACAAATAAAAATGCTAAAATTAGTATTGGGGTAAAAATTTTTTAAAAGTGTTTGAAGTGTCTCTGGTCTAACTGGAGAAGTAGTGTCACACCAAATTATCAGGAAGCATCACTAGGACAGGTTGTGCATATACAGTTCAGAACTAGTGCAGAAGCAGCCATCACACTCGGTATCTTCAGAGGAAAGTTCTGGAGAGAATTATGGCTTGGCAGACATGCATGGAATCCTGTACACTTATGGCAGTGCTACAATGGCATGTACTGCACATCCAGAGTCCTTTCTGTAGGGATGGGTGACATGATATTGGCATAAAAAAACTTTAGACTTCACAGCCTCACCCCTGATTTTTGGTTTTTGGTTGTTTGAGGATTTTTTGGTAGTTTTTAGAGTCCAATTTTGTGGTGGGGGGAGGCGACTTTGTGTTTCCACTTCTGCTTTCCAGCCCAGAGAGGACATGCCAAAATACCGCACGGAAGGATGCTTGGGGTGGTATTTGTGCTTGAGACTGAAAGCAGAAGTGCTGCAGGTCTTGCATGACTGTACCCTTGGGAGATTTACAGCCCATTTTCTGAGGACCCGGCGGGAGGTGTGTTTTTGGAGGAGAGCCTGCGTCCCTGCCAATCGCCCATCCCTACGCTCCGGCCGGGCTTGTGCCCATCCCGCAGGTGGCAGGAGCGGCCCCTCTCGGATCCCCGGCCACACGCACGCACACACACGCACACTCTGCCTCTGCACGCCCGAGCCTGCACCGAGCCGGGTGGGACGGCGCTCGACCCCGCACGGGATCCAGCCCTCGCCCGGTCTTCGAGATCTGAACAAGTGAAAGAAAGCCATTGAAAGGGCCAAACCTGATTGGCGGTAGCTGTTGCAGCGAAGGGGACGCTGGTGGCAGGAGTTGTTGCTGCAGACACAGTGGTGGGCGTAGCACCGTGCATCATGGGCACTTTCGGAAGGGAACCATGGAAGCGACATACGGGAGGGTGGAGCGTACATATATTTTGTTTGTTTGGTTGGTTTTATGTAACCATGGCAACATGTGGTGGATTTGGGGGCGTGGCAGGAATCACAGCAACAAGCCATGTGACATCGTCATGAAGGACACATCGGGGCGCAGCATGCAATCACAGTGCAAAGCAAGACAGCGTTGGGAAAAAAATAAACAAGAGAGAAGGGGAAAAGCCAATTACAATTATAATTAAGGAAAAAACCAAAACATTCTCAACACTTAGTACATTTATAAGCAGAACAATGATGTATTAGACTCCGAGGGCCAAATTTCCAAAGGGGGGAGAGGATGGGTGTGCTAGCAAAAGCCCACGTCAGCTCGCACCCGTGGGGAGTTAGACACAGCCAGTGCACGTTCCTTTGGGTGGGGACATTTTGGCAAGCGCACCCTCCCGCCCGCCTGGGAAAGCTTGTCCCCTTCCCTCCCCACCCCGTCCCCGCCAGCAACCAGAGGTACATGATGCACTTTGCAGTGGCTGCCGCAGTTCTTTCACCAGGTTTTCTCGCCTCTCTCTAGCAGGGACAAGGCTTCGGCACGGGACAGAGCCGGAGGCACGGCAAACGAGCGGCTGGCAGACTGAGCTCTCTCCATACAAATTCAGCATACTTCCTTTTCCACCCTAATTCTATACGATTTGGCAAAACTCCCCTCTTGCGGGGTGGGGAGGGGATGGAGAGGGGAAGGGACAGAGAGGGAAAAATACACAGATGCATCTGAACAGCTACAATTTGCAGGAAGAGCATCCAAAGGACAACATGGCAGCAGGGAGCCTGGCAGCCTCCTGAAGCTGCGTGTCCTACAGAGCCCGATGCTGGAAGGGATGCTCTGGTGCACACACGGGCATCCCCCAAACCCGAGGGGGGTTTGCGGGGCCGAGGAGTCCACAGGAAGGCCCAGCCATCCCCACAAACATGCGGTGGGGAAGCAGACTTGCCTTCCCCTCCACACCCCAGCAGCCACGGCCAGCCCCAGCAGGGAAGGAGCATGTGCCTGTGGCTGTGCACACTCCGGCCATGAGATGTTGGATTGTGTGGGTTGGGGTTTCCTACAGGCTGAGTTGTATTTGAGGGACTCAGCTCCCCATCATGCAAGCAATGTGTCCTCCCTGCACTATAGGGATAGGCAGGTTAAAGAGCAGAGTGTTTAGCCATTCATGCCAGAGCTTCCAGACCTGCTCTTGGAAAGCCTTGCATGCTCCCCAGGGCTCCTCTCTCCCTCTAACTAATGCAGGCACACACCTGGATGCTGGTAGCCTTGCCTAACCTTGGCTAGAGGATGAAAGCTCAGCTTTCACCTGCTCTGCTATGCCCAGCAGCTGTAGACAGAGGCCTCAAAGGCCTGCAGAGGTTTCAGTAACACCCAGATGCTGAGCCTGAATGAGCAGCACTAATGAGCACATACTCAGACCCACTGCCTCCCTGCATCCCACGTGCATCTGCAGTGGTACCTCCCTATGATCTCCTGTACCTGCACACCTAACACTGTCCTACAGAGATGACTCTCCAGCCAGTCCATGGTCCAAACCTTGCTTCTCTCACTGTACAAGCAGCACCCTGCTCTGGCAAAGGGGCTGACCCCAGATGTGTTCCTCCTTAGCACCTTTGTTAAACCAGTCTCCTAAAATACCCTCAGAAGGACAACTAAAAATCCAAACTTAAGTCCGCCTGTTGCTTGATACAAAATAAAACAAAAATAAGCCAACAGGATCCTCCCATTGCTATTTCCTTGTGTTAGATGACTTAAATAGGTTGTAAAGACATTTAAGTGACAGATTCTTGTCTCTGAAGTGGAACTAAATAGGGGTGGAAACATCACATTGGACTCTCTTATTATAAGTCACATGAAACACTGCACTGCACAGAAGTTAAAAGGGATACAACCATTTAAGCCTCAAAGAAGACAGTAGTTAGACAGTCACACCACTCAGCCACCCAGGTTCTCACTGATGCATACTAACTTGCAGTCTCTTTCAGATTAGGAAAAGTTGAGAAGTTTGTGTAGAAAAACCTACCAACGCTTGCAGTGGGTGTCATGCACAGAACTGACCCTGCACACCATGCATTGAAGCGTGGAAAGATGAACAAAAGGGATATTTCATTAGTGAAGCTTCAGTGTTAGATATCACTTTAACTAAAAAGCAAGTATTCTCTTTGCAGCATTCAGTATTTAAGCACATGCAAGCAAATTCTGCATATTGGTACATAAATAGTTTAAACTCAGTTTTAAGAGATCATAGCAAACCAAATTAATTCTTTAATTCTTGGGTAGTAGAGAATAAACTCCTCCCACCTTGGTATTAAATGATATGATTGATCCCAGAAAATAGGGTTGTTTAGGATTTTTTGGTTATTGGGTACGCTGATTTCTTTCTGGTTGTGTCAGCAGAAAAAAGTGCCCTTAGAAGAATGTCACACTCATGTTAAAACTGACTTTCCAAAAGGAATTTACTCCCACAAGCAGGGACTGGGATTCAAAGTCTCTAGTTTAAGCTGAAAGAGGCACTTATTTTTCTGGACTTGAAAAAATTGCAGTGGTGATGCTATTTTCAAGAGACAGCCTGACTCCCCCCCTGCCATGGCAACCCATGATGCTGATCCCTCAACAACTGAACAGGAGATACTAAGAAAAGCAACAGCTCCCTTCCCCTCCCCATGGTGAGAGCTGCGATGTGCCACCTCTCTGCTGTGCCTTTCTGAGAGCTGCCAAGGCCAAGTCCAGATCTGGAGTCTGATGTGTAACATAAATTCACCACAGATCCATCCTCTGACTGGAAATTTGCTGCTCTGCCCAGCATTAATGTCTTCAGACGAGAGCAGGTGCCAGTAAGCAGCCCTGTTATGCATCAGCCCTGCGCGTAATTTCATTGCCATGAGACTGGCACCACAGCACAGCAAGTGCCAGGTACAGCTGATTTATGGTGTTCCATCAGAAATGCATGTTCTTATGTCAACTTTGGCAACTGTGACCTCGAGGAAGAGGAGTGTGTAGCCAGCTGGGGGACCTGGCATTCCCCAAGGTGTCTGTGTTTCCTGAAGAAGTATTTCACTTGGCATCTGACAGAACTGTGGTAAGGTCAGCTCAGCCCAGCCCGTCCAACACTTTGCAGAGCACAAGGTAAGAGGCTACTACTCCATCTCTCCACATGAGAATCCACTTCCCTGGAAGAACAGCTTGGCAGCTGCTGAGTTCTGAGTGCTTCCAAGGGCTGTCATAACAGAAAGGCCACATGAGCACAGTGTTTAGCTCCCTGCTCCCTGGACCCACACCACCTGAGAAGGTTTGCACTCAGGACAGGACTGTCTCTAAAGCTTTTCCCCTGACCCCAAAGAACAACAGGACCAAGGTGCAGGTCCACTGTGTGTTCACCTCCAGGGGTCAGCTCAGAGAAACACTTTGTGTATTTTTGTAAATATCATCTGACAAGTAAATACAGCATTAAAAATTAAAAGCACGGGGCATTAATTTTCCTGTGATGCCCTGAATGATAGTAATGATACTAAAACATGAGCTATCAACTCTGGAATATTCCTAATTCAGCCACTTATAATACTTTCCACTCTAAGCAGGTTTTGTTCTTCATTTGGCTGCAGTTAATTGGCCAGTCAGAAGTCAGTCACATCTGCCACATTAATATTTCCAGTTCTGTAAGAATTACTGAACTGCATCTTTCAATTTAACTCTGAGACCTTAAAGGTACAATAAAAGCTGGGAGTTAAATTGCTTTTAAAAAGCTTAAGGTATTGTACTGGTCAAAAGACAAGGAAGAGGGAAATATATGCCTTTAAAGAGGATTGTATAATTTGTATTTACTAAAGACTAACCATTCCCTCTGTATACATCACAGCTGCTTCAATATGTAGGTCAGTGAGATACAAGTTCAGGAAGGTGCCTACAGCCTCAAGAGAGCAGGCATAGAGGTCCATAAGACATTTTAACATGAGTTCATAAGAGTGCTACGCAAGAGTCAAAGAATTAATTTGGGATTAACCAGTTGAACCATAAGGAGGAAAAACAGAAAGTGTGAATTCAAGAAACATGCAGACATTTTTCTTAGTTTGCTTAAGAAAACCCCCAAACCACACAAAAAGGGCTAAGAAGGATCTTTACATGTGAAAAGCTCTAAATTATAGTAGATGAAGGGAAAAAAGTCAAACAACAGACATTAATTTTTCATCCATTTTTAACATGAAACTACACACCAATACTCTTTTGCTAAGGACTCTTACAAAACTACTCATTAGCTGAACATCAAGGTCATAAAATAAACAACCATGATGGTGGGGAAAGCAAGGAGACACTCACCTGTAGGGATGAACGTAGGCTGTTGCAACTGCATGTTGGCTAGAGCCTGTTGGTAGTGGAAAACGCTTGGGTTAAAGACTGTGGTGGCACCATTGTTTTTTTCAAGTGCTGGCCTCTTTGGTAAAGGTTGAAGTGCACCAGGCGGCAGGGCCTGTGGATAAGGGAGTCATTAAAGACAAGTGGAGTAAATAAAGGGGCCCAGATGTAGGTCAAGCATGCAATAAATAATAGGGGGTCTTGGCTGCAAATCACCTGCAACTGTATCAACTTAGCGAGACAGGAAGGAGAAGAGCAGCTAAGTCACAGTATGAGTAGCAGGTGAAACAACAGCTTCACTAGGTAAGCAGTTAGTAAATGCACCAGGAGGAGGGGCAGAGTCCAGAAGGAGGAGGGATGCTAAGGAGCTTTTCAACAGGACTGACTTGGGTACAGAGGGAGAAAAAAGCACAGGGAAAAGGAAGGGGAGAGGTGATCACCTGGACAGGATGCTACAAAGAGCAGTTGCAGGCAACAAGCATTAAAAACCCCCAAAAGAAACAGGAAAAATACAGTAGATGACTATTTAAAACCCAAGAAGATAAGCACAAGCAACTAATGCCATAGAAAAAAAAGGGATGCTTGCCTCTGGTTGAACACCTGCCTACATGTACGTGTGCACGTATGGAAGCGTGCACACTGTGCAGCCAACCCATGTGTCCAGATGGTAAAGCTGTAGCTGTTGCCAATTACAAACATAACATTACATTCACAGTAAAATGCATTTCCACTTGTTAGTAGAGAGGCTGAGCAACATGGTCAAGACCAGGCCTGATTCTCCACTGCTCACACCAGAGGCACAGCCCATCACCAGCAGATTTGGACCAGCTCCCACTTCATAGAAGGTGGCCTCCATCAGTCAAATACTGCTCACTCGTTATTAATAGTGGAAAAAGCCATTGACAAATCCCTTCTTTTCATTCTATCACACCACAGGCTTCTTCCAGCCTGTCAAACCTGTTCCATGATCAGACTTGGTAAAAAGCATTAACTCAGGAACTTTTCTCAGTGAGTTACTCATCATTCACCCAAGCATGTCTCAACAGCAAAGCAGTATGTCAGGTTCTTAAGAGACAGGAATGCTTCTAATGATTTACAGCTTTTCATTGTACCCAAGTAAGAAACCACATTTTTTCCTCCACATTGTGATAGAAAAGGGTCCTTTTTAATTATGCCCCGCAGTCCTTTTGCATGTAACACTCCCATTGACGTCAATGAGATTTACGCACGTGGAAGTCATGCAGAATCAGGTCATTTCTGACTAGTTGTTAGTCTGTATCATGTAGCAAAGCAATGGCTGAAAAACAGGGTTATCACTCCTACTTTTATTTTAGTAGGTCACAAATGAATGGTAATGGAGAAGGTTTGGCTAATGAAGGGTTAAAGCTACAAACACACAGTACTTGGAAGAAACAACACAAGTAAAGGTATTTTAAATCGTTATGAAGATCAACACACAACAGAGTGTAAGTGAAAGCTTGCAACAGTTTGTTGCCATCTAGAAACAGGTTTCACTTTAAATTTAATTTGCTATAGGAGACTGCTCATCTGAGAAATGTTAAGCAACATACTTCCAGGCAAAACATTACTCCATCCTATCTCTACTCATAGTGGCTTTTGGGTGGTTTTAATACTAAAAAAGAAAATTAGAAGAAATTGCATTTGCGAAACTGCCCACAGACGTGCACACATCCTTTGCCTATGCTAGCGGGCATCCATTCTCAGCATTAGGATTTAGTCTTCCCAGATTTCTTCTGGCTCCTACCAAAAGATAGCAGTCAAAGATGGGACAATATTTTCAGACACAGACACCAAAATCTTTAACTTAAGATTCATATTTTAGGATGATGTATGAGTTTTCATTTCTAGGTAAGCTTTCATTGGTATCTGTGTTAAATCTGCCTGTATCTACAACTCATCTATTTAATGACAGTTATGTGAATGTTCCTCTGGGCATGGGACAGATCTGCAGCTTGCAGAGTCTGGAGTAGTTTCATGTGCATCACAGAGGTTTTACAGCTTTACAGCGACTGAAGAACTTGCTACTTAAATTCATGCTCCTTACAGTACCCGATTGCTAAATAATCCTTTTCAGACACTTCCAAAATCTGCCTCGGAAGAAGAATTTACTAATTATACCAAAGCAACTGTGCCAGGCACATAATGGACTTTTGACTACCTGCTTCTTGGCCAAAGGCTGTCACCACCCTGAACCCCACAACAGTAGTGCCAAAAGCAGAACAGCTGAAGGCTTTGAGACCTTGCTGTGATGTCCTGGCACTTCCTAGGACAACTCCCAAGCCCAGCACTCCAGTCAGAGGGAGCATACAGATACCAGCAGGCCACAGGGACATCAAGACACATCAGACTATCCCATCATCTCCCCAGCATCACCCTCCTTCCTAACCTGCTACAGCCCCTTGGGAGCAAGGAAAAGAAAGGAGCTATAGCAGCCTCACTGTTGCTCCCTCAACAGCACCCAGGTGGAGAAACACAAATAAATGCAGTATTTCCAGAGTGTTCTAAAGAAACAAGCACTCTGCAGCAGCTGCTGTGCCACCTGAAGTCCAGCTCTTCCACATGGGCTCTGTGGGCACAGGAGCCAGGAACCCATCTTGATCTGCTTCTGGTTTGACACAGCCCTGTGGGTCACCCCTCCACCCCAGCAGTGGAGTGGAGGAGTGTTCACACAGGATCCATGAAGATGTGCTCCTCCTGTTGCCAACTGATCTTATTTTAGATACTAAGGTGCAGGAGGGCCCAGGGAGACAGAAGGATCTGGCTTCAGCCCTTCTCCAGCCCTTGTGCTGAGGTAAGAGCCTCAAGCCAGGAGCACACTCACTGAAAGGTCCATCTGTAACGCCTTGAAGAGGCATCTAAAATTGTACATGATGAAGCTGGGGCAATACAGGTTCTGCACCGGGATCTGGCAGGGACACAGGATCAAATAAATGTGTCTCATTTGACACGGGCTACAATTTCTGTATTACTCAAGCCCTGCAGGAATTGTAGCAGCTCGAGGGGGTACAACATTTTTTTCTCACACCATGTTGTGGTTCTGAAGGAATCCCACAAACAGAATATACAACAGGCAATGGAGACTCCTCACCACCAAATTCTGTAGCCAGTGTCTCCCCACAGCAGAGGAGGAATTCGACTACACCCTTGTAGCAAAGAACTTACTTGATGAATTTACCTCATCCAGCTGCTTGTGCTTTCTCTCTGGACAAGCTCTGACCACCACATATACAGCAGCAGCTTTGGACAGTAACTTTTTCTGACTTTATTTTTTCCCTGTGTGTTTGTGTGCACACATGGGTACGCAACCCTTGCCACAGGATCTGGCCATCTGCACCAGTGAAAGCATTAATTCAGTTCAGTATCCATGTGATAGTCCTGCTACAAATGAACAACTTCCCCTACTAAAATGCCAGGCAGCCTCCCATTTTTGGGCTGGGAAAGCCACAGTCCTGCTCAAATGAGCATCTGCACAAAGAGGCTTGTGCCACTTCTCTGCATGGCATGGAAAACAATTCTTCAGCAAGACTGACAGATAAAAACACACTGCATGCCAAGGTCAGAATTTCCCACATGCTGGTTAACAAACCTCTTGTTATTTTTTGCAAGACAAGAACTGGATTAAATCTTTTCAACAAACAATCTAATTGCACCTCAAAGTTCCCCTCAGATCTCTATCTCCTGGGACCAGATCACACTTTCACCCTTCTGCACTCAGCAAAGAGGGGCTGGGTCTGCTGCCAGGCATGACAAATACAGAATGATCTGAGAGAGGGCAGAGGTAGCACCCATTCCCTGGCAAGCAGCAGAAGCAATGTGATCAGTTTCCTCTGAAGATCATACATGTTCTTATCACTCATGAAGGGTTCAGTAGAGGTGACATATTCCAACACGTGGCTGCAAACCTTTCGATGTGTCAGAGCAGGAAGACTTGTAAAGTAACTTCTCTTGTAGGGTTCGTTCAGTGGGGGAGTAGTTATGGGCTCTCCCATTCTCTGCCAGAATGTGTCTCCTCAGAGTGGTGGCTCTTTGAGAGGGCAGTGAGGCATTGTGCAGGTCCTGCCTGTGCTGGCTTTTGGGGCCGTCTGTGCCAGCTGTGAGCAGAGGAAGTGAGAGGCTGCGATGTCATTCACAGCATCATTCCATCACTGCTGGCAGAAGCTGGGCCCTAGCAAGGCTTTCTACTGCTGCTGCCTAAAACTCTGATAAGGAAACCTCTTGACTACTTAAACCCAAAACCAAGTCTTTGGAGAGGAAGGGGAGCAGATCAGCTTCTCCTTTCTAGCTCTGGGAATGAGAAGCAACATCAGCTTGATGGTTTCACAGCTCCTCTGTGTCCACTCTTCCCTTTCCCTGCTATAGTTGGGAAACAGGAGCTCTTTTTTTTTAGAATGTGTTGTATCCCTTTTTATTTGGGAAAACAGGAAGGAGTTGTCTTCTATGGAGCCAGGACTGTCAGTACTGTGAGGATGGCTTTTGCCTCACTATGAGCATCATAAAGCCAAGTAAAACATATTATTTGAGATTAACAGAACAATAAAAGACAGCTTATATGAAGACAGCTTGCAGGCAGAAGCTCAGGGAGCAGATCCCATGCTTGAGACTGCAGCAAAAGGCACCCAGAGCGAGGTCCCTTTGTTGACACTGTCCCACTGGGGAATGAGGGGATTAACCACAGACAGAGCCAGCTGAAGGGACAGCCATCTTCCCAGCTTACCCAATGCATAAGCCAAGTCCCACACTGCAACTGCTTCAGTTCCCAGCACAGATCCCCAAGGATGCTGTTTAGCCCTCTTCCCCTTAAATCTCAGTTGTGCCCATTACACAGAACACCCTTGTGCAGGGCAGTTACCAGCATAGCACTGCCAGGCAAGGCTGTGATGTTTGGAATACAAAGAAAAGTTACTGGATCTGTCCCGCAACCACCCAGTCCTCTGGCTTTTACAGCACACTGCAGACCTAATGAGCTAAATTCTCAAATTCTCCCTGAAACATTGCATCTTGTGACTCCAAAGCTGCCAGTGTTTGGAAAAACACTTCAAAAGCCAGAGCTGCCTCCCCCCAAGATTATTCACCGTCTCCAAAACACATCCAGGCTTCAGGAGGCTTCAGACATTAATGGATGGTGTGTGGGGCACAGAATTGGCATGTCTGAACGTACGCTGAACATTTCTGGCTGGGATGGGCAGTCTCCCCAGGCACTAACACCACAGACCAAGAGCAGAAGGCTTTCATGCAGACTAAGATGGTTACATGCAAAGCGAGAAGGTGAAAGGTCCAAGTACCAGGTCAAAGGTTGCCTCGAGCGGTCGCTTCAGTGATCTGACAGCTGGCTGAGTCTTAATTATCAGGCAGCGAGCACATTGATGGCAATGGGCCAGGGAGGGGGATCAAGCACGGTAACAAAAACAGCAAGCAGAGGTGTGTCAAGAGAGAGCAACAATTTGGGGAGGCGAAGAGAAAAAAAATTAAAAAGTGAATGCATTATACAATATATTAAAAAGATGAGGCATGCACAACACAGGGTGGCTGGGTGGCAAGTCAGTTATTTTGCCTCAGTAAGTTTTAAAAGTAAAGAACTGTCATCACAGGACATGTGCTTTGGAGCATCGGCTGGCACAGCTGGGCAGGAGCACTCAGGGATTAGCACCTGTACAGGGACGGCACTGGGCTCCAGTCCTCATGCTGCAGCTACATATCATGCAGAGGCCAGCAGAGCACTCATGGAGATAGAAGGACCATTGGAAAAGGAGGAAGCCTCAAGCACATGCTTAAGTGCTGTCCTGGGACTGAGCCTTACCCAGTTCATCCAGAAATGCACTGACTTCAGCCAAGCAGGAGTGAGTAAAGCTACTACTTGTGCACATCAAGTAACTGCAGGATTGGGTCCCTCAGAAATGCTGAATTTAGATTTGAAGTCATTCCAAATCTGGTTTAGAATGTAGACTCATAGCCTGGCATCTGTTTTTCACTCCAAGAAAATGGAGCACCTTTCTTTCCTTTAATAAAGTCTTACACCTCAACAGGTACAGTAAATGCATCAAACCTTGAAAAGTCAATGAATAATGTAGGCTGTTTTGGTAGCAGGAGTGATGCAACAAGCCATCAATAAATATTTTAAAGGTTCTAGTTAACAGCATACAAATAGGGTTAATTACATTTTTAAGAGAAGCCAGCAGGATGAATAAGTTAAGTAGCAGTGTCCTAGATAATTAGTGAAAAAATAAAGATTCAATTGTGAAAAACACAAGAGTTTCATTTCAGAAGGTTATTTTTCAACAGACCTGCACTCTTATTTCAACAACAATAAAAACAGTAAGAAAACTAATAAATAAACACTGCAGTATAAATTAATTGTTCAAATTACATTCCAGGTAATATTGATGCTACAAGGAGGGCACTTGTTTAATTTCTGGAGTTGCCCTGGCTCTGCATTAAATTTCATAGTGAATTAAAAGCAACCTCCTTTACTATCTTAAAAAAAAGAAAAAGGTATTTACAAAAATTTTAGTAGTCTTAATTCTAAACCAAAGAGGAGGAAAGAGCCTTTTAAATATTAATTTTAAAAAGTTTTAAGAAATCATAGAAGAGATGGAAGGGACCTCTAGAGATCAGCTAGACCAACACCCTGCTCAAAGCAGAGTCAACTACAGCAGCTTGCTTGGGACTCCATTCAGGCAGGTTCTCAGTATCTCCTAGGATGGAGAATCCTGTTGTAGTGTTTGATCTTTCTTTGGTAAATAAATTTTTACTTATGTTTAAACGGAATGTCCTGAATTTCACTTTGTGCCCATTGCTTCTTGTCTTTTCATTGGGCACCACAGGGAAGAGTTTCCCTCCACCTTCTTTACCTCCCACATCAGGAATTTATGCACATGGGTAAGATCCCCTGGGCCTCTTCTTCCCTCCCCAGCTCCCTCATCTCTGGAATAAACAGGTGCCATTAAACCAAACTCAACAGAATGGCAAACATTTATATAAGCTAGGAGTTACCTGGTAAGTCTTCCTTGACTCATGTTCAGAACTGTAGATATAAGTAGTCACAATTCAACTTAAAATGCAGGTGGGACCATCTCTACCAGGTCCAAAGCATCAAACAGGTCAGGAAGTCACCCTTGGATTGTGTCTTGTAATTTCACTAAGTCATGGCAAAGGTATCGGACACAAGTATGCTAAGCTCAAGCAACTGATATCATCTGCTTTCTGGAGAGAACAGGCCAGGATCTCCCTGAAAAGGATGTACTGTGTATTGAGGAAGCTGAACCGACCCCTATAAGTCAGCCAGGGAAGGTGTTGGGTGCTGCTGCACTTGCATTCATGTCACATCACAATGTCATGTCAGCAGGGTTGGGCACCATGTCCCTACCTGGTGAGATGTACTATGCCACTGAGGGCTTCATGCTGTGGTGAGCACGGAGACAGGATGAAGAGATAGGATGCATCTTGCACATGCTCTCAGCTCTCTAGTCAGCCATTTACAAAGCTCTCTACTTTTCCACAAATGACGTGAAATCTCTTAGCAATGGAAATGCAGCTTGAGAAGAGCTCTACTTACCATTGCAGCTGCAGCTGTCTGGTTCACCTGGTGTTGAGCTGCCTTGATTTTGGCTTGCAGGTGTGCAGGGGGATGAAAGTACTTGCATTTCTCCCTAGAGCATCGACCTTTGATGTAATCCATGCAAACTGTAACAGTATTTTCATTTGTGTCTATCATTGCAATATCTATAGGGTGAGCATAGCGGCAATCATTCTCACCACGTGTGCAATTTCCACGCTGAAACTCTCGACAAACCTTAAAAGAAAGTCACATTGTTGAGCAGAACATCAAGTTACTTTTCATTCAGTATTTTCAACACAGTTTCAACACAATATCAGTTCAGTTGGCCACATTAAACCATGTGTATACTCTAAATCCATGCTCATCTGGGGTAGCAGACAGACTGAGGGGCAACTGGTGCTACTCACAACTGCTTCAGGGGATGAAAAAATCCACAACGTTAACAAGGCCAATTACCAAATGCAAGTGAAGTACAGAATTTGTGCAAAATGGAAAGTGACCCCAGAAAATCAATGTCATTTTGACAAAACTTTTGCAGCTCAGGATTCCTCCCCTGCCTCTAAAGCTTAAATGTTAATAACTCTGCCATTTGTGTCTCACCTGGATTATGTATTTGTTATGGAGCACACTCCTAGGTAGGACATTTAATTCTAAATATTACATGCTGCTGGCTATTTGCAAGAAGTACTTTTTCTTAAATAGGAGGTGCCTCTTTCACATAAACAGTCTCCCTGCCCTTCACAATAAAACCCCAACCCTGGCATTATGTGACAGCACATCTGATTACACAGCAATGTGTTTGAAGGTGTTGCCAAAATTACTAGTTGTACTAGGATCTTGCAGATCCTCCTAAGTTATGACCACTGAAGCATCAGAGGCAGAGGAAAAGGTTTCACAAAAAGTCTGCAAGGTTTCTTGTCTGAGGAACTGAGAGAAGTTGTTGAATAATATAGCAAGTGGTGTAGCTCATGTGCACCATTGTGCAATCAGACTGAGTGTGGGGAAAGGTGAGACATCAGCAAGGTAAGATAAAGTACATAACACAAAACAATGTGTTTTGAAATTACACCCTTCTCCACTATCTTCCTATGTTATAATTTACACCTGCAGGGGCCTCTGAATTCAGGACCTCAGCCCTTATCTCCTGCAGAGTCTCTGTTTAGGATTTGAAAGACATTTACAACTCCTCCACCACTAAGTCCCAGCATGTCCAGCCAACTGGGGAGGGAGAGACATCTTTCCAATGCCCCACACTCACCACTCCCATCAGTGTAATGCTTAAAGCTTTCTGTAAAAGCTCAATAAGCCCATCTCTAAAAAAGGGAAATGTCTATTACCTCCAAAACCTCTCCCACTCAACCAATCATAAGGGCAGACCATCTACTTGGTTTTTTGAGGGTTTTTTAAGCATGGCAGGTCACATACAACAAACAATCCTAACCCTGCTCTAATACCCACTGATATCAGAAGAGTGAGTTTTCCCAAATTTCCAAGGATTTGGGAAAAGGCCCTGCAAGAGCGTCTGCTCTGGCAGAGAGCAGCATCCCTGTGTTAGGAAACCTGCAAGGTAAACTCTGTACTGTGCTGCATCAGGTCATTTTAGCAGACAGCAACAGCTGGGACCACATGTCCTGTTCATTCCTGTCAGCACTATTGTATCAGATGTCCAAATACCTCCAGTTTATCCGTACGCATCAGTTTCTGCCCAGCAGAGCCTCCTGGTACTGTAACAGTAGGATTTCCGGAAACCAGGACAGGAGTATTTGGTAAAAGCTCTGCAGGAACCAAGCCCATCCCAGGAGAAACATGACTCAGGTAGGGACTAAAAGCCATTGTGGGGCTTGTTGCAAGCGATGGAGTCACGGGAAACGTTGTCTGTGTATAGAAAGAGGAAAAACAAAGTGTTGGTTAAAAAGCTCTGTCTTGGATTACCCATCAAAGCCTTGCATCACACTTCAGTCCTTTTAGACAATTTGATTAGCCACATCAAAACGCTGTGCTCTCCAATCTATTCATTTATTGCCATTTATTTGTGATCCATTCGCTTCTCCTGACTCACAGATTTGTGACTCATCCTGAATACAAGGCATCTTTATTTGTCAGATCAAAGCATATTGATGATCTTTATAGTTTAATGACACAATTAAGGATTTCATGCCAGCAATTAGGGCAGGCCCAAATTAAACTTCTCATTCCCAAATAAATGTCTTCAGCTTCTTCTCATGCCTACACTGCAACGCTGTAGAGAGACTCCAAGATAAACTGCAGCTTCAGGACCTGCAAGCAGGTAACCCCATTAGCTGCATTGCTGCATTCACCATCAGCCTGCCCTGAGCTCCATGCTAGCATGGCCAGCGTGCCTCAGGTTAGACCAAAGGCGTCAGGTGAGGTATCTCTGCTGCAGTATGCTTGGTGGTCAGGCATCCTGCACATCTGGGGTTGGTTTCAGAGTGTCAACAGACTCCAGGCAAAAGCCATTTTGCAGAAGGATTTAAGCCTGCGCTCCACGTGAATGGCAGCAAGAGGACACCAAACTCATTAATGTCACAACATGCCAGATCTCATGGCTTTGGCAAGAGCAGGTGAGTCTTGGACTTGGAATAGCAATGACAGAGTGTACCAGATGAGATGGCTCAGGTGGACTAGTACAAGGTCCAAGACCCCACCTGTGCTACAAGGAGCCATGCTCTCCTTGGGACAGTACAACAGGCCATAAAGATCTCGACCACTTCAGGTCCCTACCATTGTGTTAGGCAGGTCCTCTGAGTGCAGCAGAGCTTCAGTGCAGGGGACCAGAGGTACTTCCCTGACCTGAGCTGCTCCAGCAGTGCTTTGTCTGGAAAAGGAGCTGCTGTGCTGGCAGGCAGGTGAGCACAAGGCTCCTAAGCAGATGCTCAGTTTAAAGTCTGTGACTAGCCCCTATAGCCAGGGACTTTGTGAGGTTTTTAAAGCACAAGATCAAAAGTATTCTTGGGAATTAAACCAGCTCTAGCTGATGAAAAACTCCATCTGCGTCCCCACTGAAGATGAGAGCATGCATGGCAGCAATCCTGCGCCTGTAGCAGGGGCTTGAGCAGCCCCCAGGGAAAGCAGCCTGAAACTCGCAACCATTTTTATTTTTCCTCCTGTCACCTGTTCCACTGTGAACTCTGGGTTCCAGTTAAAGCTGCTCACATTGGCAGGCGTCCATGATACCATCCTTGGGAGCTACAGCCTCTACTTGGCAATAAATACAAGTGTGCTTACACACACAGGAAGCACTGGGGCAGTTTTTTGGCCACACACATCATTCCCTCCTTTCTTTTGTTTTGGTACTTCTAGTCCTGTGAACTTCTAAAAGAAACCACATATGGACAGTGTGTTCCTCAACAGCATCTTCATCCTGGTACTTTCATACTTGCTTATTGTGATGTGGAAGAAGCTGTCCCACAGTAACACCAGCCAACTATCCTAACCCGGCTTTAGCTCAACAATGCCCCTTCCTAAGGTCAGTGACAGCAAGCAGCTCCTGAGCCAATGGGAAAGGGAATTGTTGACAGAATATATCCCATTTTCTCCTCCTCAATGAGAAGACACAGCTTCCTGCATCAGTGGTGCTGGATGCTTCAAGTGTAGCAGAACCAAATAATTCTCTCTCTGGGAGGGATTTCCAATTCTCCTTCTTATGAGCCTTAGTCAAGCACTGCTTCAGCTGTCAGGAGACTTCAGCCACTAAAGACAGAGATCTCCCAATCCACAGCCCTTTATTAAATAATTTTCTTCTCTTTCAATTTTCTGTGGCTTCCAGACATTTTATACCTTTTGCTGCTAAAAAAGCTCTTTAGGATTTTCAAAGCTGTGAGTCCCTGAACACTTTAGCAAGAAGGCAGCATCCATTAGACTGTTTTCTTCTGTGTCAGTACCAGTAATTACAGTGATACTGTAGAACTTCCATCAAAATTTGCACCATAAATGCTATTTTAAGGAGCTTCTCCAGCCTGGCCAGTCTGCACAGGTTATGCTAGGGCCTGACATTTTGTCAGCATTTGTTTTATGTATCCATAGTAGTCCAAACCTTGAAGTACATGTGGCTTGCACAAATGTGTGGGCAAACCTAGCCTATGTTTTTCTGCACCTAATACAGCAGAAGTATCCTGACTGAGCAGGTGTGGCAAAAATATTGCTCCAAAATTCCAGGAGATCCTTTAAAGCAGGCTTCTCCTACTTGGGTTCAAACACAACCAGCAGCCAGGCCAAGGACCTCGCTGGTTTCTGAGACAAAGGGAAGATGCTCCTCCCACTGCTGAAGGAGGGATTTGTGCACACTGGGAATGCTGGGGGCTTGCAACACTTCATAATGAGTGAATTCACCTGAAACATTCTCTAAGAGATGATATACCAGCCTCTTCACTAAAGCTACTACAAAGGTGGAAGCAGGACCTGCTCCCTGAAACACAATCCTCATCTCCCTCAAAAGCAGTCCCTCTTCTCACTGGGAGCAATCAGCAAGGGCTAATGGATCCAAACCCAAGCTGAAGAGAGCAGAGAAAAGATGTGTATGAGGAACAACTGAGTAGAGTAGTATGATCCACTTGTGACCCTGGAGACCTGCAGAGTGATGCTTGTAAGAGCAGGAGGAGTTTTTATTGCTGCTGCTGTTTGTTCACCCATTTCTGTGCCCTGACATCTGCTGCCGTGTTCCCAAGGTTTCACAACTGCTTCTTCTGCCCGCCTGCACCATGCGCCTCCTTTCCTGATTGGAAGTGACAGTTGTGCTCCACACCCTGCCCGCAGGCCAGGGCTGACACTCGAAGCCAAGCGGGTGCGCAGCCAGGGAACAAGCAGACCTCAGTCAACATATTAAACAGACAAGAGCTGGGGTTTTAAATCTGGAGTGTGCAAAGCACTCTGAAAACTGCGCCTTTGTGAGCTGGCACCAGGGAGCTCTGTATTTATTGTGGCTGATGAGGGGAAAAGATGGGCTGTGCTCACTGCCAGACCTGGCTGCCTGTCTCAGCTTGGGAAATCCAGTCTGGCTCATGCATCCATACCAGTAATAGAGATGCTGCCAGCCAATTCTCTTCTCTACGTCTGTGCAGGTCCCCCTTGTCCTCAGGGAATTTGAGCAAATTTCCTCCTTGCAGCCAGAACCCAAATGTAATTTTTACTCCAAACAGCATTGCCCTCCTCAACATGCCTCCTGTCTACCTCTTGTGACAGCTGTGCTGCTTTTGGCTGGTATACAGTTAATCTTCTCCACAGTAGCTGGTGTGGGGCTGTGGTTCGGATTTCTACTGGAAACAGTGTTGATAATTCAGGGATGTTTTTGTTGTTTCTGAGCAGCGCTTACACAGGGTCAAGGGCTTTTCTGCCTCTCACCCCACCCAACCAGCGAATTGATTATGGGGGGCAGCACAAGGAGTTGGGAGGGGGCAGAGGACAGCTGACCCCAACTGACCCAAGGGATATCCCAGACCAAATGGCATCATGTTCCTGATATAAAGCTCCATGAGGAAGAGGAAGGGAGGGACAGGAGACCTGACAAAGTAACATTATGGCTGCACACTAAAAAACCAAACTCTCAACTTAATTGCTGGTGTGCTCTAGGGCAAAAGAGAGGGATTGAAAGTATCAGCACTTACTCCTGCTGCCCCCCTTAAAGCTCTTGCTAATTCAGGAAATACAGAGACAGGTTTCCTTGCAAATTAACTTTTATAAATCACAGCACAGAGACACTACCAGTAACTCCTGTGCAGAGGGAAACAGGTTACAGTGCAGCAGCAAAGGGTTCAGGCTGGTACCAGCTCACAAGACTGGTTTACTGAGTATTAAAATGATTGTAAGAATAGTAATAATTAAAAAAAAGCTGAAATGGCTGTTGTCAGAACACATCTCAGGGAGGGGGTTGCCAAGGTCTTTGACAGCTCTGAGCTCCTCATAGACCTCAAGTACGAAAGCTGTTGGGTTGAAGGTGTGAGCAAAGAGCAGGCACCGTCCCAGGGAGGGACATTTGTCACCAATGGTGGTGACAGAACCTGAAACAGCTGATTTTGTTAACAATCTAGAAGTTGCATTCGATTTGCCTACCAGAAATTGTGCTAATGCTAGAAAAGAAACACAGAGCGGGTGTGAAGAGGAAGGCAGAAGAGCGGTTGGTGTTTTGTCAAACACAAGCGCTGTCTCAGCCAGGAAGTGTTGATTCTGAGTTACCTCAGACCCTAAAAAAGGGAAAGCCTGAAAATGAGAGGGCCACTGTAAATTACAGAGGTGTTGATAGCCTGAAGGAGGGGAGACAGGTCACTGCTAAGCACCTATATATGGAAAGCACACAAAAAACAATGGCAGCTTACAGTCTGGTCATGCAAACTGAAGATAAAGATTTCATACTGACAAGACTGAAAACCTTGATATTAAAAACATTATTGATGCTGTCACAAAATCCAAAAACCTGCGTTCCCCTCCAATGTAACTGCATGGGGCTGGCTGGCTGGAAAACCACCCTCCAACATGAAGGCTGAGCATGCTGGAGTGAATCCAACCGGCCAAAGCATTCAGCTACCTACCACCACAGATGCTCATTTCCCCAACCAGACTGCAAAGACACACTCCCTCCTCAAAGGATCTCTCATTTGTGGGCTGCTGTAGCATAAAAGACAGGTGTTAACACCCCACAGCATTGTCTCTTGGCAGATACCAGCTCCTGGGTGGGCCAGGGTACGTATATTTATTCATTCCTAGCATGCCTTTGACTAGAGGCTGAGATATAAATCCTGTTTTTGCTCCATGGAATGGAACAAATGCCTGCGCAAAGCACCTGTTGAAATTGGCTCCAGCACTTGCTCCAAGCATCACTGGCCAAGCAAGTTGCTCACCCTCTGCTTTAACCCCTCCATCAGCACCAAGGAGTGGCAGCAGGATCCTGCTGCCCCAGGAGGGGACAAAGGGCTGGGTTAAAGTCTGGGCTGTATTCAGGGGCATGGGTTACTCAGAAGTATCAAGACAGTCCTGTCTGCAAAGACCTTGACAGGAAGAAAAGATGAAGAGCTTGAAAACAAAGAGAGGAAACAGCTTCCCTAGGCAGCAGGGCAGGAGTGGTGGCAGGTGTATCACCACTGCCGTGCTCTGTTAACAGCATGTTCAGGCACTAATGGGGAAGCACCGAGCAAACCAGTGCCCTGCTCCACCACGTCAATTGGACCCTGAAGCACCTCCACGGTCAGCTCCAAAAGTCTGTCCCACACTGCTGCAAAGGGATAAAGCAGGATGAAGAGGGTGGGGAAAAGGCCCGAGGTGCAGGACTTTTTGGGTGGTCTTGCACTGGCACACACAGGATGCAAAGTGACCATATCTGAGAAACCAGACACAACATTGACCAAAGTAGCTCTTCCTATCAATGCCAGAGCCCAGCTCATAGACAGACACATTCAAGGCCATTTCAGGAAGCCTGGTGAAAAGCTGCTATGTCAAGTGCTGGTTTGGTTTGGATTTGGTGAGGGTTTTTTTGGTGGTGGTTTGTTGTTTTTTTTTTTTAACTCCTGGTGAAACTGCACTTCAAAATGTCTAAGCATGCAGCTATTGCTTGGAACTATTAAGCATGCTGTTTCAAATCTCATCTCTGGCAAGCATCCCAATTAAGCAGGCATCCCATTGATCAGCTTTCTGATCACATGGGATTTGTTCTGCTGCTGCATCTGATAACAATACTTTCTGCTTTGACAAATTTCATGTGTAGCCAGAAGGAGGCCCCACCCTTCTCACTCAGAGAGAAAAAAATTCTCAAAGCCAGCTTCCACTGACAGCATCTTTGGGAAATCAAAGGCAGTTGAAAGAGCAGTCTCTTTTTGTCCTGAAACTGGTGTGGAGCAAGTTGGGCAGCAGGAATCAGACCAAGAGCTTGTTTAGTCTGAGTAAAGTGTGGGAAAGCAGGAAGGGAGCAGTCACTGCAGAACAAATTTTTATTTTTCTTCTTTGCCCATGTTTCCCTCATGGCACAATTTAGAAACCTGGGGCCTTTCTCATCAGAAAGGTTAGCTCTGAAATGAGAGCACTAACCAGACAAACCAACACATTCAGTCTCAGAGGCAATTTAAAAGGCAGGAGTAAAATTTAGGAGCATACTGGACCTGCAAGATCGCAAAGTGGGAAGATGGGAACTTACCAAAGAGGAAATCTCAAAGATGCTTTGAATAGCCAGCCAAAGAGTGTCCACCATGAATTCCCCACAGAGGAAAACTCCAAACAGGAACGGTTTGCTTTTGGTACAGGGCTTGAAAACCAGTGCTACTATTTTGTGGGAATTCAGGATTTCCTTTTGATGTGGACATACTTTCAAACTCCACAAAAAAGAGGAGCAAGACTACAGCAGATAAGAGCCTAAGGCACAGCACAACTAAAGACCTTTTCTGTGGCAGATTTTCTATCACCTTTCCATCTTCAAAATGGGAAAAATAAACAGCATTTTCCTAGCTTATATGGCAGGGCCAAGATAAAGCTACTAGCAGACACACAGGATGATCAGAGTGATGCCAAACATGGAAAAGCCCCCAAAACACAGGAGGAATATGCCAGACTGAGGAAATGCCCCAATCTGGTGGCAGACCACTGTCATGAAGGGACACTGGCCAGCTTTCCCTGCTGAGACAGCTCCATCACAAGTTCTTACACCAAACATCACAACAGCCTCCAACGAGGAGGAATCCTTCACTGTTCTCTGGTGAGAATAAACCAGAAACATCTGAGCTTTTCAAAGCTGGGGTGACAGATGCTGTGACCCACCCACATGGGCAGAGAGGCCAGGCACTGTAGGCAGGACACCAGGAGGCCAACTTCAGGCTGGTTCACAGACTTGACACCTTCAGGCTAGAAGAGCTTGTCCAAGGATCTGGCCAGTCCTCCCGTGTGGCACAGCACAATGAGCCTCACCCAACTACACCACACTAAGTGCACATTGCCCCAGGAAAGATACTCAGCCTCAGCCCAATTAACTCTCAGAGCAGCTTATTCACATCAGCATTGAAGAGCTGCTTCAAGACCTCTGACAATTCTTAAAATATACATTATGACAGACTTAAACTCAGCTGACAAATGTCATCCCCTCCCAGATACACCAACCAGCAGACACAAGCCATCCTCTCCCTGGCATAACAGGGTTCTCCAGCCTGAAACCTGTTTTAACTGACAAGCCAAAGCAGGGACAGGCAGTGAAGGCTTCTCTGAACTACCTGCTCTGCAAATATCTGTCTCCCACAGGCTTCCCTTCCTACCTGAAGAAAAGCAAATCTTTCCTGCTCTTACTCTAAATCATCATTACTGTGAAAAACAAGTGACAGGGCTGTGACATTAGCATAACTCTCTTCTGGGACAACTGCAGTGAAATGGGTCTCACTCCCAGACATAAAAAAGTATTAAAGTCCAGGTGGGATTCATCTTCCCCAGTTTTAGTCCAATGGTGCAACACATCTAGTCCAAGGGAGTCAGTATCATCTCAGTGTAAAACAACTATCTGAAACAGGATCCACTGGAATTGTGCCACTCAGAGCTTCTGGGATGTACATAAATCAACTGGTCAAATAAGCACCTGGTGGTAAGGCCCTTCCACCTGAAGCCCTGAAATCTCACAGCTCCTCAGTTATCAGAGGAAAAGAGAGACACAGCCTGCAAGGAGATGCAAAGGCAGCATCAGACACCCCTCTGGAAGAGTCTGCCCAATTCTGGGCAGCACAGACAATGGCCTGAGCTCAGGCAAAGGTCCGGGGCCTCTGTGAAGAAACAGGGGAGGAACAGGGAGCAGTGTGAACCCAATGGATCTGTGGCTGTAACTCACAATTGGCTGTAGCTGTGCGCCCGGTAGCATGAACTGCATCTGCTGAGCAAACATGGCTGCGGCTGTCTTCTGCTGGATCAGGTTGTTGCGTCCATTTATTTCAAGTTGTGTTTTTAAATGTGGGGGAGGGTGGAGATATTTGCAGTTCTCTCGGGTACACCGGCCCTAAAAAACATAATGGAACAGCATTTCAGTGAATGTAACACCCAGGGCAGCCAGAGAAATTTAATTAAGGATTGTTTGGGTTACTGGAACAACACAATCATTGAGGCGGAGGTGGCTTGGTAGCTACTGTGCCTCTTTTGTGATTTTTATATAGTAGGTGAAGAGAAGAGCAACATGACTTCTCCTGCAGTAACACTAACCAAATACTATCAAGCTAAACCAAAAAGTCAGGCTTCCTGATGTTAAAATGATTGTTGTAAGAAAAAACACCAAACGATCTAACACAAACACCAATACTTTCAGAAGCTAGTGGCAACAATTCCAGAAACAACAAGAAAAATTCCCCGTTTCCTTGTGTGGGTTGCTTTTCCCCTCCTTCCCAACACCAGACCACTTAACTGGCCCTGACAACCAGACAGCAAGAAACAAAACTGTCTCCACCACTTCCCTAGCTGCATTGGATAAAACTTTAAGAGGACAGCTCTGTAAGGCAGCACCTCTGATACACAACATGCAGGTACCCCGAGATGCTGAGAACTGGCTGTCACAGGAGGAAGAACTGAAACAATTTTCCCCCTTCATGCTTTCATTTGTCAAAAGTGATGTGTGTTGCATCCTTCCCCCCTGCAGTAAACGTAAGCACTGGCTATGCCAGTGGCTCCTAAAAAGCAAGAAATCACTGATGTTATCCCCGCAAATCAACTGAAATCATCACTTAAAAAAACATATATAAACTGCGCCTTACCTTAATAGTATTTGCAAGTAGACATAAGAAGGTAACTATCAATACATCACTGAATAAGAAAGCTAGTAACAAACGTTGTCATTAAGATGAAAGAGTTCTTGAAAAATAAGGTGTTTCTTTTTGAATTTCTTCCTCAACAAACAAGAGGCATACAGAATACATTAAATACTTAGTGTAACTTTATGCTCACTTATAAAACTTTTACGCAAAAACGGTAACTTTTTTGAGGAACAAATTCTTTTGAGCTATTCGGAGCCTATTAAAATAAGGCCAGACCTGGAAGCCACAGAGCTGTTCCATAACAGATAATTAATAACAGTTCCTGCAGCCAGCAAAGGCACAGGACCACCCATTACCCAGCCTGTCCCAGGCACTCTTGTCAAGGGCTGGACACAGAGTTCTCAGTCTCAGTGTAATTAAATTTGCTTTCCAAAAGGGGCACATCAGATGACCCCATGTACCTGCCCCTTTTAGCAGGATCATGTGCAGCAGAGCTGTAACCCCATAACCAGGTCCACAAGGATACAGCTGTTAACATATCACTGCACCCAAGGCTCAGGTGGGAACCTCCTGAGATGAGCCCCTGATGCATCCAGGATACTCTCCTGGGGATTCTTTAAGGTTTTTGTAAACATACAGGTGGAATCACTGGACAGTCCAAGTACCACCACAAAAAGCCAACACCGTGACCCACTGCAGGGGCTGGTTTTGAATCCCCAGCCAGGCTCACCAGCACGCCAGGTTGCTGTAGAGCAGCCTGAGATTTCCAAGCTTTTATCTGCTCCCCTTCCTGGTGGGGACAACAGCTTCACTGGGGAGAGGGCTGCAGAGCTTGACTGCAGCTTAAAAGGGGCTGTTTGACATGTGTCATGGGAACAGGCTCCTCTCTTATCTGCTCCAAGGAGATCAGAGTTAAACAAAAGGCAAATAATTAAATGCAAGAAGTGATGGGCTAAACCCAGCGGACAGGAAAAAAACCCACTTCCAAACTTTAGCAGCCTGGCTTTGTGGAATGAAACTCTGCCCTGCTCCTGGAAAGAGCCCAGTGGCTCCCAACAACCCAACTCGAAAAGAAAGAGGCTTTTTAATGCTATCATTTTGGCTTCTCAGCAATCCAACAGCCCCAGATCCCCAGCAGTAAGTTAATTGCTCACTGCCCCTGAGGACATGAATCTTCATCACCAGACACTTTCTCACATCTGTGTAAAGTGAGGGTAAAATGGCACAACACAGCTGGCTGGTGCTCAGACACTCAGTGCCACTACAAAGGAAATCACTGCATTATTCTGCAAGGAGAACACTCATCAGCACTAGGCAGGTGTGGGTCATCCTTCTCATGGCTGCATGGGACCAGGCCTCTATACAGCCTTTCCCATCACCCGGGACCCAGCAAGAGTCCAGGGTTCCTGGAGCATATCTGCAGTGTTCCACCTCCACAGCTTCTGCAGAGCTGCTGCTGACTGGGAGCAGACCCCATGGAACCACAGGCTGTCCATGGCCAGGCAGCTGCTTGATTCTAAGCTCCAGCCTCCACAGGCTTACACATCAGCCTTAGAAATTTCTCCTGACTACAACTTGGCACAAGTGCTTTGGGTCGGCAAAACACTTATTTCTACCAAATTTGGAATAAATCTGTAGATGTTTCTACACTGCAGGAATGGAGAAGATGAAAAACAGAATTACTATCTTTTGTAAACAATACTTACACAGTTGACTTCAACTTGAGAAGGACTTCGCTATTTCCACTAAAATTGTAAATATCCTGGATACCAGCAACCCTAGCCTGGTGTGAAGCTTTGTTCTACTTTTTTTTCTTCTCAAAGCAGTTTGTTTAATTCCAACAGGGGGTTCTACAAACAGAACATTTTTACTACCAATAAAAAACCACCATACAACACAAGGCCTAGGTCTTGCAGACAGAGCCTGTAAGATGAAACCAGTGCCCACATAGTGCTACTGGTTTCAAGGACACATTTGTAAGAGACAGAGCTGTGCAGATGCTGCTGCAGAGCAAAGATTGTAAAGTGCTGTTGGTCAGGCCTTCGAGGGCTCAGAAAGACTAAATTAATCACTGCTACACTCAGATTCAAACCCATACCTTTGGTCTAACTCCTCCTCGCCAACATTTTGATCCTGAGGACCACCAATCACTGTGTTTCACCAGGATGTATTGGAAGCCACAGCTGAGTTGAGCTGCCCTCCCCAGCACCACAGTAAATTCTTAAATCTCTCAGATGAATTTCAGGAACTGCTGATGTGACAGAGTGACACAAAATGTTCCCAGTTTAGACAGTTTGCTATGTAACAACTTTGAAGATGTCTTGCTCTGTAGTGATGGGCACCATTAGTACCCACTGAACTCCAACACTGCTAGGGGTGAGCCCTTCTTCTACCCTTCCATCACAACACCCACAGTTCTTGGTACTTCCCAGAAACACACACACTCTTCAAGACCAATTTCAGCTCTACAAAAACCGCCAGAAGGACAAAGGAACTGCCATTTTTAACTCCTCAGTACCAGCTGCAACACAGCAGGGAAAGCAACAGGGAACGGGGTAGCAAATCTGTTGTGTGGATACCGGGATGGGGATAAATAAGGACAACTCCACTTTATACCTGTGTGGCCTAGGAATACATGAGAAAATACAACAGGAGTCAGGCCCCCAAGTTCTAGATGAGCATATTTATGCTACAAGGCACAGTTTTCCTGCAGGGACTAGCTGTGGCTCCAGCATATCGAAAACTCAGCATAGGGCACAGGACAGTTCCAGGGCTGTGCACAGAAGACCAACTGAGACATTCTCCAAGCTGAGTGTTGAACCAAAAAGCACCATCACAGCACCTGGAGTGGTCACTGCACATGTTGGGAAGGGGCCTGGTGCTCAGAGACTGATCTGTGCTGGTAAGCAGCACATTGAGCCTGCTGGCACCAGCGAAGCCATCCTCCTGTAACTGGAAATTTAATGCTGCTGTCAATTTAGCCTGAGTATTGACTCCAGGACAGGAGCATTCCCACCCTGTCCCAGGTGGCACACAAGCCTGCAGCCAGGGAATCACCACCCAGTAACAGACTGTTGCTGGCCTTGGTAACATGCTAAATATAGCTGTATTTTCTGGCTCCTCGCAAAATGGAAGGAGTCTGAAGGACCACATTCATCAGCTTCTTTGCCAACTACAACCAGGAGGGAAAAGCATATGGACTGCACTTTCCGGGTCTTGAAAAATGGATATTAAAAATAAATCATTAAAGGATTTAGAGTATCTTCTCCCCATTTCTTCCCACATACTCCCCCACCCTTACAGTAGGCTGCTGGCATGTGATTGACTGTGTTGCCAACTTAAGTCATGCTGTGATGGCGTATACTGTAAATGGCTGGCATCTGACACCAGCTAACATGACAGCGCTTGCACTGCAACAAAGCCAGCTGTTTGGAGTGCAGCATGGATGGCAGCACACTGAAACCCAGTAGAAAAACCTGCATTATACCTGGCTGTGTGCAGTTTGCACCTTGTCATCTGCATCCTAGCTCGGAGGGATGCAAATAAGAGCATTCTGGGTACTGCACCAGGCTGGATGAACCTTCCCTAAGCATGTCGCAAAAATTCTCTCCCCACTGGCTGCTGAAGTCAGTTGAACTGTGCTGCAGAAACAAGGCTTCCAGCACAAACCCCAACACTTGCTCAAATGTGCACCAGTAATGCAGTTTGTTACAGTCTCTTTAATCCCAGACACCCGTGAGGGGTTCCAGACACACATTTCTGGTTTTAATGACTGCACACTATGTCCCATCAATCATCAGCAGTTCTCATGTGAAAATCTTCAAGCTAATGCAGCTTTTCACACACTGGAGGCTGCAGTAGGTTGGTCCCCTGACTGTGCAGTCTTTTCCACAGACACTGATGACATGTGCAATGACTGACAGCAAAAAGAATAAAAAGAGATCAGGCAGGAAAGGATTTCCATGTTTTGAACAAAACCAGGCACCTAAACAAAAAAGGCAAAAAAGCTTGTCTACATAACTTTTCTCTGCATGAAGCAGCAGATTTCCACCTCCCCAAGAGGAACTCAGTGGGGAGGCACATTCAGAGATGTGCTGGCCCTGCTTACTCAGTGCCTGCCGCTCCAGTGCTGAGGCATGAAACACTCTCTGCTTTCCATCCCACTCGCCACATGCACACACAGGCTCTCTCCTGGCTGTGGATCCTCGCTCCTGCCACAGCCTTGCATGGCTTTCTCATATACAATACAATCTCAACTACCATTGTGTCTGCCCCACATTTGCAGGGCAGGCTGCAGAACTGCCATAGAGCATGAATTATCCTGCAGCAGTGGGAGGCAAAAAGTGGTAAGCTCAGGGTTGCATCCCTGTGTCCATGCAGCACAGCTAAGACATGTACTGAGCAGCACATGCTGCTCCAGGTCTAACCCCACTGCCATCTGCTCTCTAAGAAGACAGAGGTCTTGGGAGGTAGACTTGGTACCTGGTAGTGCCCAAGCTCTTAAGTCCTTCACCCATCTTATAAGGACTTGCAGCTTCAAAGTTACCCTTCCAGGACAGCAAACCACCAATGCACCACCTCTACTCAAGCGCTTTGTGCTCACTACAGCTTGTCCCTAAGCAACCTGCTCCAGGGCTGAGCAAATGGAATGCCAGCTGAATTGAGTGGCACATCCTGCCATCTCCAGTGCACTGAATGGCTCATCCAGCCGCCTCCAACGCTGCACCACGCTCCTCTTTCCACACAGGTAGAGAACTGCGTTGGAGGAAGGGAGATAGCTGCCCATCTCACTGCTGGATCAAACACCTTCCACTGGCATACAACATCAAATAGCATGGAAATAGCATGTTTTCAACTGGAAAACAAAGGAGGCTGGATCTGACAAGGTAGTCTGATCATTAGCGAGTGTTACGTCTCAGATAGGTGTTCATGCAGCCCAGCTGTCACTCGTTGCAGTTCAAAGCCAGCCCTGAACACACCTTATCTGCAAGTCCTTTCTACAGGCTAATGAAATTTCAGAAGTCATGAAATTTCAGAGTCAGTGAGAACTGCAACCTTGCAACCTCCCTTGAACATTGACCCTGGCCCAATACATCAGGTACTTCTGCTTAAGAGCAATGCTTTCCTCCTAGCAGTGTTGGAGCAGCTCACTTTCACAGAGAAGTTCTAAAGTGTAATTATGAACAAACACTCCTTGAGTATGTTCTCATGGAAGGCTGTTAGCCCACCTACAAGCATCCTAAAAGCAGGTCTAGAAGAATGTAGTGAAGTGATACATCTCCCCATTGCCCACACAGATCACCTATTTTCTTTGTACCCATTACTCATGTATTTCCCAGACACGGGACTCCAACACATCGGTCTCCTCACAGCTGATTTTCAACTGCAGTTTTGCTCCACTTGCAAAAGAAACCTAAACCGTCTGGTTTAGGCCAGAACAGGAATTATTTCCTTCCTCCTTGAGGAAGAGCCCATACTTAAAGGCTGTGGTCACATCTACCCCCCTTACTTAAAACTCTCAGCTCTAGACTGTGCAAACCATCCTCTTTCAACTCTCTCAGCACAGTCTCCAAGCTTTTCCTTAGGCTACTCCCCCAGTCCCTGCTGCTGTGGGTACTGGCATGGCGATACTGTGCTCCACCTAACCCATGACCAGTGCTGTGCAGGTACACAGATTTTTTCACATGTCCTGCAGACGACACTGCTGCTTTTACATCCCTGCATGGCATTTTCTTTCCTACTAACAATGTAATATTCTTTGACTCACTCTCAACAAGCCTTTTCTAGAACTACTCCAGACCCAGCTATGCTGCACCCTGTATGGAGCTCATTCAGTCCAATGCTGTATTTCATACTGCTTTTACTGAACTCACTTGCCTTTTTGTGGATTACTTTTTCAGCCTGTCAAGACTATCTGCAACTCCATATCTGGTTCTCTAAAGAGTATCTGTAGTTCCTCGCAGCTCAGAGCACCCCACCCTCAGAGTATGCTTGTTAAGCATACTCTCTGTATTCCATCATTCAAGCCATCAGAACAAAACAAAACTGAACAGTCGTGCCAAGCACATCCTTCCAGACTGCCACTGAACTCAGTTTTCCAAGCTGTTGTGGATAGTCACATAGAAGTTTATCCTATGCTTTGTTCCCTGTCTTGTTTGGAGGTGGATTTGTGCTGCATCAAAGACTCCCAAACCTAATGCCAGCACTCCATCCTCCCTCTCTGAAATAACTCATCTCAAAGGCTTTCCAATTCTACTCCTTTTTCTGCTCCTCTCGGGACAGATTTTGGGATTCTGGACAGTCTGTGCTCTTCACCCCTCCTATGCCAGCAGCCCTGCTTATACAATATCGGGTACAAAGAAGCTGGTGTTCTAAAGTTACTTGTAACAGCAATAAAAAATACAGCACAGCTGGCTGCTGACATTTTTCAAATGTAGGTGTAACACCCATTTACAGAGAGGCCAGAGACTGCTGTTATGGTGAGGATCCTGCTGTGAATAGATCATAGCTGGAAAGAAAAAGCAAAATGTATCTTCTAGTTAGTATTACCAGATGGCAATCAGCCTCGAAGGCAAGGGAAGCAACACAGACTTCCTACCATACAGAAGTTTCAATTTCAATGTGTGTGAATAAAAATGCTAGAGTTAAGGTTAAACTGGTAGTTTCCAGCTATGGATGATACAGAGTCTGTGAAATGCATGTTCCAGCCAAGAAAGAGTACAGTTCATGAATACAGAATTTGCTGGAAAGAGAATTCAAACAGCCCATAAAAAGCACAAACCAGAGTTTTACAACATCTCTAGGATGAGTTTTGCCTAACTTTGAAATTCCCACCTCTGGGTCCAAAGAGCCACCTCCCTGAGCCTGTGCAGACAGATGAGAAGAAAACTGCTAAAATCACCCCAGGTATTATTTTGGCCCAACTCAGCCCCCCTGCAGTCACTCGAGAATTGTTTGCAGATTTTATGCTGTTCTGAATAATGCTCTGAGCTGCAGCAGCAGCATGTCAGCTCTGACCCAGGGCTGCTGAGGTGAACAGGGACATGTCTTTTGTCAGGGTACAGAGGACTAGAGTCAGACCTGCCTTTCCACACAGCTTCAGTGGAAAAACCAGAACAGCTATCACAAGCTCCAAGGACTACCAACATTCCCAGCACTCTCAAGGCAGCCCCAGCCTGTCACTGAAACAGCAACTGAATTTCATGGCTTCAATGAATGTTAGGTCAAGCCCTTTCTGCGCAAGCCTAGATTTGATTTTGACTGAAATGAGTGAACCTTAATGTTTTGCATTATTCCAAATGAAAGCAGGTGACATTTGGCAGCTACGACAAGAGTTTTGGGTCCTTTTGAACTGAGAGCTCAAAGCAAAGCTCAGTGGCACATGCAAGTGCAAGGCAGCTTGAAAACTCTTGGAGCACACCAAGCAGACACTTGGTGTTCACCCCACTGAAGAAGGCTGGTACATTTTGCACAGTCCCAGTCTGCCCCTGGTGCATTTTACACAGTCCCAGTCTACCCAGTTTCCCTCTCCTACAGCTGTGGGGCAGAGCCTTGGGAAGCCAACCAATGTTTGACTTTAAAAAACCCAAAACGTTATATCCCTCTGCAAATTTAAAAGAAAAGGTCAGCAAAACACAACCACTTCAGTCCAGGTAGGGTCTAGCTCTATGTCCAAGGAGTTAGAAAAATGCACAAGGATTGGAAAGGAGACACAACAACCCCTGGCTCTAAGATACTGATGCTGCTCTTTGGCCTCCCCCGTGACTGTTCTGCTGGGATGCTTTTGCTTTGCAGGGAAGATAGAAAGAAGGAGAAAAGGTAAAAAATGTCAGCATAATTTTTTCAAAATATATTCAAGTCCAGAAAAAAAGCTGCCAACAGCCAGCTAAGGAGACTGCTGAACAAACACTGCTAAAGACCCGTAACAATTCCATCTCTTTGTCATTCCAGCCTTTGTCTGTGAAAGCCAACCTCTACCACAGGCACAAACCAGGCTGTAGGGGCTGTGTTGTGTGCCACTGGCTCAGGGGGATGTGCTGTGCTTAAAGCTCTCTCCCATCACAGGACTAGAAAGCTGCCCCTTGCCACCAACACACGATGACCAACCCCTGTGGCACGTGGCCAAGCTGACAGGGCTTTGGTCATCTACTTATTGCATAGTTGGACAGGTCAGCACCAAAAGGCATATAAGGGACAGCAGCACTTTGCCCAAGCAGGGGACATACTTCCCACCACGTGGCACAAACAGTTTAGCAGCTAAACAATTTCACCAGTATATTAAAAATGTACACTTAGCACATCACAGTGCTTCCCTCGCACCAGAGTCAGAGAGTGATCAGTTGCAAATGCTGGCAACAAACAGATGCATAGCGTGGCCAAGCCCTACTGCACATGCCAGTCCTTTCTAATAGTCTGTGTAGAAGTGCAAAGCACTTAGACAGAGGGGTTTGCAAGTCCAGATGTGCTCGGCTGGAACTCAAACATGCTTATCTAGGACTCACTTAAAATCTGCAGCCTCAAAATGCTTGTCAAGCTTGTTTTTGTTGCACAGCTCAAACCAGAGCAGGAGACAAAAACAAAGCAGAGAGCAGCATTTCTATGTCCTCATCTCCCTTTTTGGTAGCACCTTAACTGGTGACAGCCACTCACAACCATTCCTAATTACTTCAAACCACTGACCTCGGCAGGCAAATCCAGCTCCAGAAAGAAACGATAGCTTGTTACCACAGAGCTCAAGTATTAAAACAAGTACTATCACCCTGACATTTTAAAATATACTTTAATTAGGAACAGGGGGACATGCAACTACTGCATTCCAGTAGACTCTAAGCAGCCACAGGCACTAGCCTAAATTCCCAAATCCTTATTCACCTGGCAATTAGGGAACTGAGAGCTGCTGTGAGTGAAGTTTTGCACATTGCTGAATACAGCAATGTTCCAGTGAGTTTCCCCAGGACAGCACAAAGAGGTCATGGCTGTCCTCCTGCTTTCATGCAGGATTTTCATTCCAAGCTGCTTGTTATACTTGAAGGTTCTTAAAAACTGAGAGCAGTTATTTTGTTGGGGAAAAGCCCTGTAGCTCCTTCATTATATTTTTACATCTTGACAACTCTTTCCAGCACTGTTCCCCTGCCAAGCTGTCTTCTTTGAAGCCAATGGCACGCTCTGTTATGCTCAATGAAAAAAGTGTATTGATTTTAATGTTTTTGGTTTGTGGAACATTTTAGCTTGCTCCAAGCAATGGACAGTGTTTACCAAGTCCAAGAAATATATATTAAAAGAGTATGGCACTGTCAAAGTGTATTTTTTGAGCTGTAGAGCCACAGAGCAGAAAAACATGTTTATCTGAGAGATTACTACTTCCAGTAACAGCAATCTCATGCCACAAAAGACAGGAATAAAGACTTCATCAAGCTCTTTTCTTTTGTATCCACCAATACATTTTGATTACACTAAGTTTGTGAACCATATCAGTCTGTTACCACCACATATTTGAAATGAGGTTTAAACAGAGAAGTATCATCATTTAGAGTTCTAAACTGAGCATTTTTAATGTCTTCCAAGTATTACTCCGCTACTCTCCTAGGTTCAGGAATGTTAAAAGCACAATAAAATAGGCTTCTTTAATACAGTATCAAAAAGAGGCTCTTTCCAAAACAAGAACTTTACAGGCCTGCCTGACAACAGACCTGCTGAAGGAACTGATCAATAACAATTACAAAAGAAGGCATTTAGTGCCCACAAGAGAGCACATTTAGGAGCATGTTTAGCCCTGGGACCGCTGCATGTACAGAGTAGGTAGAGTAGGTGACATCCAGCAATGTTAATATTCCTGTGGGTTTGAATGTGGGACTATTTCTAAGTTAAAAAAATCAATTCTACCTAGAAGATAGAAACACTGGCAAGTCATTGATTTTTCTTCTGTAATAAATGACAAAAAAAGTCCATGCCAGCTCTCTGGAACAATATTGCACAAGTACTGTACTAAAAAAACACCACAAAACCCCACAGAAAACCAAACAAAATTAAACTTCACATATGTCTTCTACCTTCCGTCTCCCTCAATTGTGTCCCTCCCGATTGCTATTACACCAGGCCAGCATTTGAAAATAGCAGGTGCAGTTTCTCTTGTCCCTTAAATCATCTTTTCATTGTAAATCCCATAATCCAATTCTATAACTTTCACCAGCTGAATCTGTCAAGGTCATATGGAAAGTTGATGCTTCTGACCTTCCTCTACCTACAGTGTCTGTTGAATATTACAATTGCAGCAGGCAAACCACACGTAGACAGAACCAAGCAAAGTACATTAAAGCCCAGGAGAATAAATGTTAAAGTACTGTGTTCATGAAAACAAATATCGGACATGTGACCATCTCCAGCAGCCTCACGCCTCAAGTTTACACAAGGGAAAAGGCAAATAGAGAAGAGCAGAGATTGATAACTAAGTATCTGACCCAAAACCTCCCTCCTGTTCTGCAGAGGGTAAAGTCATGCTCAGAAAACCTCATTCTCACTGTTTCAGAAAGCAAAATGAAATAGCAAATAAAAAGATATGGAGGTGGCTAGGTTTGGTTGGGTTTTTCTAAGAACTTGGCAGAATACAATCATTACCCAACTGAGGATTAGCCCAATTTTTGTGTTGTTGCTTTGCTCAGAAAGAAACAGCTTAATGGGCACAAACAGACCCCTGGTTTTCAAAAGACAATGAAAAAAACCTAAAAAAAAATTAATTCCATCTGGACTAACAATGTCCAGGGAGAATCTTCAGCCTGGAAAAAAAAACCATGCAGGATGTGCCTCAGCCTTTACTGTGGGGCTGCCAGGGGGTGATGCAGCAGCACTCTGAGCAGGGAAGGATGTGGCTGGGCTCTGCCAGTCCAGCTTTCCGCACTTCAGGAGAAACACCAAGATGTGTCAGAACGTGACACGACAGTCCCTCTGTGCAATAGCTTAAACCAACACAGGAGGTGACTGCAGGGCAACAGCAGATGCAGTGATACAGGAGAATGATGGCCTCAGTTGCCACCACAGGATTTTGCTCCCTGACATCTGTCAGAGCCAGGGGTTTGACGTTCCAAGGCACAGGACACCCTTCTGCTCTTGGCTAGGATTTGCCCTACAGCAGACAGCAAAGCCAGCTTGCCTTGCTCCTCACCCTGATGGCCCACTGATGTCCCCAGTTACTTTTTCAGGCTACAGTTCACTTCACCAAAGTGCCCTCGTGCTCCTGTTTCAGCTACATGTGCCAGGCATATTTGTGCACAGCAGCACATTTCCCCTCTGTTCTGGCTTTGCAGAGAAGCTACCAGAAAAGGGCTGACTCTGTGCCACCAACTCCACACACTCTCGCTCATCTCTGAGCAAGGACCCCAAAGTTTTCTGGTCCATGCCAGGCCTCACATTTCATGCCCATGGTATAATGAACTTGCTGTTGGTCAAAGGATTAAAGGTGCAGATACAAAAAGTACCTTCAAGAGAGCTTCTGCAGCCTGCTAGGCACGGCAGACAAGGACCACACATCTCACACGGGCCTTGGCTTCCAAAGAGGACATTCAGGCCAAGTGACATTGAATCACAGCCCTCCATCTAGCAGGCAGCAAAGCTTGAAGAGAAAGGAAGAAAGAACAAAACCAAGCAAAAATAAAGCCTGCCTTGCCCTAGGCAAATATTCCACCTCGGTCAGCTTTAGACTGATCTATTTAGTGAGTTGTTTATTACAGCCGTAACATATGCACATTTAAGTCACAGAGGGGATTTTTCTCTTTATAAACACCTTCAGAACTGCTCTTTAAGCAGCACCTGGCATTAGAAAGCAGATATGTGACCAATATTTGCTACCATCTCAAGTGAAAGGGAGGTTAAAGCAGTGTAAATATTTCTTAGGAGCTGAGCCTATGAAGAAGCATAGCAAGCTGTGGTGGCAACAGGACAGACCTTTTTCCATGGAGGTAAACACAATGGGCTCACAATGCCAAAGATAATACACTGACATCTCTATGGGCAAAAGTAGAATTTGGCAATAACAACTCTGGGATAAAACTGCCATTAGGGAGATATATTTAGGTACAGTTCACATGCACTAGTCACAAGTGCCACACAGGCAGCCAGCTTTAATGAACACTATGCCCAATTCTGCGCCAGCATCTGAAAACCTGTTAATATACAATGGATTTATTACAACCTTGGCCAAAGCAAAACTTCTACCTGTCCTAATTACAGCAGTCCTCACCGATCTCTGTTCCAACAGTCTGTTATGCAGTCTCGTGAGGGTCTGTGCAGATTCACACTCCCAGCCACACTCAGCCAAAGCAGATCCATGCTCTTGTGCCTAACTTAGCACACTCAAGTAACAAACCTTTCCCAGGAACAGTAAGCCAACACAGATACTGCAAACCAGACTGCTCAAGGAGGCTTTCTGCTCACCTTTCCATGCTGACCTAGACAGCCAAAATTCTCTAGGTCTCTACACCAACATACAGCGCAAAGACCCCAAAATCTAGCAAGAGTGGTCTGCTTTCTCCACGTGATGCCACGAATGGGGATTAACTGATAATGCATTTTGTAGAAACCATGTTTTCAGCTGCTGAGAGGCTAATTCCATGTAGCCACTGATGAGATCTGTTCACTGTAACAAGAGCTGTAGGACAGGACACTGAAAAAGTTGTATATGCCTAGTTAGGTGGATGTATCCACTTACTCCTGCAGGATGCAACTTTTGGCCTGACCTAAATTCTCCTCTGAGCAGCACTGGTGTTAAGTGCCAGAACAGCTAAGAAAAGAATGTGTCCTCTGTGTGCATACATGTGTGTCTGTTCATCCATCTGTCCCAGCTGACCAACAGGAATGGAACTGATCAGGGCTTTCCTTTCATTTGCTTGGTGTTTTGGAGTTCATGTTCTTAATAACCACCAGATTTGCTTATTTAGGTTTGAGAGCACAAGAGAAAAGCTGGGGGAGGCAGAAGCAACTAAAGCATATCCATGTGGATGTGCTTGCTTATTCAGATTTGATGCACAAAAGCAAACTGATCAAATTACCATGGGGTATTGCTGCTCTGCTTTCTGAACTCCTGCCCTGAGCTGCCTATCCTTGTCCTGTTCACCAGTGCAGTACAGACTGCCTGAGATGCTCAACCTTTTGTAGATGAGGAGGAATGCAAGGGTTACCTTTTGAAGGCTGTTTTCTATTAGAAAGCAATCTTACACAACTTCCTTAGGCAGCAGACATCTGACCTCAAGTATTTTGCTTTTGCTACTGACAAGAGATACCTTCAGATGCAGCACAATCCCTTTCTAAAAGAGCAGCAAGAAAAAGACCTTTCACTGCCCTCACCGGGCACAGTCAGGATAAGTCAGCTGCAATGCAAATGCTCATTTGTTTTTAGGTGGGATGAGCCCATACAGATGGGGGTAGGAGGGATTGGAGGGATTTCTTCTGCAAGGAAAAGTGACCTTTCTTGAGGACAGCTGCAGTCTCTCCGCCAAGTGAGATGAGTAGCTGCAAAGAAGCTCCAGGGTCATTAGCAAGTCTGGAATGCAGCAGGACCAGTGCCTACGTAAGCGAACATTCCAACACTCGATGGAAAAATGCTCTAATTGTTTTAAACCAAGATAGATGGACTTCTGATAGGGCTCCGGCAGAAATCCCTGCACAAACTTTTCTTCAAATGCCTCTGATACAGGCCAAGAAGGACAAAGTAAGAAAAGTGCTAACACTTTTCCCGATTGGGCTAAGCACTGAAAGGATGCTTAAACTCATTCTCCAAAAATTAGCACAATCAAAACAGAAAAAACCCCCAGTTTTCAGTAGTGTTTTTGTCCCATCTAATGTGAGCTCTATTCCAAGCAAAGACTTCTAAAGATTTTATATTACTGTGGACTCTTCAAAAACCCATGCAGAGAAACACAAAACAACAATGAAAATCCTCTTAATTCAATCTGTGTTTTATCGCACAAGGTCGCAGCAGGGGATTTCTGGCTCTGGGAATACAAATACTCATCAACGCTACAGCTCAGGGTCCTGCTCCAATTACTACCCAAACACAAAATGAGACAGTCCCAGCCTGAAGAGTTTTCAGTCTAAATACACCAGACTTGGTGGAAAAACCCCAGGCAGCCAGGGGAAGCCTCAGCAACACCCAGAGTGCATTCCAGTTGCTCTGTGTTGGGCTGCTGCAGCTGTGATGCCCTTGATGCCTCTGGAGCTCTTGCCTCCCGGCAGCCTGCCCATCCCACCTCTGCATCACTAGCTAAAAGTGATCCTGCCCCATTTGTCTCTCAGCCCCCAAGGGATTCCCCCCTCCCCACCCCTCCCCCCTAACTCTCCAACTCATCCCAAGGATGGCACAGAGCAGTTTGAGTGGGCTCTGATGATAAGCGTGACGTTGGCTGTGCGGGGTAATCTGCACCCTGCTGTGACATGCCAGCCAGCAGATGCTGACAGAGCTGGCAGTGATGGGTGGCCGGGGTCCCTGCCATATCCCCAAGCCCCCCGGTCCTATGGGAAAGTGGCTTGGGGAGCTGCACTGCTCCTCCCCAGAGTCACCCCCACCTCCTTCCCTTGAGGTCGTCCCTTGCAATTTCAGACATCCGTGTCTTGCTTTTATCAGCCATGATGGCTTTCCAGCTCCGAGCACTGGACTCACTCAGCCTGCCTGCCCTGCTCCAGCTCCCATGCTGCAGCACATCACCGAGGTTTCACAGGCAACAGGACTGACACATCAGGGAGTCAAAGCCTTCAAGGGAGGTAACCATGATTACCTCTTCATCTGCAAGGGCACCAGATGCACTAAGAAATAAAAATGACTGCTGAAGAAACAGGAGAGGAGAGCAAGAGACTTCCCGGGCTGCCTGGTACAGTCCCTGCAGACACCACAACACAAAGAGGACACGGGAACTGCAGGAGGGCTTGGAGACAAATAGGCCCAGAGGGGAGGAGGAAATAGAGCAGAAAGAAGAAACAGGGCATTAGAATAAGGCTGCAAATCTTGCACCATTGGAGCAAGATTTGGAAGGTTTCTGCATTAGCAGGAGCATCTTTTAACACTTTCCCCTACAATGTTTAGGAAGGAGCAACATTCCCTCCAAAGACATCTCTGTCTTGAAAGTCCACTTGTTCATGAAACAAGATTCCCTCACAGGGAGGAAAGAGCTTTCCTTCCTACAGCTGACCTAAAACACCATCATCTCTGCTATACCTGGATGACCTTCCAAGCCCTCCTTAAAGGCTCATCTGTATGTCTGGCTTTCAACTTCCCACCACCCTGAGCACTAAAGTGCTAATGCATGGGCTGAAATGTCCAACCCCATGAGGCTCTTGCTTTCTCCTGGGAAACTCATCCTGCGTTTGCTATCTGCAGCATCATGTGGAAGGGACTCTGGGAGCAGAGCCCAAGCACTGCATGCAGCACAACACTGCACGAACCGACCATTTGGGATCAAGCAGCACATAATGGGCACAAGCCTTACCCATGCTCTGATCATTCAGGAATGGACAGCAGGAGGAAGAAACATAGATCAGTGGGATCGGCCAACACCATCGGGATTACACGCCAAGGTTTTGTATTCAAACTCTGCTCGGCTGAAGCAGGGCTCTTTAAGGACCTAATCTCCGTGCGACTGTTCCCAGCACCAGCTGTGCCCTTGCGGATAACAGGGACTTAGGGAAGCACTGTCATGACGGCCGTACTCTTAGGCACGCTGGCTGCAACTCCACTGTGTTGGTGCTGCCCTGGCCACCTCTGCACCCCCAGATACTCTACACTTTCCCAAATGCCCCTCTGTTTAAGAGATGTCTCCTCTCACTATTCACCCAGAGCTGATCACAGCACCCCAGAGTTGATAAGGCAAAAAAGAAGTAATGAGACAGAGTTGAAGCACCATGTTTCAGGTTTCATGTTTCACAACCTGATGTGGGTACTGCTGGGCAGAGATGTGAACATCACTCATGCAACTCAGCTGGATTCCAACACTTCTATCTGTAGTGGTTGTTTTTGGGTCTTTTTCTGACACCAGTGTAGGAGAACAGCTAAAAGTTAGTGCTGTGTTAATGCAGAGTATGGTCAGAGTCAAGATAAAACTCTGAGACCACTCACCAATCATCTGGGCAATGAACTGTGATACCATACCCATTCTGGAGTACCAGCTAAACTGCTACTGGTTCCCATTCACAGGACTGTTAATTTAAGCAGAATTTGCCTCACTTGTTAATGGTGCTCTGTGCACCTACCTCAGCAAGGAGTGGGGGCCAGCAGCACCTCCACAGCAGTTACGCTGGACTGGGTGGTGGGTCTTTCTCTCTACTGTGCAGCCAGATTAATACACAAAGTAGCTTGTTTTAAACATTCACATTCCACTACTGTAAGAGGAAGACTTCTTCCCAGAGCACAGGCTGCCACCTTCCAAACAAGGTCAGACACTGACCTCCTTCACCATTGCCAATGACCTTATTAGCACTGATCATGGTTCTAATAATATCCCACATTGTAAGCGGGCCATCTGCCGTAACATTTCACTACAAACTTGGGGAATTGCTTGATTTGAGTATGCTCATATCCCAGCAAGCCAATTGTGCCCTCTCAGGAATACGCTTCTTCCTCACAGCTTAAAGCTACATGTTGCAGAAAGGCACCTCCAGGTCTCAGCTTTCCAGCTTGGAGCTGAAGCATGCAGAGAACAGCACCGAGCCATTCCCAGGTGCTGGCTTCAGATACAGGAAGTAAAAACACAGAGTTAGTAGTTAATAATCCCTCACTCCAGCATCTGGCTCCTCTGACGGTGGGGACACCGAGTAACCATATCACTGAAATCCTACCCAAGGCCAAACACTAACCAGACATTCAGAGAGCCAGATGTAAAGCTCAGGGCTTCCAAGAGATCAGCATTACTTTCATGCCATGTACTTCCTACTGTGTGGACAGCAGAAAGATTTTACTATCTTAACACATTAGCTACAGTTAAGCTGAATATTTTCGCTGCCATTACAGAACAGAGGGCTTTCCTAACAGGCAGGTAAGCTTACAGAACTAAGCATGTTTGATAGCTATTCCTTTGGAAGGAGCCAGGGTTTGAAATGCTTACTCAGTTAGGACACCTGCCTAAAACACCCAAGTCCTGCTACTACAGCAGCTCAGCTACACTCAGCCTTCAAAGACTTTTTTTTTTTTTACTGCTCCTATGAGGTCAAAAAGTGCAATTAGGCACAGAGACTAACACTACAATACTTTGGAGCGCTTTGCATCATCACAAGGCTCTGAAAGCTGGTTTTCCAAATCCTTGGCCTTTCCTCTAATCAAAAGACCGTCATCAGACATGGCACGAGGACTATATGGGTTGAGGAAGGGGGTCACTGCCTGGATCCCTGCTGTTTTATGAACAGCAACAAAACAGTATTAATAAGCCAGAAGTAAAACTGTGCCTGTATAGGGCAACATTCACCCAAGGTCTTCAAAGGATTTATTTTAATACCAGCAAAACAGTATTTATAGGAGCAGATTTTCAAAGAGCTCAGCTCCTCACTTGGAAATGTAACCACTTATTGAAATCTGTGGGAGATGTCTGATGATGGCCTCTCCAAAAAGCCTGGCACATCTTGTTTATATTTGTTTTAAAGCTTCCAAACAGCTCAGTTACATAAAAGCATGTTACTGCACCCTCCCTCAAAAGGGTGAACCAAGTGGCAGAAAGCTATTGTCAGCTACGGGATTACATCAAACTGATGCTATGCTGCTGAAGAAATCCACCGACTCCACACGCTCATTCAGTCACTTCCCTTGAAGGCATCTTTCACCACCTTCCCCCCAGCTCATTTTGCTGGCCTAATGCAATCAGGAGCATGAGAAGTCCCCTAGGTAGCTTCACCAACACTGCAGCAAGACAGGACATCACAGTGAAGCATCCTCTTTGCCCCAGACTCTGTCCAGGTATAGCGACTTGTAGGTTTGGTGCTTCTATTTCAATCCCAGTGTTAGCTACTGCTACACATCAGGGCTAGAAGATGTAATGCTTGAACTTCTTCCCTAGAAGAATTTGGCAGTGCCACATTTTGCAACATGGCACCGTTTGAGGTACCAGAGCTCACTGTACACACACACACACACACACACACCCCCTTTGAGCTCCCTTGGCCAACTTCTGCCTCACAGCAGGCAAGGGTAAAGGCGAGCACAGCCACTTGCTATCTGGCCCTAACACCTCATCTCCTTCCTCCCTGTGCAGAGGAAGACCCTGGGGCTCAGAGACTATCCCTCTGCAGTTATGCTAGGTCACAGGCATGGAGCTTGTGCTTGCAAATCCCAGCTGCAAACTCAAGGTGTGCATGCAAAGAAACTCCCAAAAGCCAAAGGTGGCAGAGGAAACAAACATGGGCAGCTCTCCCCCTTTAGAGACTGGCCAAAAAGACCACCTCCCATGCTCAAAACTTGGTGCAACAGCTCACTCCAGCACAAGGAGCTCTTTGCTGCCCACAAGAACTCTACAGCACTTAAAATCAGGCTTAAGTATTTTGCAGAACCAGAACCTTGGTCTGGAGGGTTTTGCCCTTAAAATGGGAAAGCAAGCTTCAGGAACAGGAGGTGGCATGCCACAGCCAGTGGAACATTGCAATATGCCCAAAAAAGGTTTCAAAATGTATCTGCTTCAGCACACACGGAAGCTCAGAAGGGTTTAGAGCCACAACCCGAAAGAATTTATCTCCTGCTTTTTTAGGCAAGTGTGAGCAGCAGTCAGCACTTTACCATCATCTTCCCAAACAGAAACCCAAGGTTACTCTTGGCTAATATTAATAATGTAAATGCTGCTGGCTTTACCCTTTGAGGAGGGTGGTTTACTCACACCACAGGGAGAAGAACGAGGCAACATGAGCTGCAGACAGGAGCAGAGGCCCTGCATTGCCAGGGCTGGCTGGTGAGGAAGGGAGAGGTGAGGCTGGCAGCAAAATCCCACTGCTGAATGTGTTTGGCCCATCTCCCTGAAGAGGCTGGCCTCCAAAGTGTGGTCTCAGGACCAGTTTGTGGGCACAGCTCTGCCTTCCAGCACGTACAAGGGGAAAAGCATGCAAGTCTGAGGCCCAAGGAAAAGCTGTAATAAATTAATCAGCTACAAGAAGACAGACAATGGATGGTGTTCCTATGCTTGCTCCTTGCACTGGGAGTGCCTCCCAACATGCCAGCCTGTGCCTACACCTCTGCCAGCCTCTTGACCTGTCCCAGAGACACCACGCATGAGACTGGCACTCACACACAGGCAACAGGCAAAGGCATCTGCTGGTCCTGTGGGCAAGCCCTCAGGAGAAACGTGGGGTCAGGAGGTCTCCATCTACTGCACAGCAAATACCCAGTCACCAAACATCCACCCCCCGCAGAAGTATGAGCAATGAGCTGAGAAGAGAGCATCCCTCCAGGGTAGCACCAGAACTAGATTATGCACCAGGAAATATACAGACATCGCACTGTTCTTGCCATGTTACCATGGACAACACCAAGTTTCACAAAGCACATGTCCTTGTAGATGTAAAGGCCAAGGTAGTGTTCCCTGCTGAGGTTGCTCAGCTACAGAAAGACCTGGCAGAGATAAGGACAAGGCCAACCTCTTTGCCCTCCGTAACACACCTCAAAGATCACCTGCTTGCTTTAGAGCACAGACAAGAATTCCTGTCAAGGATTCTTGCCTTACAGCTCTGCAAATGGCTGGCCATGAGTAAGATCTTCCTGCATCTCCCTCCCTGTCTATTGCTGTCCTTGCAGCACAGTCACCAGGTAACACCAGCCTGTTTCCAGTTACACATGTTCATCACCCAGCAGCTCTCGAGAGAGCCACAACCAAGGGAATTCCAGCTGCTGGACTTTGTATTCAGTGCCTAAGGTGCTCTGTCCTCCTGCTAACCCTACCACAGTGGCAGCAACCTGCAACAGAGAAGCAAGGGGACAGCTCAGAGCAGCAATCTTCTAAACCACAACTACAAAACCCACCAGTGCTCATCTGTCACAGTTCAGCTGTCAAAAAGTCACAGTTAAATGAAGTGAGACTACTGGGCCATCAGAGAAACCACTGGATAACACTAAACAAATCAAACATGCTGTGCACAGACCTCTGTCCCACAGAAAGATCAGCTATGCAGATTAAAGAAACAAGGTGTATCCTTTCCCTGGAAAGCTGAACACGCCTAGGGAGGTCACACATGATCTTCAAGTAACCAGCCTTGACCCCACAGAGAGCATCTGCAGTCCAGACACTGGGGCAGGCCTGGGAGATGCGCAGCCATATGCAGTGCCAGGTGAGCTTCTCCATCACTGCTCTCCATCCCACAGATGTGCCAAAAACTTCTGAAGACACTAAAGAGAGTACAGACAGCATGTGTGCCAATTAAATTAAGCTGTGAAAACATGGAGCTTGTTGTAATCTACAGACAAGAAGGGATCAGGCCTAAATTATTTTTCCCCCACAAGCTCTCTATTCTCCTTGAAATACCAATTTACTTGAGAGAGAAATACAAAGAGAAATATAGAAATTAACAGAGAAAGACAGAGAAATACAGCATTAACAGTTTTTATAAATAAAATTGAGTCTAAATACATTTTTCCCCACTTTAAGTTGTTTGATTTGGTAATTCTAAAAAGCACTTACGACAGGCCATAAGACACACAAGCATCCAGAGTGGACAGAAAGCTGCTGCAAATCTACTGTTGCCACACAGGTAAGTGACTTAATGACCAAGGGAAGGTGGATGTTTGTTACACAGGTGACTTGGCTCAACACTGTTCTTGTGGAATGTTTACATCTCCATTACACTGAACTGAGACATGCAGTCAGAATGTCTCAAAAAATATCACTATGGCTTTGTTTGCTTTCTTCTTCCTCTCTAAAAGTGTAACCATATGCTAAGTTTAGTGGGTGGTTTTAGTTGTTTCCTAGTTTGGAGTTTATTTAAATTTAAAAAAAATAGATTTGACTGCCAACCAGTAACAGTCAGAAATAATTCTAGTCAAGTCAGCATAAACCAGGTACAAATTAGCATGAAAACTGTGAGGAACAGCCTCAGGTACATCAGTTTCAAGATCATATAGTACATCTATTGCCCAAACAGTGTGAACTTCTTAGATTGCCGTGGGACTTTTAATATTATTACCAAAGAATAACACTTCTTTCAGAAAATAGACAATTTAGACAAAACTACTTTTAATTTCTTTTTATGCCTGTTCACAGAAAACTTTTCGCCTTTTTTTTAGAGTACTGTTTTGAAACATGCAATAGTTTAACAATGTTTTTTACATTAGACCTCCCAGAGTCAAAATTCGTATTACTGAAATTTTTCACCCCACTATTTTCCATCTCAAAATGCTCTTTGAAGCTTCAGTTCGCATTAACATTCATAAAGAAAATTTTAAAACCCCTAAACAGCAAAAAAACTCAGCCCACACCTCATAAAGTTGCGTTCATAAATTTTTTTAAAATCACAAGTCCTCAGTGCAGATACCCAAACTGTGAGCAGTATAAATCAAAGCTTCTGTGAACACCTGATGCGCATTACCTACATATTTTAATATAATATGTCACCATCTCCTAATGCCCCATCTCTCAGCTCTCTGCTCCATTAGTGACAAAAGATGTTTTTTTGCCTTTCTGACAACATCGGAAACTGAAAACACAACCAGTGACTTGCTGGCCAGGAACTAAGAGTCAGACAAGCTCATATCCTGCCCTCCTGATCCAGCCTGAATTGGAAAGTTAATGACTTGATGAGCAGCCCACCAAAGTGCCAAAACAAACCTCTGTAGGAATTGCCATGAGCCAACAAACCATGTCCTGATCCTTACAAAATGCACTGGCTCTGGATCGGACGGTGCACACCAAGCCTGGGAGAGAAGCAATGAACGAACCCAAAGGCCACCCAAGTTTACAAGGGTGACATGATACTCCTCTCCTTTGCTCAGAACGTCTCTGAAGTGCCACAGGACCTGCCTAGGAGGTACCAGAGAACACTGGCCACTGACCAGCAGCTGTTGTGGTCACTTCTGGAAGCAGGGTGGCCCAGCACAGCTGGCTCTTGTGCCTCTGGACTGCCCTGCAATCAAGCAGTGCAGCCTCTCTTGCCATTCACACAAATTAATTCAGAGAACACTGCTTCCAGAATAACAAGGAGGGATGCACGAGTTGTGTGAGAGCTCTCTTGGCATCTGATTCAAATAGCAACTTCTCGCAAGGAACTATTTTTAAGTTTGATATCAATCTGCTTGAGAAAGGTTCCTTCTGCTGCCTACAAATGTGCAAACTCCCCCCTTCGAAGAAGCACAGCTCAGGACAGCAAGATCCAGCCCTGCACTTTCAACCTAATCAAGACCAGATATTTCACAACCAAAGAATTGCACAACATACAGTGTTCCTGCAGAGCATGTTCTGGTGAGCCCCACCTGAGCATTAGTGAGGGCCCCTATTAGCTTCAAGGAGTCCTGTGTGTTCTTCAGAAGATTACAGGTAGCACACAGTCACACATGAAACAACCCACACTGAGGCAGTCTGACTACTTCTGGAAGCTTTACTGCTTTTTCCACTGCAACAGGCGTGGAACTGCTATAGGAGATGGAGGAAAAAAGGGAAAAAGGGGGATGCAGCAAGCATATGGATGCTGCGCATGACCTGACCAGTGAGGTGAAACCATTGTTTGCTGGGTTATCAGAAGTTCCTGTATGAAGGCATTGTTCAAGCTTAAGAGGTCTGTGAGAAAAAAAAAAAACAAGCAACAGCAGCACACAATGGATGCAGATAAGCAACGTCTGAACAAAGCCCTGGGTGGCTGCAAGACAACGGGAAAACTTATTAGCCGCAAGCATCCTATATCCTGCCACCAATAAAGCAACACAGATGTTCTGCTAATGCAGGGCAGGGCGTGAAAAAACAAGGGAGCACTAAGCAGCTACTGAGCCCTCCGAAGGAGAGAGGGTCAGTGTTCCACAGCTGTTGGGCACAAAGACATCCACAGGATGGGCATGAAAAGCCTATTAACAGGTCTGAGAATGTAACATCTCTCCGGTCACTGGTGAGGGTGACTACCCTTAACAGCCATGAGCCCCTCAAGACCCTTGCAAACAGGGCTCTGCAAGTCCAGCTCTGGCCCAGGAACAGAATGACCATTGTTCAAGGGTTTAGTCCCCCAGGGGGGTTATCGCCACTGGGAAATGCATGGCATTAGACACACACAGGCTGCAGCGTTGGGGACCACAGCCCTCCACGGCATAGGGAAACAGGGCTCTGTCCACTGAGAGCTGCTGGATCCGTGGGTCTGAAGGAAGTGCTCCAAGACCCATTTCTTGTCTGCAAAGAGGTGTGCAGAAACAGCCCCATCACCAACCCTTGGCCAAGTACTCTGCATAGTTGGACCTTCCCAAAGACAAGAGTTGTCAGCCCTCCATGAGGCTTTCCTGAAGTCCAAAAAACCTGTTCTCTGGAAAATTCAGGCCGCTTAACCAGCACACACCGGGCATCTGCTACTGTGTCAAGAGGAAACTGCAACAAGAACATTACTTAACAGCCAGCTACACCAGAAACACTCCTAGCTGTAGAAGATCACAGCCTACTCCTTCCACTGTTTTTTTTTTTGTTTTGTTTTCTTAATATGGTGTTCCCCATCCCATCCTCATTGCTGTAGTGGGCGAAGTGTTTGCTCATACCAGTGGGTATGGTATGGATTTGAACCCCAGCTGCCCAGGGACTTGGTCCTGCAGGTCCTCCCAGACCCAGCTGTGCAGAGAGGGGCTGGCACAGAGAGCCTGGGTGTGCTGCAGGAACTGCACTGCCAACAGCACACGTGGGGAAGCATCACACACCAGGTGACAGCACAGCTCAGAGCCCAGCCCAGTTGGGTGGCTGTACAAGGACACCTCCCCAAGATGCTGCAAACACCAGCAAGGGGCACAAAACTACCCTCCATAGCATGACAGCCCTCCTTTCCATTCACAAATAAACACTGTAAAATAAGAACGTATTAATCTGCTCATTAAAAGTATCTGCACTGCCACTGGCTACAATTCAGAAGTTTCAAGGGCATAAAGAACAAGATTTTTTTCCCCATTCAATAAAAAAAAAGTCTGTCTCTCACTGTCAGCAAACCAGCAATGTAAATGAACATTTGAAAGTCACTGTATAACTAAGAGTGTTATTGCATATAATCAGATTAAAAAGAGAAAACAGAATGCAAACAGAAAACTTGAGCTTCTTGGAAAAAGAGAACAGAAGTGAAAATTTGAAGAAGCTACTAACAGGAACAAAATGGGTAAACCAGTGTTAGTCCAGATCCAGTCCTGGTCTGAACCTCTGCGTATATAATTCTACCATTTCTGTTACTCATTATGCTCATAAAAATAAACCCAAATCTTTTCAAGCAACAGTTGAAGTTCAAGAGAAAACTTTTAAGATCGTAAACTTTTCCAGACTCTTTCTAGAATTTTTAACAGGTTAATTATTCTGGTCAAAACATTAAACACAATGTCAAGAATTCTCATTTGCTATTAGTTACCAATATGGTCTCAGAGTAAAAATACTTTTGAGGAGTCATACATTTGGGAAAAAGAAAAAAAAAGTGGATGTTCCTTTCCCAAGAACCATGGTGAAGTTCAGAAGTGAGGCCAGAAAGAGATACCCACATCCCCCTCCCGTGAGCCCCCCCCTACTCCTCACCCTGACTCACAGTCCAGGTCTTTGGTATTTCTGAAAGTCACCCCTGGAGCTCCAGCAGGGACAAGCAGCCAAGAGCCGTTTACTGCCTCCAAAATCGACTCTGCAAGGATTAGCACCAACCACAAGGCTCAGCCACTACTCCAACAGGCCTGGCAGAGCCATCGAGTTTGAGTGTTCCTCGCAGAAAGCATTTTCCCAATGGCCATTTCTGGAAATGTTGTTCTCCAAATATTTTGGCTGGTCCTCATCTACAGGACAGTGTTAAGAGTGCTTTTGCAACTGTCTTCAGGAAATGCATGTAAAGCTGATTCATTGTCTTAAAATGCTGCTTTCATTTCTGCTCATTAAAAGCACATTTCACATTGCTGCACCAAATGCACAGCTGATGTGATCTGGACATTCGAACACCGGGTTCCAGTTCTCTCTACTCTTCTTATTTCATTTGCTGCCCACAACCTGTGTTCTCTATTTCAGGGACAGCTATATCAGACCTGAGCTACTACTGAAAAATGCCCTGAATAAAATCCTCTCTCCCTGCAATGCCTGGCACTCCAGGCAATCGCACCCAATGTCACTCAGCCCAGATTTCAGGAGCTGCATCCCACACCAGCAGCATCCTCCCTGCAGACACAGAGCAACAAACAGCTGTTCTGCACATCCCACACCCCTGCAAACTCAGAAGGGAAGGAAAAGCAAGGAAGCTTAGGTAATGCACGCGTTACAGTCCTCACCTTTAGGGAGTCAAAGCAGGCAATAACTCGACCATTTTCCACATGGCAACTCCGTGATGGATGGGCGAACTTGCATTCTGCATCAGACCGAGAACAAGTCCCTCTCTGAAACTCTCGACACACTTCTAACGTCAGCCATTTTGTATCACGAACCAGGGAAACGTTTACAGCCATATTAAAAAACAAAAATTAAAATGCAAGCAATTGCACCCTTCCTCAGGGTAATATTTACTGCTGATCTTCTTTTTTCTTCTTTTTTTTTTTAAAAAAAGGGTAAAAAAGTGAATTCAAGTTAAACGTGAAGAAATAACGAACTTGTTGCTTTGGTAGAACTCCTATTCATCAGCACTTAGGTTTTCATTTAAGTCAAATCGTGTTTCTTTAAACAAGAATTAAACATAAAGCCAATCATAAAATAGAAATCTTATCAGAACAACTGAAAATCAAATTAGAGGCCAGCTCCTAAAAGTGCAATTGTAGAAGTTAAAATACAAGTGTTATATTTTGTGCCACTGCCAAAGTTACTTGCAAATAACTGGCAGACTTTCAAAAGAATTCTGTGCTCTCCAGTTAATGGTTTCAATTATTCTTGCAAAAAGCATATGCTGCTGGCAGCACTTCAGTTTGTGGAATGGTCTCGGTCCTTGGGGAGAAAACTTCGGGTTTGGTTTTTTTTTTCCTTCTATTTCTTGCTTCTAAGAATTATGGTTCACGAGCATCAAAACAGGCAAAAGGATGTCTGATTTTTCTTTCCCTCTTTCTTTTCTTTTAAATATTTGCTACATAGTCGGGGGAAGGAAAAAAAAATGGCTGAGCAAACTGCGTGTAAACGGGGAGGAAAAAAAAAGGGCAAGGCTGGAGGAGCCGCCGTCAGGGCAAGGACCGCAAGCAACGCCGAATTAAACAGAGAGGAGGGCGAGGGGCAGAGAGAGGCAGCCCTAGACAGAAATCCAAGCAGCGGTGGCTTCAGGAAAGGCACTTTTCAGCAACCTGCAGGAAAAAGAGAAATAGAATCAGCCAGGAGCCTGCGGCCCCGCTCGGACGGGCGCGGGGCGGCGCCGGCGGCCATTGCGGGCACGGGGGCACTGCCCGCGCCGCGCTGCGCATGGGAGGCGGCGCGGGCCAATGGCGCTTGCCGTTACAGCAGCACCCGCGGGCAGTCGACCAATACAAGAAACCGTTTCATAGGGCCGCGGTGGGTGCGCGCCGCACGCCGCAGCCCGGGGACCCTCCGAGAGCCTGCGGGAGTCCTGGACCTTGCTCGGACCGGCCTAGAGGGGACGGGACAGCCCAACCTCCGGGCCAGCGGCGGGGGCTGCACCCCCCAAGCCCTCCCAGACTACGGGGGAATATTTTGCTCTTTCGGGGCTTTTTTGTTGGTTTTTTTGATTTTTAAATTCACATTAACTAACCCACCCGCTCTTCTGTACGAAACGTTCAGGCAGGAAGAGCAGCCGGTGGATTTCTTATATACAAGGCTACAGCTCAGCCCTTCAACCCTCCGCACTTCAAGGTGTTCCATTAAACCCATCCCCAGCGCAGGGCTACTCCTGCGATGGCACACGAAGACAAACGACTGGTTCACAGCCGCTCCTCTATGGATTCAGAGCCTACAAAACTAGGAGCAAATCCGACAGGGAAACCTAAGCCACACACACACGGAAAAAATTAACTCATTGCTCACAGCTGTAGTTTTCCACCAGACCAAAGGCAACTCGAATTACTCTGACTCCAGCGACTTGTGTTATACAACAAACAACTTCCAGTGCATTCCAGTTGAAGGCTTCCTTGGCATCCACTAAAATGTTAAGTCCCTGGAGTCTCTCATTCTAATATTAGCTGTACCATTGCTGCCTGATAGGATTGGGCTGTTTCCAAGTTCCCAAAATCCAGCCCTTTATCTTCCTAAAGTACAACCGTCCACTTTTGCAAACATTTGACAGGTGCAGGATGCTGCCTGTGTGATTGCTATTAAGATTTCAAGCTTTCGTAGGAGAAGAGCCTTCAACTACAAAAGAAGGAAGCTTAAATTCCTCTTTTATTATTGGTGTGTTATTACAATTACACTGATCAGTAACTGAAACCTACCGGAGCTGGAAACAATGGAAACAATGCTACCAAGGAAGAAGTGTGGGAAGAGGCTGTCATCAGCAGCAGGAGGTGGAGCACAGAGGCTGTTTGATTCACAGATCGAATTATTTCAATTTAGAAAAAACAACACTCGTTAAACCCACACTGCAAGTATTTTCTAGGCTTAATTAGATTCAAGTTGATAAGAAAACCTGCCCAGATCCCTGCAATCCAGCTTGAGGCATCAGCACAAAGCTTGGTCTGACCCATGCTTCTGGAAGGACCTTTGCATTTTTGCACATCAGGTGGGGAACAGACTGCAAACATCATATTTGCTAAGCGTGTTTTAAACTTCAAAGAGAAGGAAAAAAGGCACATCTAACCATGTTTGTGTCTTTCAGGTTTTGTAAAGAAGAGATGCTCTAAATCAATTCCAATTTTGCAAATGGGGCAAATTTATACAGGAATCCCATTCACTGATATGTGGGCTCCCCATTCAAATGAGCTCAGCAAGGAAAAGAAAGGGAAAGATGGGCAGAAACCTTCTGCAGGGAGCTAAGGACTAGTTGGGTGCAGCTCTCAAAAACGAGCTAGAACAGGTCAGATATGGGTGGGGATTAAAAAGAATGCACTCTCAGAAGCTCTTCCAAGCAGACTGAAATACAACCATCTTGTGGATTAAGTGCCTATTCCACATCTTCAGACTCCCAAGGGAAGTGAGGGTCTGATAATGCTGAGGATGGAATATGATGGGTCTGATTTAACACGCTGTTACACCAAACACCAAGATGTCCAAACAGTGTAATAACATCTCCCCTTCCCAGCCCTTCAACCTCAAGAAATCCCAGTGTAACAAATCAAATGCTGCTCTTGCTCTCAAGCCATGCAGCTCAGGAACACACACTGCCCCACAGGTACATGGCTGCACCAAACTTCTCAATCCTCAAAATGAAGGGCATCGTGTTAATGAAAACTAAATCAAATGAATCCTACAAAACATTAAACTATAAATATCGAAACATTCAGACACATGTAACATGGTGGATATTTTTCTTTACAACTCGTGGGGGAGGAAACAAACCCACTGATGGAAACTGCCCCTGCCCCACACCCTGCAGAAGGGCACACTCATCTGTGCAACATTCGAGAGACACAAAAAATTTTCTGTGCTATGGAAACAACCCGCCTCCCTGCAGAAGGATAGACTCATATCAGACCCTGGCACTACAGCTCCTGTACTGGAGGGAGCCAAATTAATGAATATATTTTTCATACTGCAATTCTGCAGCCTGAGAGGCACCTGGCAGAGCACAGCAGCAGCACACACTGCCCCCATCACTTGTTTCCTGGGCACTCAGGAGAGCAGTTAAGCACATGCTTAACTCTGAACATGCCAACAGTCTTTCTGGAAAGAAAATCTGAAGCATGTACTTAAGTGCTTTGCTGAATCAGTGCCTAAATAAATAAATCTGCTTCACAGGTTTATCAGGACTGGGAGGCCAGCAAGCACAGGCAGCAGTCATCGTGTTTCGGCTTACATGATTGCAGCCCAGAGGAGCATGAGTTAGGCTTTTCTGCAAGTCAACAAATACAGTTTTGTCAGTGTTTGGATTGCTGCAAATCCTTCTCCATGTGGTCATGGGGAAGGCTGGAAATGCATGCATGCGGGGCTGACATCACAGCAAGCGCTGCACACTACTGCAGCGAGGCTCCCACGCACAGCCCAAGGACAGTGCACCTCAGAGAGGAACCTGCCACTGACAATACAGAGCTTCAGCTCTCCAGGTTTCAACTCCTGGCAGCAAACAACTGTTCTCACCAGAATGCAGCCTTACAATTCCCTTGTTATTACCCTTTTTGGGGGGGAGGGTGTGGGGCGGCTAGCATTTTATTCCCTTTGTTCTCCTGTATATTTCAAATGGGAGGAATTAAAAAAAAAAAAAAAAAGCATCCATGCCAAAACCAACATACAACCTACAAGGATTAAAAAGTAGCTCCAGAAATCAGGGGCTTCGTTAGCGTGCAGGAAATACAACAAAGGGTAGGTGCTGCCTTTTGAACCCTTCCCAGCAAGCCAGATCCATCTGGCAGGGCTCAGCTCCTCCACTACCAGATGAGCCAATCTCATTTCAAGGGCATCAGCATCAAAGCTGGAGAAAGCAGCAGAGCAGAGAGAAAAGTCTGTGGCCTTTATCCCTGTAAAGAAACTACAATATCCCTGAAGCCTCTGCTCTAGGGCCACTTGCTGGGCCAGGCTCTAATTGCCTGAGCTGCAGGAGAACGGGGCTTGCTCCAGATGTCAGACCCAGCCTTACAACTACCAAAGTGCAGAGGAACAAGGGCAGTCTGAGGAGCAAAGGTCACACCAGGGCTCCCTTCTGGCAGGACTAAGATGCCCTGACCATTTGAGGTAACATGAGGAGGAGCGTATTCACTTGATGCTTGAATTCCTCCTGCTTGCCACGAAACTGATCCCGTTCCACTGACAGCCCCCATGGATGTCAACTTGTGAGGACACTTCCTGACAGCCGAGTTCAGAATGGTAATTTATGTAACAGGATGAATTCAAGCAGCTCCCAAGTGTAAATGATGCTATTTAAAAGGTTTTTTTTCTTTTTTTTTTTTCTTAAGAAAAAATGACTCAGTAGGAGTGCCAAGGTGGGTTCCTTATTTACTGTTTCTCAAGGATTTCTGGGTCATGACTGCTCAGTTGAGAAACAGAAGTGCTGTTGCCCTAACTCAGTCCAGTGAGTAAGAACAGCAGCTATTCCCTTCGCCTGAAGAGGAATAGGGATACTGCAGACACACTGGAGTTTTCCCAAGGTTAAGTTCCAGTCGTGCCCGTTCTTTATCATATGCAATGCTGTCCATGCTCCTCTTCCACTCAAACCACCAGAACGTGACCATGGAACTAAGGACCAGCTCTCCTGAGTCCAAGCTCAGCCCTACACTGCCAGGCTGTGGTGTGCTTTACCCAGTTTTGCAAGTTATGGTCAATGAAAGCTCAGACCCAACCTGGATGGATGGATGGATGGATGGATGGATGGATGGATGGATGGATGGATGGATGGATGGATGGATACCCTGGAGGCACAGCAACAGAGAAATTGTGCTTGCAAAATTAAGACCTCAAATTTTACACCAATTCCACTAAAACTAAATATTGCTGTTAATGTTCACTGAATGTCTAGATACTGTCAGAGCCCAGAAAAGACTTTTGGCTATGGGCTTTCCTCAAAGCACTAAATTTAGCTGGCAGTACAAATGCCACACTCACTCATCAGTCCTTGCACCTTTGAGACAATTCTGTACCTTAGGCTTTTTATTGCACCTTAATGAGTATGGAAGAGCTTGGTGTGCCCACCACCACATCCTTGATAAGCCAGAATAGGGAACTCCCCACCCAAACAGCAGTGAGATGTTTCCATTATCAATCAATCTTCCAAATAACCACAGTGTTCCTGGAAATACTGCAAGGCAAAGAAAAATTGGAGCAATGAAAATAGCACATTGAACTGTTTTGTTCTGAAAAACAAAGAAAAGTCTGTGGAGAATATCACCACCCATCCAACGGCAATTTCACATTCCTATGGAAAACCAAGTCTGAGAATCTTTCCCAGTCCTTCCTTTCTCTTCCACTTTCACAGCAAGTAGTAAAGAACCCATGAAACTATATCCTTGCTTATCAAAGGAACCAAAAAGTTATAGTCAAAGGCATGGTTTTACTGAAAAGTGTTCTACTGTTACATTTATTGGCAGTGATGCATGAGTTAAGACAACCCACATTTGTGGGCAGTTTTCAGAGTCAGCGAGGAGGGGAAACAAAAAAGTTTAAAAAATCTTCATCTAGTATCTACCAAGTCAGGAACACAGTGACATTAGTTGAACTGGCTGACATTAGAGAAGTTCACTTTGGGCCTCAGAAAAGCCCATGGCAAATTAGGTGGTGTCACTATTGGATCACAAGGCTTTACTTGGGACTGATTCAAAAATGCTGCTTCACAACAGCAAAACAAACCACAAAAATAACTCCCATAAAGTCCAGGCATGGGTCCTCCATTGCTGAAACGCCAGTGACAAGGCTCTTACCCTACTTCACATAAAACCCAGCCGTGTTCAGATTCCCACAAACACGATTTCTTTGCTGGTGGAACACTGACAGTCTGCACACAGTGGGGCTGCCTCAGACACGGGCCGGCTCCCGCCCCCCGTGCTCTCAGGCTGTGCACTGGGACCGGAGCCATCTCGGCAATGGCAGCTCCTCCAGGGCTTCTCAGTGCTTGTGCACTTAATGGGCTGCAGTATCAAGCCTGAAGAAGGTCAATTTATTTTCTGTCACCTGCAAGAGGTATTTTTGCTTTCAGATTAGAAAACAATCTTCTATTTCTTGCTCTGGCCCTCATACTTTAAAACAAACACTTCAGGGACACGGTAGACACTTTGACTATTTCCTTTGTGAACATTCTGTACCTGGACACTTTCTCCCTCAGGGAACAGTTTACTTAATTTAAGGTAGACCTTTACAGCTAAAAGAAAATAAACCTCCTTTTGTTCTTCTACCAGTTACTCAGAAAAAGAGCAGGTTTCCTCTACCATGGCCATGCATGAAAAGTTTCTGTTCAAGGTCTAATCACAGATGTTGGGGGCCATGAATCACCAAAGGTCACCCCGCGTGCCAAAAGTCAACTCAGCTCTGAGTGCCGTCTGTTCAGAACAGAATGGCAGAACCCAGAAATAAATAATAAACCCATGCAAGTAAAATAACCTCCCAATGGTGCTGCAATGGAAAAGCCTCATTTTCAGGACAAACCTGCTACAGAAGCAACAGAGTGGATGTTTGAGCATGCAGGTACCACACAAATCAGTGGTTTCTTCACTTCTGTGCTGAAGGAACCACTAACACTTGTCTTTCTTTCCCCAGACTCTCTCATTCTTCTGGCTTAGAGCAACTTTGGAGAGTGGCCGTTACTGGTCATGACCTCTCTGGATAGAGCAGCACAAGGAACATCCTCCTGCCCCTCAGTGGGGAAGGCTGTACATACTGCATCCCATCTCTTTGGAGGCTTGCCAGTCTTGCTAAACTCCTGGATTTATGGCACCCTGGGAGATGGCTGTGGGGCTCTGCAGGGCCTGCAGTGCTGCTGTCCTCAGGAAAATGGATCATGCATCACCGGCCTCTGGGCACTTCCCTCTGCTCTTAGCTGCCCTGACACGACCTCAGCACATCTCTTATATACAGAGGTGGGCAACTGAAAAAACAAGGGGGAAAAAAAAGGGAAAAGATACAAAATAAAGTAGCATGAGGGAAGGAAGCCCTTCACTGCAGAGAAAAAGAATGTATAAATACAGGGAATTTTATCCTCCCTTGTGTACATGCAATTCTCCACACTTATACTCTGAAGCAAACAATCACAGGAAAAATTAATACTGTTTAAGGAAATACTGAAAAAATCCCTTTGTTTTTGAAATCTACCATTCTTCAATGTGCACTATGGTGCTCCTACTCCCTCAGCCACCTGAAATCTTCAGTCTGTTTTCCTTCTTCCTGAACCTTCAGCACCTCTTGTCCACCAAAGTTCAGAGAATGCCTCTTCCCTTTGTTCCTACAGGATTAGTTCTTCAAAATGCTTCCACAGGCAAACAGCTGGGAGTTATTTCTCACTATATGCTGGGGATTTCTAAGCCAAAAATGCACTACTAAAACATTACAGTTTAAGGAGCATTTTTTGTTTATTTGTTTGTCTTTGAACAAAATCACAGAAGCTGCTCTGCTGGACACACATGCCTCGGCAGAACAAATACCTTTCCATAGGGTGTTCCAGGGCAGCATGCATTGCAGTGCTTCAAAGGGAACTTCCCCCTCTTTCACTGAATAGATTTGTTGTTAGAATAATCACAACATGCACATTTCTGTTCTTTTGGGCTTTTGATTTTCTGCCATCAACTTATTTGGAACCAGTTAGAGGTCGAGACCCCTTTCCTACTCCAGTTCTCTACCAGGACTGAGAGTGACCCACTGCCATCCCACCCCTGTGGGATCTGGGGAATGCTCTGCTGATCCAGCAGCCAAGTGGGAGTTTTGCTTGACTGAGGCCATCACCAGTAAGAGACACATGGAGAAGGATGCTCCCTTCTATTAGGACCTTCCTGGCAAATCCCTTCTGGTCTCCTACACGAGGCAACTTCCCAGTGCTGAGGGCCAGGGAGCTGCCTACAGAGGGGTGGCTGACCCAAAAGGAGCATCTCCTCTGCAGTGCAGAAGCAGCTACTGCACTTGCTGTGAAACAGTGCTAAAATCCTCTCCAGTGCCAGCACCTCTTGGGAGGGGTTAGGACCACAATTACACCAGCTGCAAACACAAAAGAAAAGGAAAAAAAAAGTTGTTGGCAGCAGTCTCTGGAGGTCAGCTAATCCAAACCCAGTCTCAAAGCACAGCCAGCTTCAGAGGTGGATGCTTCCATATTCAAGCAAAAAGAGAACTGTCTCACACAAAGAGAGCTCAATTGAGTCAAACAAGTTTACAGAGGAGACAGGAAAGGCCAAGGCTCATTAAGGCTTGTTCCCCACCACGTAATCATAAGAAATAGGATGAAGCAGATGTATCCCACAATCTATCTGATTATCCTACTCAGTGTTCAAGAAACCCCCAAGGTCCTTGCCAATCAGATAAGTGTCCGCATGTGTTTGGGACAGCTGAGGGGAGGGACTGCTTTTACCCAACTGCCTTTCCTGGGATTCCTGTCAGGAATGACCTACGGGTATCTCCTAAGCTCCAAGCATGATCCTAGCCCTCAAGCCAGGCAGGAGAAATACAGAAATAGGAGCCCAGCTCAGCCTTTCACTGTGCTGCAGAGGCAACCTGGGACTTTCAGGAGATATGAGATATGTTCTATACACAGAGGAGACCAATCCAGGTCTGGTGCTTCATAGGTGCCTCTGCCCAGGCACACACATTTGTGCCTGGAAAATTCCCACTCCAGACTTCTCAATCACACAGCCTTCTGCTCAAAGAGACAGGTTTTTCTCCAACAAAAAGGCACTTTCCCTGCAGGTCCCATATTGTATCTTCTATAAGCACATACGTGCTCCTACACACACACTACAGCTGAAGGCACTCCAGTGTTAACTGCCCTACCTGGTCACCACAGGCCTGAAGAAAGAGGATGCAGCATTTGGACTGTAGTTTGAATTCTTTCTCAGCTGGAAGAATTCAAAGAAAACAAAGAAAGTTTTTCTTTTAACATTCTTTGTACTGAGCGCTTGGGTAAGCCATAAGTAACTTGGCAGCAAACTAGTTTGGTACAAACACAGCACACCAGAACACAATGCAGTCATCACAAAGCCACTGCTCTGGGCCAGACAGTAATTTTCCCCTTCGCACAGGGCAGGCCTCCAGAGTCTTTATGTTCCTACATTTGAGTCCATCTGAGTTACATGATGTGTTAAAAATGAGGACTCATACACAATGAGGAAAGCACCTATCATTTATGGGCTACGTGGAAGGGCATACAGTGCACAAAGGTACTCAAAATACATTTGTCAAACAATTCAGGACTTGGGAAAAGTAAAACCTTGACTTATTTCTCAACTCAGACCTCTAACAGCATCCTCAGGTTGCGAATCAAATACACAGTGACAGAAGAAGACTGAAAGGCTGGTAACAAAAGCATTCAATGCATTTAGAATATTTTCTTTCTGAATTAAAATAAAGAAGTTAGAAGATGTAGGAAAGCAGGAAAACCAAACATAGTGACAACTGAGAGCATATTTTTCACTTCCATATGCCAGTGAAAATCCAGAGCAGTCTAGTCCCAAACCCCAAAGGCATTATCATTGCACAGGTAGTCATCATTTTGACAGGAAAGATGCTCTAGTCCTGTCAGACTGGGACCCTGGAAACAGGGGCTCAGATACTGCTGCAGCCACAGGTGCCACAAGTGACAAGTCACTTAATCCCTCTCCAAACGGGGGTTGTTACTTTCCCATCTCTCAGTGATGTCTGGCAGATAAAACGCAGGAACTGCAGTCAGGCATTAAGAAACTGCTGCGGTAAAGGCTGCACAAGCACCAGATGAACAGATCTATTTCAGACCCCACAACCATTACAGTATGAAGCAGGATAGATGCGGGAGAGTAGAAGGCATGCACACGCACAGAGATCTGCCCCATTAATCCAGCAGGCTGCAACAGTATGAAAGGTACGTCCAACAATTCCAATCCTACTTGCGCAGAAGTAAACACCTTCCCAGTGTGCAAGGCAGGCACTGTTGTAGTACTTACAGGGGAGCAGCCAAACCAAAAGGCACCTGAAGGTGTAAGGGCTAGTTTTGGCAGCATACTTTGGCACCAAGCACCACCCACTCAACTCTCTATCCAGTGCCCCTGGGGGAAACAGGATTTAGGGGTGCATGCAGAGAGAAGCCAACACAGCTAAGCCCTAAAAAAGGCAAGAGGAAGTCAAAGTCACCCTTGAGGCACTTCCCAAGCCATTCAGAGTGTGTGTTGGCCTCTCCTGCATTCCATGCACCCCAAAATCTGTTATTCATTACTCTTCATCTCACTGCCAGGTGGATGAATCAACTTTTCAGGGAGTGAATATCCTCTGCTTTCCCTGAGATGCCCGAGTCATTGACACCAGCTAAAATCCTCAGATCTTCAATTATCTCATTACTCTCCTGCATCTGTAACACCACAATCTGTAACCTCTCTCCTGCGTGGAAGTCTTAGTGACCTGAATTATTTTCAATTTCTCCCTTTAGGCCCATTTGCATGCTTTTCTTCAGAAAGCATCTGAATCAGCATGAAACCTCTGAATCAAAACCAGGAGCCCAAGAAGGTGGGCAGATATACAGATGAACAGTGCCTTCCACGTGCCTCGTCCTTCCTGACACCAGTCTGCAGCCCCCAGCTACATGCAAACACACAAGCATCCACCCCTGCCAGGTTGGGTGTCTGTCCAAGCTGAATTTTAAAGAAGGTGGCAAAAAAACCCCAAGTAGGGATATATTCTGTTAAACATTGAGTGCACACTCTGAATCACTATCCATTAATGCACTTCTGTCCCCCCACCCAAGAGAAGGGGCTTGGCAGAGGGAAGAGGGGATAGATGGCAAAGGAAGTCTTTGTTTTAATTGGCTTCTGTTAAGAATATTAGAAGGATGTTTGAAGGAGAATGATTACGGGCAGAGTGCAGAAGAGGTACTCAGAGGTGTCCAACAAACTGAATTTATGATGTGGCTTAGCAATCCATCACCTGGCTATCATTCCTATATACATGCACATACATAAGCCTCAAAATATATTTAGCTCAGGGGGTCTGAAGAAAAGCAGCTGTTATTGCAACCCCAGCTAACAGTACTTTGCTCCTTATAATACTACAGAAGCAATCTTCTTCCAACAAGGGAGGAAGATCAGATATAAAGGATAAATTGTTTTAAATTCTTCTTAGTGTGAAGACAACTTTGTTTACTAAACGCATACGAGGGAACATATGTGTACAGCACCAACTCAGCAGTGGAAATCTGGCTCCCTGCAATTCCCTGTTATATAGATGCATTTTTTTCCAGAGGAAGTCCAGTGGTCTTGTTTGTTTTTACCACTAATAGAGGAGTTCAATGAAATTTTCTATTGGGAAAGTCTAATAAGGTCAGAATAAGAGAACAGAGTAACTAGGAAGGAATGTCACTGCATTTTATTTTTAGAAGAAGAATAAAGGTGGGACCTCACAAGAAGCAGGGGATGGGCCTGTTTTGGCACAGAGGGCCAGGCTGGAATGCTTGGTCCTGTGAGCCTGAGGGGGTTTAGAGGGTTTTTGTTTTTGTTTTTTTTTTGCATCAACAAACCCTTGCCAAAATCAGTGAATGAGTGGAGGGGTCCACTAGAAGAGCAGAGTGATGCCTGGGGGTGTACAGACAGACAGTGAGGTGGCAGCAGCCCTGGGGAATGACTGAGAGGCAGTTCTCAGCCACACTCCCCTCCCCAGCCCCTTTCTTTCCCGGGAAGATGAGTCCCTTGAGCAGCTCCACTGATCTGTGGATCTCTCTACTGCAATTTAAAAGGAATCCAAGTTACAACAGGGTAAACACGGAGGGAATCAAGAGCAAGAAAAGCTCAATGCAGAAGTGCAGAGGGGCACATGGCTCTGCAAAGGGAGCAGTCATGACTATGACAGGAAACAGGATTGACTGTTGTTAAGGCTGGATGTCAAAACCCAGAGAGGCAACCTCAGGGAGAGGAGATGGGCCAGAGTAAAGCTGTGAAAAGGAAGGAAGAAAGCTAAATTAAAGAACCAAGGCAGAGCAGAAAGGGGCTTGACTGGGATAAACAGGTAAGGAGGAAAAAGAGTGCATTCAAGAGCAAGCAGGCCATGGTCTGTTTCCTGGCATCAGCTAATCTGATTGGCAGAGAGATACAAGAAACAGAGGCTTAAATAGCTCATGGGAGTAGACCTTCAGCTGGGGAGAGCCATCATCACTCAGCAGTTAACTCCTTCGCAGGCTCTGCCCCCAAACCCGAAGTGCAGAGCTGACCCTGCTGAGCACAGCCAACGCAGAAAGAAGGAGCACAAGAGGAAGTGTCTTTCCAAGGGTTAACAGACAGCAGAGAACAAGCTGTTCCGTGCATTCAGGTCACAAAAAACGGAACTGGGACTCGCCACACACACCATGCAGACGATGCTCTGCCAGGATCGCCAGAGCTCAAGTGCAGGAGCAGCCAGCTCTGCCTGCTAGGAATGAGACTGCAAGGAGTTTCACCTTAAAAATGTGCAAGGACAGCATTAACCCAGGGGAGTATCATTTAGGGAACACTGAGGCATCTGAGAAGACCACAGACTAGCATCTCTGTTCTGCCTCCTGATATTCTCTCTAGGAAAGGAATAAGGGAAGACTCTTTAGAGGGAAAGTGTGCAGACCAGGCATAAAGCATTCTTTCAGCCTTCCTGTGCTGTCAAGTGCTGCAGGTTTCCTACTTGTGCTGAATATGCAGGTGGAAACAACCCAGCAGACTGGAACCAGAACCACAGGAATGGTTCAGGGAGGGCAAGAAAATGCTCCTTGACAGGGAGTCCTGAGAGGCTGGACTTCCCCTCCAGCATGCAAGCCCTCAAACATCATGTTTCTGAGTGGTGTGCTGTTTGTCGGTCCTTCCTCTACTCCTGTCCACAGGCAGGTGTGGGCAAAGAAGGCAGGAGCAGCAGGAGTGTGGAGGAATGACCCTGCTTCCAGCTGGGCTACAGCTGGTGAAAACAATCCAGCAGCCCCTGTAGATGCCCAGGAGTAACAGCACAGCAGACATGCATGTGGAGTGCTCCAGCCTCCCACTCCTAACTCGGAGGACTCCCTGAGCATGCCATGGTTTGCCTGCTCACTACTCCCCATCCAACTCCTTGCTTAGTGCTTGCCCAGTCTCCGCAGCACTTTTGAAAGCTTCATGTGCCCACAACACCTTTCGGCAAGGACCTCCAGAGCTCCGCTATGACTCATGTGAAAGGGAAAGACCTCCTGTAAGTCCCTAGCCACAGTCATGCCCTTATGTCCCTGCCCTTCCCCTGGCTGGTTTTATGATGTGCTGCAGACTGAGCATCAGCCTCTTCCCAGAGACACGTGCTTTTTTGGGACTTCTAGTATCAGCAATGAACTTAGAATCTATGTACAGTGGTTTACAAAGCTTATTTTCCTCTTAGATAAAGGGAAGGGGAAGAGTGACACAGAGTAATTGCAGGATGAAATGCCACAATTTCCAACCCTTTCTGGAAGCTCAACACAGGCAAGTCTCATTTCCAACCCCAGACTTGGGAGAAAGCTTACAATTAAAAATAAAAATGACCTTGAATACAATGGCTGCAGTTTAACTAACCCGAATTCAGGCTTTGTTAATCAAGAAGCCCTTCTGTAAACTACAGCACAAAGGCACTTTTCCAAAGATCAGGTTACCTCAGCCCAGCCAGACCATGGTGGAAATTTTAGAGACCTTTATTTAAAAGCTCAAAAGAGTTGTCCACTGCTGAAATCACCCTACTTGCTCTTCACCCTCTGCCCTGAAAGGAGCAAGGTGAGCAGAAGCCTGGCTCAACCCATGGCTAAGGCTGGGCTTGCAGTTAAGCAATAACAACCATGAATCGTTTCCAAGGCACTGATGACCAGCTGGGTGGGCTTACATCACACCCATGAACCTAATGAACATCTCAACCTCTGGAACTGCACAGCAGAGGCTGCACCAGGATTATAAAACAAAATGAGAACATACTCTTAAAACATGTATCTTTCAAGGCTCTGGAAAACCTTACAGCTACATCCTCACAGATAATCACATCATAGGTACAGGACAAGGTTAGCAGGTAAGTGCCCAGAGCTAATGAGCCAGTTTATCCATTTTATCTAGCAGAGAAGTGTTTTTTACCCTCCATCCCATAGTAATGTTACCTTGACAGGTGCAGTGCCTGCAGTAAATACTATGTCTGCTCCATATTCTGAATTATCCCTTTAGGGATGAAAGCAAAGATACATATTCAGGGAATGGATATTTCCTGCAGCCTCTTGCGCAGCTCTCAGCATCAGAAAATTAAGCTGACTGGAAGAGCAAGGCCTTATGCTGCTCCTATAGCAGAACTTGTTTGGTTCATAGGCCAGTTAAACTAGGGAGTTGGCTACTCTGGACTCTTTTCTGCTTATTTTTTTATGTATTATAGAGTAAAATATAAATTTCAAAGAAATGTCCTGGAAATGCCATGTGCCCTTGGACACACCCATATATCCCTCTGTCACAGTAGCACTGAGCCTAACTTTGCCCCTCTCCTTAAATTGTTACTCTTAACAAACATCAACTGCATGCCTTTGCTCTTATTGACTAGCTGGAATACCACTGAAATGTGGTGGCAGTTAGTAGTTAGTATTTTTAACTCTTGGGAAGTGTTTTGTATGGCTGTACTTCCTGCTGGGGTTGGTTTTACCATGTTGTCCTCGCTCCTCTGGAAGGCTCACCGAGACCACATCAGATGTAGACATCTGTGCGTGTGGATGGACTGACCAAGGTCTTAAAAGTGTTATCAGACTACAAGGGAGCTATGAGGTCCAAATGGTCTCATCTCCATCTGGGCAGATGTTCAGCACTGTAGATTTGTGCAGTTTTACCATCATTCTCCTCTCTTGGCAGTTTTAATTGCTAGATCAGCACATCCCCTGAGCTCCACACTATTTCTGCCCAGCCTGAGCTCTGCCTGCAGACAAGAGGGCTCTTTTTGTCTGGATCTTTGTTCTTTCAACATCATCTAAATATTGCTCCCTTAATACCTGATTTAGTATTTCAACCCCTTTAATTACACACAGTGGGATTTTATCGGAAATCTGATTATTGTTTGAAAGTTTGAGCATTTCATCCCAGCCTCAGAATTGATCTATTGACTGCCTTTAAATCTCACATTTTAATTTAACATTTAACATTTTATACCGCATTAATTACATTTCCCATGATCAATATCAACAAACACTGTCTCTGGCCCTGTCCTGACAGAGAGACCTTGGAGACCCTGCTCTGCCAAACACTCAAGATAGCTTTGCTCTTGAACATGGATATTTACAGGGCTGATCTGTCCAGTAGAAAAGGAAGAGAAAGGAAAAAAAACATGAGAAACAGCAGTAGTAAGTAACAAGGTTTAGTAAGCAACACCACCGGTGGAGATGCGCAGGCACAGACCTGGCCATGGTGGTGGCACAGGGGCTGGCCTGGCCCCAGGATGTGGGGAGCAGAGACTCCAGCCAGCTCACCATCCATCTGTTCCACTCCCACCTTGGCTGGAGCGAAACTGGGCTCTGAAGCAGGGAGCCACCAAGTATAGGCTCCATTCTAATTCCTGCTCACTCCAAACAGTGGGTGAGAGCTGGGCTTGGCCTGTCCAAGAGCTGCATGCAAGCACTGGGCCACGGGAGATGCCTGATTGTCTTGGTATCTCCTGGCATTTAACCAGCCTGCATGTCTAGTCCCCCTGTTTGCTTCCCCACACCACAACAGGAAGAGCAAAGTGCCCCTCTGATCTCCAAGTCTAGCAGATCTCTTATTAGCAGACACAAACACAGACTAAATAAGGAAGACAGCCATCATGCTGCCTTTCTATCCAGCCACTGCCAGTCTCAGAGGTGGCTGCTATAAGGCACTGGATCAAGCTTTGCCAGGAGGACAGTATCAGATCTCCTTCTCTAGGCCATGGGAAGCAGAACTGTCTGTGCTTGAGGAGGGTCAGGTCCTCCTTGTACCCCATCTGCAGTGCATTTGTGTTTGTGTTGCAACTGGAGATGGAAGACGACATTGTCCCCACTACCGCAGAAAACAGGAATATTTGTCCCTGAATAACTTCTCTAGCATATTAAGCACAAGTCATTCTTATGCAAAGACTACCATGTACAGCTGCCAAGGTCAGTAAGACCTTGCTTTATTTGCTGCATAAGGGCTGGCCGTGCGAGTTTTACCTTGTACATATTTTTCCACGCGTTGTCTTAGATTTCCCTGCTGCTAGTGTCTATGCATCTTGCTGTCTGTTCAGTAGGTCATGCTACCTTCTCTGGCTGTTAATAATGACTACCCAATATCCAGTGCTCCAGAACAGTCAAAATTCCAGCAAACCAACTCTTACAGTATGTTTAATTCAAAAGACAGCAAGGACAACATTGAATAACAATTTTCGAGGAAAACATGCTCCACAGCTTTTGCTAACGACATCAATATGTTTCTATTTTCAGGGGGTTGTGACCTGCTATCCACTCACACAGACATCACTGTTCACATTCTAGTATCTACATACAGATGATTATTTGTGCAAGAATTGCATTCAACCACAGGGCACTGCCTGCATACACAGGCTCTGGATTACAATATCAGCAAGTGCAGTCTTCAGGAAGCAGCCAAGTACTGAAGAGCCTGGGTTTAAATAGATGACAGGATCTGAAAATAAGGCCCTATGTTTTTTAAACTGCAGACACATTCTTACAGACTACAGCCAATAGCTGTCCCTCTCCCCAGTTTACTAAATCCTGTAACATTGCAGGTACAACAGTCAAATTTAGATATTCACACAAGGAAGAAAAATAATATTTTGAAACTGTACGATGTCATGATACTGCAAAACTCAAAGTTCTTGACATTTAACCCAAGCAACTCCTTTGCAGAAGAACAGAATTAAGTGATCTACCTGAGGTCAGTGGCCAATTAGGAAAACTTGGTAACACCCTGCCCTGCTCAGGAAGCACCCTGCCTCACCCCAGCCTCTGAACCCAAATCAGTGGGGAGATGGCAAACAAAAACATCTAACACATCCCCTGATCTGCCAGGAGTAGTGCAGCAGAGTCCCCCAGCAACCCATCTTTCTTTCTGGTTTATTTCCCCACACCTGATCCACCACAGCAGCATTCGGTGCTGAGCTCCTGCTTATCAATGTCTGATGCAAACAAGCTGCCAGCCAGTGAGGAGATCTGGTCTGGTGGGAACAGCAAGCCAGGACCCCAGACAACGGCTCACACATCTTTCTTCCAGCTCAGAAATCAAGCTGTTTTAACTGTCTCACTTCGCTACACAACATTGCTTGAACCCCGTTCACAATTTATAGTTAACAACACTAATGTCACATCACCCTGAGGGCTACAAGCTCCTCGGGGTAGAAACCCTCTTCTCCTTTACCCTGCAGCAGTCTCTGACCTTGGTAAAACTCCAGTCATTGCCAGTAACACAAACCATCATTCAAACTTAAACACATCCTGGTGCCAGCAGTCTCTCAATTGGAGACAGGCAGCAGTACAATGGGGCGGCACAGAGGGGTTAAGAAGCACTGCTGAAAAGGGATGCAAACAAGGACTTCAGGCTCTGAGCAAGCACACTCTGCCATACAAAAGGTGAGCATCACTTGTGAGCAAGAGCTGTCTGGCTGAGCATACTGCCTTTGTTAACAGAGAAAGCTACATGATGGAGTGGGCTAATTAACTGCATTTTACTTTGGGAGACCCAGGCTTAAATCCTGGCTCTTGTCACAGTTCAAAATTAATTTAGGGACCAGAATAAAGGCCAAAATAATTTTATTTTCCACAAAATCATCAAATAGTTGCCCATCTCCTGACAGAGAGGCCCAGAATTCTATGCAAGGGCACTGCTGCATATGCAGTTATTTCTCCAAGTATAAAACTTATTAAATGACTGACGTGAGTGGTGATCACAGCTATCTATACTGCTTAGCTGGATTGAGCACCCCAATGTGATGAATCTCACCATTCAACATGGTCTGCGCTTCGTGATGCAGTGCCACACGAGTTGCAGGTCCTACAGGGAGGGACACCATGCCTGGCAGGATTTAAAATTCAATTTTCATATGGATTCATTTAGCCCTTAAATTTGAAGAGCTAAAGCACAGGTCTGGTGTAACTCTAGTTACTTCACTGGAAAACCAGTAGGACTGGTTGTGGTCCAAGGGAGCTGAGGGTAGTTTCCCCACTTCCTCCTGGCTGAAGGCTGCCCAGCAGAGCCAGGAGGGAAGCAAGTACTTTCTCCATAAAGTAATTCTCAATTTTTATCATGCTAAGAAAGTTTTTAATTTGGAAACTAAAACTCCTGCTTCAGGAAGAAGCTAAGCACCCTCTTCCTTTCTGATTTATACCACAGAAGTGTTCATCTAATCAAATAAGCCATTTTTTCTGAAAGGCTGAAAGGAATCATTGTGGAAAAAAATCAGAACAGCAGACCAGCTCCTGAAGTTCTCCAAGCAAGAAGTACAGATAAATTACATTCCTGACCCTGCAGGTGGCATGTTCCTTCATGCTACTGTTGGCAGTGTCACCTCAACCATCCCAAAGGATGGAGATCCCTAGTGTCAGAGCACTTCTGAGAGCAACCTACTCAATGTGTAAGCAGCAGCTAATGATCATGAAGCACAATTTTGGGCACAATATGCTGTTCTACCAAAGTATGGGGTTACTGCTTCTGAAGTAACATCACCCTCTTCTTTCCTTCTCTCTCAAAAAAGAAACAGCCTCCAACATCCTCAGCCACCAGCACAACTGAATTTGGGCAGGAAGACACAATGGAGGTCAAAAGGAGCACAGAAACATTTTCTGAAGCAACTTCCAGCACATAATGCTCCAGCACACAGCACAGCTCAGCAATATAGCACCTTTCATCTGCACCAAGCAGGAGACCCAGACAGTTAAACCCTCCAGCACAACAAAGTGAGGGGTGGGTGTTGTCATCACAGTAGGGTTTTACACCAAGCCAAAGGTTTGTGTGGGAGGCTTCCCTTGAACAGGAGACGAGGAAAGCTTAAGTCAGACTTCTATCCAAAAAGTCAGACTCAGGGGGAAGGGATCAGTCAGAAGACATCCATGAACTGGAGCAGCAGCCACAGTATCCTGGGGCTCACGGAGAACTCAGGGGACCAGGAGGTCCCTGCTCCCAGGCACAGCGAGATTCCCAAGGCCAACCCAAATTCTGCAAGTCAGGGCCATGCATCCCCCCCCACTGTTATCTTTAAATCCTCTTTACTCTGCAGAGCTATTCTCCACCCTCCTTCCCTTTTAAGCAGGCCTGACCTACAGATGTCAGCCTCATTTCAGCTAAGTCAACACAAATGCCACATCTAGGATGCTGTTACAGGAAAAACCTTACACTCTTGGCTGGATTCCAGAGTCTACTTCTTGGTCTAGAGCTGACCTCATTCCTTTTCTGCAAGCTTAATCCTACACCTTCAGGGCACAGTGAACACACAGGGACTCCAATGTGGGCCTATCTATGCTCAGTCTCCCCTTCAGCCTGCAGAGACTCTTTTGATCACCCTACACAAGTGCCAACAATTATTGACAGGAGGCTCCCTCAGAACTGATTGTTCTTAAAAACCACACATGTTCAAAAGCCAAAAAGCAAACAAAACACACAGTACTTTCTGAAAGCTGAATCCTTACCCTAGAGCTCACCCAACAGGACATGAACCTTAAATCAACAGTCCCCAAAGTGTTCTCAGAAAGAGTTCTGGCCTCACACTGAAACCATAGCCAAGTCTGGTATATCCAGCTTCATCTAAAGGTTAGAATAAAAGAGTTGGGGATGAAACCAGCCTTAAAAATAATTTATTTCCAATGCCTCTGTCATGGGCAGGAATACCTTTCACTAAAACAGGTTGCTCAAAGCCCCATCCAACCTGGCCTTGAGCACTTATTTATCCTTTGTCAGAAACATGAGTCAAGACACCAGTTGAACACAAAGGACTTCAACCAGATACCACATTACCCTCCGACAGCACCTTACCAGGCACAGCTCAGTGACCTGCTGCAATGGTACAAAGAGCGAGCTGGCTTATGGATCCTCTATTTTGCCACATGTGACCTGGTCCCTGCTGTCCCCACCCCATGTGGCCAATATGCAGGAGGCACAGGCTAGAGATGGATGGACAACAGCTTGTCCTATCTTGCCCAAAAACGCATACCAACAGGATGTCAACGCCGAGCAGGATCTAGCTCCTGCACTCCACCTTGTGACCCAAAAACCTCGACCCCAGTCACACATCAGTAGCAGCAGTAGGAATATCAAACCATGAATAAGATATTAGTAGCTAATTTGTTATCTGCTTATTCCAAGAAGACAGCTAGCTGTGGATTCAGCCTTCAGGCAACAACACAGGTTTTTGTTAGCTCTCAAAAACATTTGCACAGTGCTTTGTCAAGTGTTTGTGGTGGATGTTCAAAACCCCAATTATCTGTATCTGACAGGATACTGAACAAATACTCTCCTAGTTCATAGGAGCTGTAAAAGCAAAACTCCATCAAGGCTAGGAAGAGCCTTTGGATCAAATTGTCTGAGCTCTGAAATTGTCTGAGTCCTTGAATATGTGCTGCAAGAAATCCTCCATACAAACACACCTTTCATATCATGGGAGGAGGAGGGGAGGGAGAGAAAAAGATATTAAAACCAAAAGCCAGATCCTCAGGTAACAGAAAAATCAGAGGTTCTCCCTCAGTTTACAGTACCACGGATTTGAGCCAAAAGTGCTTTCAAAGTGCTTTGTATGAAATATTTTAACCTGTCTTTCCACCTGCTATGTGTGCAACCTAGGCAGTGCTTTTTAGAGAAATTATTTATTCAGCTTTACAGTGACTAACCTGAATTTCCAGACTGCTTCAAAAGAAAAACTGAAGCATTTCTTTACAAAAGGCAAAAAGCACCAGACTTCCTCCCTCCTTGTTTTTCCCTTTTCTTTTTTCCTCCATCCTTCAGCTGAAACATCTCTACCTCTCATCTAATAAATAAACAAATTACGCATCTTTCCATAAAAATATGCTCTTCTCTTCATCTCCATGCCAAAAATATGCTGACAATTTTTTCTTTTTTCTTTTCTGAAGACACTGAAAATGGAATAAATTCCTTTCCTTTTTTTAAAATTGATTTTTCAGTTTAGCTACCTACTTGAAAAAAACCCAGCAAGTCTTACATCACTGGCTGCAGTCTTACAACCTGGAATAAACTGAACACCATGTTGAAAAGCATGGAATTACCACTGTCTTGGCATTAGTGGGATACCCTAGGAGAAACAGCCACAGTCAAAAGGAAATTACAGTGTCAGTGAAAGTGGCCACGCTGTTGCATGAACTGCTTCAGTGTTACTTCCCAGTAAGTAAGTAGCATCACAACACTTATATACAGTTAAGGCTCTAAGCCAAGCCATCAAAACGAAGGACCAGTTCCAGAAGGCACGGACTCACCAGGATACACTTCCTGGCACCCAGGGTAGGTGTCCTGAGGACAGGGAGCTCAGGTAGCAAACACCTCTCTTCACCATGCCTTCACTATGTTCCTGCCACAGGGGAAGCAATGTCACAAACAGCAGGTCTGGCTTAAGGCAAGGTTTAAGGTTCTTACAACTGTATTTCATCAGGAGTAAGCTCTAATTCTGGGAGGTGGAGGGTGGATGTACATTTTCTTGGGTGGAGATGCCCTCTACTCAGCCCAGCCTAAGACCTTCACTTACACAGGGCTGTGATTAGGGGATTCAGGTCATAAGCAAGCAGATCTCATGCTTTAATTCTCTCTCTCTCTCTCATTTAGTTTGCCTGGATCTCCAGGATGAGCAACATCACATTCCTAAAGAAACCCAAACTCGTGTGCACCAGCACTCTCCCTCAGAAGAGGGGAATGCTTGAGGTCGTTAGCGATAACCTCCCACCTGAAGATGTCGGATGTGCCACGGCACTCTCTTCCCATGTTAAGAGCTCCAAACAACAATCCGAAAGCTAGTCTTGCCTCCACAATCCAGCTAACAATACTGCATCAAATTCATTGATACCATTGCATTTGTACCCCCCCGCTGGTAAACTATCCAGAAGGTTGTCCATCCAAAACTACAGCAGCCTGCACCTTCTCACACTCTTTCAGTTTCCTCCCGAGATCACCCTGCTGAGAATCTCTTTGGCAACACACAGGTTCAAGACCATCCTAAAACCACCCACGCAAGGATATCAGATTGCAGCCCTTGTTTCACTCTCCTGTAAGCATCATGCAGGATTAGCCCCTTGCTAAATGATCTGGGACTATGGTAACACGCTCCCTGATTTGCTATTTACTTGTAGCAGCTTTCACTACCTGCAGATGCTGTCCAAAAATACAGAAGAAAAACATGTGCCCTTGGGAGCTCATAGTCTAAAAGCAGAGGTCAGGAGAAACACTGTTCTTATTAATGCAGTTCTATAGAGAGCTGGCGAAAAAAAGAAGCCACATCTGTGTGCTTCTCAGAAGCAGATTATGGTTAGTAATATAAAGATTATTGACATTAAATGAATTTAAATTCATTCTTCTATCATTCAGAATATCAAGGTTTTTTACCTTCCTCCCAGAATCACTCCCATTTGTAGTCAGCCTCACTTTCTGCCTATCACAAAGTTATTATATTTGGACAATAATCACCACAGTGGACTTCTCCCCCTCAACAGTTTTGTTGTATTAGGAGTCTTATAAAAAAAAGTATTTGTATTGTTAGTTTAACCTAAAAAAATAAGAAGATAGGATGCTTACAATTGCTGCAGAAGTCTGTGAACAAGTTTCTGCATTCCCAATGGGTTCTTTGCCTATCTGCAGGCAAGGGGAAAGTCTCGCTTGTGTTGCAGTACTGTCACTTCTGCAGATGGAACAAGTGGCATTCAGCACTGGGTTCTTCCAGGGAGAGGGAGGTGGCACTCGCCAGCACAGAACATGCCACAGCACCAGTGCATGTCACAGGCACATGGGGCCAACAAAAAAGGGTCTGTTGCTGGTGACCAAAACTTGATTTTAAATTCAAGTTGTTCCTCACTAACGTTCAGATTCAAACTGAAGACACTGCTCTGCACACCTCACTAGGAATTTAATGGTTTTACAGCCAGCACCAGCAAACAGAAGATGGAGAACGGTAACAGCAGCAAAGCAAAACACAGATTTATTTTCATGAGAAAAAACTCCTTTTGAAATTTAAGTTTCAGTTCAACTGTAAAATCCCTCTCCCCAGTCATCACGACAGAAATATCTGAGGATGCTCAAAAGAAAGCCATCAGACAAGCAAGTCACCAGTCACATTTGCTGCTGAACATCACGAATGATTGCGCTAAAAAAGCATCTCACAAGTGTTTGAATCTACATTTTACTGAGAGAAAGGGAACTCCATGTTAAAAAACCTGCAAATCACTGCCAGTCAGTCCCAAATCTGGCATGCTTGGCTGGACTGTGGCATTCTCCACTTGCTCTCCTGGTCCCTACATTGGGAAGTCAAGCCAACGCATCCACACACTTAGAAAACTGGAATAAGTGGGCAGTTAGCTGAAATGTAGTGTATGGTGAATTGCCGCTGCATGGGATCAGTCCAACTCAACTGTCCAGTCCTTTTTGAAACAAAAGGGAATTACTGCTGCTAAAAGGCACCTGCCTTAGCTCACAGCCTTATGCAATGGATGCTCTAAGCATTTTCCTAATTAAATCAGTACGTAATTATTAGAGTGTTTTATTGAACCAAAAAACCCCAGCACTTTGCGAAAGGCCGCCAGCAACTGACTCAGCCTCACCCATGCAGACACTCTCCTGCAGCACTGGGCATCCTCCAGCTCCGCTTTCACCACCTTTCCCAGTTGATCCAAGCACAGGCAGCATCAGCCCAGGCATCATTCCTGCCCTCTCCCTCAGCCAGGACAAGCATTCATGAGACTGACAAAGCAGAAGAAAGAGGACAGCAGCAGTGAGGAAAGAGAACACACCTTTCAGTGCCAAAAACTATATGAAGTGCATGAAAGAGCAGGCTTAGCTCCTTGTGGCACCTATGAAGCCAAGAGCACTTGGCACAGCCTGGGAGCTCAAGCAGCCAATGGCTCTGCCTTGGCAATGCCCCATTGTCAAGAGGTTTCCACAATTCTCCCAAATACACACATTCCCCACAAGATGTTCCAAAACCTAGGGGAAAACTTTATCATGTAAGCTGGCACACAAAATGGTGTCACCACCCAACCAGGGGCATCTACAACAGTCTCTACACCTGGGCTGAATTTAGGAATCCAGATATCTCTGGAAAAACAAGATGGGTGGCACTGTACAAAAAATAAATAAATCTGTTATTAAACACACCAGAAGCTTCCCTGTACCTTATGAATATATCTCAAGGTCTTGTCAGAAGGATAACCTTCCACCTAAAACAGGGCACAGAATGAATTTGGTGTTTGGCAGCAGCATCCTCATTCCAACTTTGGTACCTGAGTGTCAGCTACTCAATGAGTCATATTACAACACAGTCACCAGAGCTGGAAAGTCCCCAGCCCAGCAAGGGCTCTCTCCCTTCAGCAAGGTTCATAAAACCTCATGCAGAATCCACCCTACATGCCATATTCATCTCCACAGTCTCAGAAGAAATGTGGATCACAGCAGTGGAACCCACTGCTCTGCAGACCCTGAAAATCATGATTAAGGTGGTCAATCCCGTGTGAGAGCCACCCAAGAGAGGTGCCCTGGGCAGACTGGTCCAAGGCACTGTGCAGTGCAGGGGGGCATGGGGAGGAGTGGGGACAACCTGCCTGCACTTCTGAGCAAGGTGGAGAGGCTGGTTGTACCCAGAGGCAGCAGGGGAGGTGTCACCTCACTGCAGAGATGCAGGAGGGAAAGGGCTCCCTGTTCATCCTGCAGGAGAGCAGCCCACTCTGGTTTCCTTATTTACATGACCTGAAATGCAGCTTCCTCAAGCACCCTGGGAAAGGTGCCGCTTCATTAGCCAGACCACACCTAGGCACTTGGGACACCGCCAATGTTAGCTCACTACCAAGGCTCTGCTTAACGAAGGGCACTGAGGTTGTCACACCAAGTGTTTCACTGAGTAATTAGTCAAGCCAAATTCATCAGTGATGGACTTGGTCTGAGGAACAAGCAGAGTACACAGAATGGAGACATGTGTTTGTGGATCCAGGAGTCAAGTGCAAATGCAAGGTGGAGATGCCAGTGCCGAAACCCGGGCAGTCTAAGGGCATGGAGGCTTCACAAAACACCTCTGCACTCTGACTTCCTCAGTCTGATACAACTCCAGCATCTGGAGGTTTAAGAGAAAGGAGGATAAACCACCTGTAACCCTGTCGATGGCTCCATGCTACTGTTTCTTTTTCAAAAATAACTTCACTGAAATGTATCTGAAAATGCAATACAAGCCCCTGGCCAGCACTGCTTATTACTATTTATATAAAAATGTTCGGACTATATTTGAAAGGAGCCCAGTGATACCTGGTATGGCTATAAAAAGATTTATCCATCCTGACTTGCTGGCTGCAGAGTAGGAGATCCTGCAACTGAGCAGCTTAAGAAGAGTGACCAGCATTGATTAACAGTTTTGACCAGATTTTGGGGAGAGAAACCCAAACACCTTTGTGCCCAAACAGGGAAGAACCCAAAGAGCCCGATTCTCTCTTCTCCATCAGTTTTGCACCCTATGGCCTGCGGTAACATTTTGCATGCTGTGGACTAACCTGGTGCTCTGGAGAACAACTCCCAGCAGCAGCCTGGCAGTCAGCCATGGCTCAGAACTTGTCCTTTACCAGGCAGGATTTCCCATCGATGACATGGGGATGTTTGACAGCTCACCATTCCAGCCTTTAGGACCACTTTAACAACTGGTCCATCAACCCACATGGGCTCCTCCCAGCATCACAGCCCTGCATTGCACAACCACACCTAACCACCACACAGTCCCAGAACCTTCCACCAAAACATTACCAAATGCTTCACAAGCACTAATGAATTAAGTCCCAGCATCCCAATTAACTCCAGCAGCAGAGAAGCAGACTGAGGTGTCCGTCTCCCTGTAAGCCTGCTGAGGAGCCAGGCATGGCAGACAGATCAGCGAGCTCCCTCCCTCTGCTCAGCTACAGACCTGTGAGATATTTCAAAGGTCCTTTCCAAAACAGAAAGAAAGGAGAAAAAAAGGAAAAGCTTTCTGTTTTCCTTGAAAAGCAGGTTGTACAACAAAGAAAGCACTAATAAACGTTTCACCATCCAAATTAAAAGTCAAAGGCAGCAATAAAGTGTCTCTGAAATATAAGAAACATGTTGTGTGCAGTGTGAAATTTACTGCTGCCTAGCAGAATGAAGCCAAACATCTTAATATGGAAAAACACCGCTACTTTTGACCCAAACAGATTGGGAACAGGAAGTAAAAATAAATAACCCAACTGCAGCCTCCCCACACTAAGAGGAGCAGCAGCCAGCGTTTCCTGCCCACCCTCGCCCTGTCCATGGCCGCCAAGGTCTGCACACTGTTTGCTCAGGGGCCAATCCCACCTAAAACAGACAGTTTGTTATTAAAGCTGTTGTAGGCAAGATCAGGCCTTTATTGAAGGGGATTCAGCTGGGAAGAGCCAGGAAAATGGAACTGCAGGAATCGCCCCAATTGCTACATCTATTTGCAAACCACACAGGGACAGGCTCCCCTACCAGGAGATTACCCTTCTTTCAGGGGCTCTCTCCATTTTCACCAGCCAAATTCCTGACTCAGGACAGGCATGTTTCAGGAGTTCATTTTGGTTTTACTACATCATTATCAGCAAACTCTGAGAAATTAAGTCAAGCTTCAATTGGCTCAAAACATAACTGCATTTCTCTTAAATAATAGCTTTGCATTATTTCATTTTTTGTTGGGGTTGGTTTTTTGGTTTTTTTTTTTGAGCTCGTGCATATTACATTCTAATTATATTTTAAAGCTTTCATTTGGAGCTACAGGAATGACCCAGAAAGACATATAGATGAGCTAATTTTCAAATCATCACTTGATGAAGGACATGAGGATTTTAAAAAAGTGACAGATAGACCAAAGGACTTGGAAGAAAAAAATGAAACATGCAAAACTGAAAGTCCGTTATCTCTTTTGTTAAAGACAGTAACTCAGTGCCAAAGAGAATGGCTTTAAGACCTCGGCAGAGCAAACACTGAATATCACACGTAATGCAGCAGAAAATGCCATTTACACAAATGCTACACACTGAACAGCAGCTCAGAACCTGATACTCTGACTGAAATCCTGCTTTCAGCAGGATCCTGCTTTCTCCTAAGTATCATTTTTACCAGGTCAAGCAGATTTTTCCTACAAGATTTTAAAAGACTACATGCCAGGTGTAGAACACTTCATAAAGCAGAATTAGATTTTTGCTTTGCATGATTTTTTAAATATTTTTTTTTATAAATAATAGCAACCAGCAAATTACAGCCATTAGTACGACACTGCCTTCACAGCAGATTTATGGCAGCATTACCAAAAGCAGAATTTCACCCAACAACACTTCTGGGTGGCACAGACATCTGCAGAACCAAGGGGGAAAAAAGCACATAAGCATGCACAACCACACATTTTGTGCATTACCATCCAAGACTTTTACAAGGATGGGTGTTTTGTGCCACTGTTCTGCAAGAACTGAGTACGCACAAGGGTATGGTGCACTCTCCTGCACACAGTGACCTCCAGTCCTACCTCATATTCTTTTAAATCCCTCACCTTCATGCTCATAAATACGGCTTTGGCAGAGGGGCTGCACTGCAAGGAAGGAAACTCACCCCACACTCCTCGTTACAGTGCTACATGAAATCCTCTCTCTGCCCCAGCAAAAATATCCAAGTTTATCACGCCAAGGAAAGAACAATAAGTGGGAGTCCAAAAAGGCAGACAGAAGTACCGCCAAAAAATCAGAGCTCTTTCTCAGAAAAAGGCCCTCCCTTAGGAAGCCTGCCAATCAAACCCGATCACGAGGCTGTTTTCCGAGGGTGAATAGAGTTCTTATTGACACAGCTTATGTCTGCAGCATGCAGCCCTCCACAAGGCTTTCAAGAGCAGATCGGATTACACAGACACATTCTCTCTGATTTTATGCATTCAGAAGCCCTCAGACATAAAAAACCTGGCTCAGAAGGCCACCGCTTTTTCAGCTTGCTATCGGCCTACGTGCTTTTACAAAGAAAACCCTAGGCAAACAGATCCTGGCACCTTTACTTGGGCTCCTGAGGCCCTCACCTTCACTCAGCACGACCATATAATTTGGAGGCCAAGACACAGATTTGCTCCATGTGAGTAATACAAGACAACTCATTCCCATGGTGAGTACTGAGCATCAGAACAGGAGAAGGAAAAAAACCAAATATCTGCTGACACCATTTAAAATGGGAGACGATAACATCACTCTGGGTAGACAATCCTTCCTGGAAGATGGCATGGAAAAAGAGGAGGATACACACCTTTTAGAAGTACAACATGCACTGCATAGGTTAGCAGGCAAGAGGTGCCCAACTGCAAAAGCATCACAAGCACAAATTCAGGTAAATCATCTAGCCAGGGGCAGCAATTAACACACATGGGAATCTGGAGAAAACAAACTAAAAGGATCTATTTATACAGTTTCTATACTTAGGGGGCATGATAAGGAATTCCATTTCAGCAGCAGACACAGATAGAAAGTCTGGGGTACCTATGGTGTTGCATTAGAGGTGAACAGAGGATTACAAAATGCTTTTTTATAAATGCTCCAGTTTAAAGACTGGGTTTCAGTAAAAGAGACAAGTCTGTGCTTAAATCATATGAAAAATTAGAACCTGAGCATTGCCCTAGAGATGGATGCATGCACTGCCCAGAGGTCTGGACTACACCAATTAAAAAGAAGCTCACCTCCCTCCCCCCCGCCCCCCCAAAAAAAAACAGCCTAAAAAGCAAACCAATACATTACACATAGGTAAGTGGATCCCTATCACCTAAGAAGGAACTCCTGCATCAACTCAGCCATACTGAATTGAAACTTCTCACTGAAATATTACATATGGCAAACACAATAAATCAAGCAAGCTTGAGCTTCAGAGCTTTTAACGGATTTTAAGAGCAAACACACACTGTTCAATAAAGACATTCTCTCATCCCTGCTTCCTGGCTAGTCACTCCCCAACCAAGATTTTCCAGCATTTTGCAAAAGATTTTTCTCACATTTTTCCTGATGGTTGCTGGGAGGCTGGACCTGGATAATGGAAATGCAGAATGCCATGTCTGTCTGAGGTGGTAGTTCTTTGGTTGGACATTTGCACTGTTCTCAAAGCACACCAAGAGAGCCATCACTCCTATGACTACCTTTGGATACTGAGATCTAAGCAAACTGTGCTTTTCAGTGCTCAGCCTCCTTCTCAATGAGCAGCCTCGTGTTTCTAGTACTCATTTTTCCACACGTGACTTCTAGCACGTTCATGGTCCAAAAAGCCTGCTCTTATGAATGCTCCGTACTCTTTCCCAACACATCTGAGTCATGCAATGGTTCACTCCACTGACAAAGCCAAGTTGTCACCACCAGCACAGAAGGGGTGTCCTACTGTGGGCATCAGTCACCAAATCCTGACTGTAGATTCATCGTCTTCACCTCTGCCTGCATTAGCTGCAAAGAAAATCTTCATTTGTTTTCAGGCTCCTGACTAAGCTGCAGGTACTAGTGACTGGAGCCATGGTTTGATTTGTGCCTTTAGGAAGATCTATTTGCCACAACATTAGCAATGCAGTTATGCTGTGGCCCAGTCTCATCCTGTCCTGCCTGGGCCCCCCCAAGTCATTGTGCCAACACAACCATTTCTGTGGCCACATGGAGAAGCTGAGTGATGGCTAAAATTAGCATCTTTTTTTTTTCTTGTTGTTCTACAAGATTATTCTTAATTCACAAGGATGGAAGAGACTGGAGGAAAAGGCCAGAAGCAGGACCACTTCTACCACAGCACCAGCTTCAAAATTGATTTGCAAGCTATACTGCAAAAAGTAAAAAAGCCAGCCTCTCTGCAGTCACAGGTTTTCAAGTTGCACTTTGAGATTCCCTTAAACGTGCAGAACAGCCCCTCAAAACCTCACGTCTGATGGCACCATAAGTGCAAAATTCTAAGCGCCACACATTCCTCTTGCCAAGATGGGACAAGCCCAGGAGAAAATTTCTAGGTCTGTAAAATTCTAAGAATAACATTTAAGGCTCATGCCAGCCATTCCCCAACAGAGAATAAGAGGGCAGAGCAGGCCCCCATTGCTTGTGAAGTGGAACTGGGCACGGAAACCGCTAGAAAATCGTCTGTGTGGATTCAGCATCTCAGAGGGACAACTTCCCAGCACCCCTAGTGTCAGTAACCTTCCTGCAGCACATGGTCCAGCACTGGGAGGCAGGAATGACAGGTCTAGGTCCACTCCCTCTTTCTCCATGTGGGTCCCTCACTCCCTCACAGCAGTGAAAAGGATGTGGCACCCTGAATTCTGCTGACCTGGCCCGATGCTGCAGGATGCTGAGCAGGACAGTTTACAGCACCACAGGCTAATTTCCTTGCTGACCACCAAGTCTGCTTTGGGCCCCTGCCAACATATCCCATTAAAGGCCCATAGGGCAGCACCAGATCTGTAGCAGCCACACAGCTGTAAGCAAGCTGAACCAGGTGCATACATAAAACTCAGCCGCTCCTAGGAAGGCCAACTAAGCCCAAAGCAGATTGCTCCTTCTCCTGCTATAAGCACATCCCATAATACCTAGAAACTTCAGCACAGTCCATTGTCTTCAGAGAAACACCCAAAACACCAAAATAGTTCTCAAACTTTTCTGGGCCATCTCTACTTTAAAATGACTTCATTTAAATATGTACCATGTCTATATATATACGCACACACACCAAGGGAAATTAGCACCCGTGAGCAGAGCTGGTGCCCACACACAGTAACTCTGCACAGCCTCCCAGGTCTGCCTGCGCAGCTCCACACCAGTACAATCCTACAGCAAACCAGAGCCACTGGAAGCTGCCCCATGAAGATCCTGTCCCACTGGCAGGAGCACTGAAAAGACCACAGCCTGCAGGCTCTCCACCATACTTGCTAAGACTCATCTTTCTTGGGGTATGGAGAGTAATGGGAGCAGAGAAGTTTTAAGACCAAATGACAGTCCTTTAAGTACATCACTTCTGCACAAAGCTGAACCCCCAAGTCCCCCCTTCAGGATTTTTTCCCTCCCAGGACCAAGATGCATGATTTGGACAGTCATTAGTAAATTAAACTCCAAGGAGCAGGACTGTGCCATGTAAAGCATTTCTCCAACTTGAAGAGCAGCACCACTGCAGCCTCCACATACCTACCACCTTAACTGCAAAACACCTGCAAGGAGGACCCACAGGGTGAAAACATGTCTGCAACCCTATGAAAGCTGCTCTATGGGAACTTAAACTGCATTACTGCTGCTTCTGCATAATCCCAGAATAACTAATTTAATTCAGACTGCTCCAACTCAGACACCTCACTCTAATTACAGGATCATGTTACATGTCCAACAACTGCTGCAATTTAGTCTTGCCTGATACACCCCAGCTGAAAATTGCTCATCCCACCTCTCACTCTCTTACTTTTTAGCAGCCTCTGAATGGAGGCAGGAATACCTAGCAACACTTCAGCATCTGACACACTCGGACCCCAAGTCCCAAAAAGATTAAGTCAGTATTTCCTTGCGGTAACAAAGGCAATGACTTCCATCAGTGCAGAATAAACTAGTTTTAGGCAAATAGCACAGACACGACACTGCTGTTCATACATTTCTCTATGCAAACGCAATATAGGATTATTGCTAAGAGCCACAACACCACGAATTTGCACGTCACTCCCCGAGCCAGCTGCTAATCACACACGAAGCCTATCTGCACAAGAGGGGAGTTTTCAGAGAGGCAAAAGCTGCAGGACCAGGCAATCGGACTTTCACTACCTCAAAGGCAGGGGATCTTCCTTAAAGCAGCGCACGTCTTGCTTTTGAGCTCAAAACTGCATCCGCAGTTCCTGCTGCCATGAAATGGGAATGTTTTCTGCCCGTAGCCGCTCACCCGCGCCTGAGCCGAATGTTAACAGGTCTCTGCCTCGCGTCAGCTTCGCCACCGCCTCATGCTCGGCTGGGAAATGTTCCGCTGCCCGGGCGGACGAGCTGTCCGGTCACGGCTCGGCGATGATTCAGCAAGGGGGTGGCTCCCGGTGGGAAGGCACACCTCCCGCGAGCTGTCACACCGAGAGGCCGCGGCAAAATGGGAGAGAGAACTTACTCTGTCTATCATGGCTGCACTTTCCAAAATGCGTAACCTACCCTGATAGGGGCGAGGGGGGCGAAGGGGAGGGCGGGGGAGGGGATGTTTCCATCAGCAGGCACATGGGAATAATTGAAGGAAACATCTCGAGGCTTTTAACTATGGCACAAGTAAATGAAGCAAAAGAAGGAAAAAAAAAAAAAAAGCCAGACACTTTGGGAGCCAGCATCAACTTCGCCAGGCTGTGTTCTTTGTTTCTAGGCAGACTCCAGTGCGGTGGCAAGAATGAACAAATNGAAAAAATTCCCCCCCTCCCCTTTGGCCCCTCTCTCGCCTCTGCAGCGGCTGGAGCCCTCCGGAGAGTTTGGGCTGCTTTTCCAGAAGTAAAGCTCCGCTTCCCGCTGCTCCGAGCAGAGGTTTGCCACGCTACCAGGCGTCCGCAGGCAGCGCCTGCAACACTTTTCGGCTGCAAAAATTAGTTCTGGTGTGGGTTTTGTGATTTTTTTTTT
>VXAZ01009376.1:196168-420279 GCA_013399875.1 Gymnorhina tibicen | reverse complement strand
GCGACCCCCGCCCCGCCGCGACCCGCGGGACGCGCCCCGGGGCCGCTGCTTCCGCCACTGACCGGGGTGCTCGGGCACCTCCCGGCACCTCTGTGCCACGGCCATCCCCGGCACCTGCACCTCTGCCCCGGCCGCTGGACATAGAGCCACTGTGCCCCCGCACCGAGCCCACCTGTCCCCAAAGCCACCTCCATCTGCTGAGGGGCTGCATCCCCACTGTCCCCAAGCCACCGCCATACCTCCCTGCCGTGTCCCCTCCACCCCCAACTGTCATCACATCTCTCTGGCATGTCCACTCCATCCCCAAAGCCACCATCGCACCTCCCTGACATGTCCCCTCTATCCGTGAATCCACTATCACACTTTCTTGCTGGGTCCCCACTGTCCCCAAAACCACCGTCACACATTCCTGCTGTGTCCTCTCTGTCCCCAAAGCCACCATCATGCACCCCTACTGTATCCATGCTGTTCCCAAAGTCACTATCACATGTCCCCACTGTGTCCCTGCTGTCCCCAAAGCTACCATCACACCTTCTTGTTGTGTCCCCACTGTCCCCAAAAACACCATCATATCCACCTTCTAAGGGGCTGTATTACCACTGTCCACAAAGCTCATCATACCTTCCCACTCTGTACCCTCTGTCCCCAAAGCCACTACCACAGACCCCTGCTGAGGGGTTGAATCCCTACTGTCCCCAAACCACCATCACATATCCCTGCTGTGTCCTCTCTGTCCCCAAAGCCACCATCACACATTGTGTGTCCCCACTGTCCCCAAAGACACCATCACATCCACCTGCTGAGGGGCTGCATCCCCACTGTCCACAAAGCCACCATGTCATCCCCCCCATTGTGTCCCTGCTGTCCCAAAGTCACTGTCACACCTTCCCACTCTGTACCCTCTGTCCCTAAAGCCACTCTTACATGTCCTCACTGTATCCCTGCTGTTCCCAAGGCCACTATTATACCTTCCTGCTCTGTTCCTGCTGTCCCCAAAGTCACCATCACCTCCTCCCACCGCACCCATCCTTATGTCCAAAGCCATCATTGCACCCCCTCACTGAGGGGCTGTATCCCCACTGCCCCCAAGCAACCATTACATACCCCCAAACACATCTCATTTTTCCTCAAAATCACTACCACAGCCTCCCGTCGCAGAAGCTGTTGTCACTCCCCCCCCCACCAGGGGGTCTGCGTTCCTGGCAGGCTTGGCCACCCTTACCTGGGTAGTGGCACAGCTCTTCCACACTGCAGTGCTCATTTTCACTCCTGTTTTGCAACAGAAGATTGCGTACACCAGGACAGTCGCGAGGGAGAGTAGGCGCAATGTGAAGCACTTAAGTGAGTAAACCATGAAGTCGCCGTGTACGTTCTGCATACTGCAAACGAGGAGCTAATTTCCTGGCAGTCAACTTCAGGATGCTTCAAGTTAGTCTCTGCCGATGTGGCCTTTAAAAACCTCTCAGGCTGTGGCTGCAAGCAGCCTTGCTCCATTCTGACTTTAGCATCTAATTCCCATAAATATAGATAATTGAATTATGCATTTTGTTAGGGGTAGTGCAAAACAACCAGCAACCACTGGATCACCGAGGAAAACAAAGTCCGTCACTTTTTTTATTTTAAATTGAGATTTTTTGGGGGTTTGGTGACATTTTGTCAAGTATGAACTCAACCAGAGGCAGAGAGAAGCAGCTGAGTGTTGTTTATTACACACAGAGTAGCCCTCCCTGACAGCAGCATTAATGGAAATAACACTAATAAAGCTGTTGTGTTCGTGGTCTGAGCAGCAGTGTTGAGTCCTGGTTTCTGTGCCCTGTTCTGACAACCACTTCCCCAGTGACCACCAGCAGACCACTTCACCTCCCTTCCTAGTTACCACCATTGATTTATAGTTGAGATCAATTAGTTAATGTTTGCAAAGTCAGTTGAAAATGACAAAGCATTACATGCTGCTAATAAAACCATAATGATCCCACTGTTAAACATTAAACACACAATGAGGTGTAAAAAAAACATAACACATTTATGGAAAATTCCTCTTCCTGCAAGGAGAAAGGATTAGCTCCTGAAAAAAGAAGGACGAGCACAAATTTGCACCACAAGATTGTGTCTCAAGGGTTTGGCTTCTGCTTGGGTCTTTCCTATTGATTATTTGTGTGTCCATGGGCACATCACTTGGGCCAGCAGTTGCTGACCCACTTGAACATGGCAACTTAATCCAAGAGCTAGCCAAAAGTCACCAGAAGGTTTTGGAAAGGGATGGTCCTTTCCATTTTGTGTTTCTACTTTCCAGTCTGCTAAATGGGATGAGGATTGCAGCTGTGTAGCCTGATTTTTGCAGGCAACATAATACAGCAGTGAGCAAACCTTCACAACATGGTCATTAGAAGCCTGGGGAGCTGTGCTGCTTGTGGGACATGTCACACCACAGTGTGAGGAATAAAAGTGGGTGTGTGGGACTTTCTAGGAGATTTTTCTTGGCAATGAGTCTTGCTTTAAATGTAGAACTGGTAGCTGTGCCACTGGTAGGGCTCCAGGTCGCCATATGTAGAGCAGCGCATGTCTGATGCTCTGACCTACAGGCAAGAAGGAGGAGAAGGAACCAGGAAAACCACGTTTGTCTGTAGCTTTGGGCCTGCACGGGGCCACATTCATGGTGATGAGGCACTGGTGTTTCTGGCAGGGCAGAAGCCATGGGTGGGGATTCGCACAACAAGAGCTCCAAGCACTTTAGGATTTGGTACAGGGATCTCAGAGAGGAGAACTCCTCTCCAAAAAGAGCAGCCCTTTGACAATGTATCCCTCATTTCCTCCATCAAACTGCCCTTTGCAAGGAGCACGCCTGAGCTGCAACAGCTTATTGCACCTTCCTCCCGAAATCTGATGCTGCCCTGCTTTGATGGCAATCAGCTGATGACTGCAGAAAAGCTGAATCATGAAACAGAGGTTATAAACAAGGTTATTTTTAACGAAGGAAATGAATCCCACATCATTCAGAAGTCGGGGCAAGGGACTGTCAGCTGGGGCTTGCAAGTCTCACTTCTGCCCCGACGTTCTTTATGTCCTGGAGCAAATTAAAATCTCTCTAGCCTTTAATTTAGCTCCTTGTAACATGGACAAAGCAGCAGACTCCAGTTGTGCTTTCTTTGTACAGCAAAGCTCCTGGTGTGACAATAAAGTGATGCTGGGAGCTGTGTGACGCCAAGGGCTGGCTTGCACTGCCACCCGGCACCTTGCAGAGCTATTTTCAGCCATGCAAAATAATCACACGCAGTATTTCAACAATGTTCATAGACATTTCAGATGCAGGGAGAGACTAACCAGTCTGATTCCCCTCTCCCATATTTCACAGTCTTACATTTCAATTCCCACATGAAGCCCAGTAACTTCTGCTTCATTTTGCTCACCGCAAAGTAAAAATAGACAAGTTTTGCAACCCAGAGACTCATGCTGTGCCCTTCAGGTACTAGGGTGCTGCTGGTGTGTTGTAGGTACCCAGCCCTGGGGGAGGGAAGATGGGTCTGGTTCACTTACTGCTAACTGGGAAATTTCCTGTGTATGCCACTTTCTCACATTCAAATTCTCCTAAGAAAAGCATATTTCATTTTTCCTAGGAAAGATGACTAACTCGGAGAAGCAGGGGATTGAGGCTGGGGCTGGCCAGGTTTCCACGCACTTCTGGAGAAATATGAACAACTCCAAGTACGGATCCTTGCAAACCTGTCTTCTCTGCTTCATGCCCAAGTTAACAAGTGCTTTGGGTATGTTTCCCCAACATTATAGAGATAACTACCAAGGTTAAAGAACTCTAGATTTTTTGAAAATGTTTTGTAAATATATGTGTTTAAATATATACACACGGGTATATTTATGAAAACTTTAGGAGGTTGTAAACTTCCCTGCCATACTTACTTAAAATGCTGTTAAGGAGGACTTTTTCTCCTGGAGGAGCTTACCTTGCTCACTTAAGTTTTCTTTTAGTTAAGTAGTGATTTCCACATAGAAAATATCAGATAGAACTCAGAGCAGAAATGAATTGGATCCCAAGTGTGTTCTGCTCTCCCTGGCCCTTCCTCACTTACCTGCTGTGGAAGCAGACACCAAACCTGCACTGGCTTGGGACACAGAGCAGTGCCTTGGCGCTGGTGCCCAGGAACCTCCAGCATGGCTGTGAGAAGTGGAACAGGACCAACCTTGCAAGCCAGTTGCCTCTTGCTGGTGCCTGCAAGGACATGTGGCTGCGTGCCAGCAGATGGAATAACCATTGCCCCGCGCTAGTTATGGGGCAGGGATGCTGCCAGGCTGTGCTAATTAGTGTTTGAGACGCCTTTGTGATCTGTAGATGAAAGGTGATTTACAGCTGCAAATTATTGCTCTCCTTCATGTGAAGTCTATTATTTCCTGATGTCCCTCATTTTGACTCATGCCATATCCTGTATTTGGCACAGGGCAGGTTCCTCTCTGTGGAGGTGGTGCTTTACATCTCCAGCTGCTTGCACACTGTACAAGTGTGTGATCTGCTCTCAGCATCCATTTGAGGCAGCCTGTCCGTGCCCATGCTCGGGAAACTTGGGCTGGAATTTGCACAAAATTGCAACACCTGAGCAGATGGCTTAGCTGGTGGATTCAGAGAGGCTGCATTTGATGAGTACTGTGCTGGGTACTTAGCTGGATTGTGCACTCAACTCTGTGAGCAGTCAGAGGACCAGCTGCGTGAGCCAGAGAGGAGAAAGGGGAATATCCCGAGCTTCTGTGCTTGGGATTGCCCCAGGGAAGGGGAAGAAGCCAGAGAGGACCAGACTGGGGCCTCTTAGTTTATAGCTTCTCATCTGTGTCCCAAACCTCCTGGGCAGGATTTACAAAGCAGGAGAGGTTCATGTCTTTGGCAAGTGTCTGGAGGGAAGGGATATTAACATGTTTTGTGAACAGCCCATGGATAGCAGAAGGAGCAGGTATATTCAATGTCCTTCCCACGTTATGCCCCATGACAGATACACATCGTCAGGTTGCAAAAGCAAGTGACGTTTTGCTCTTATTGATAAATAAAACAACAGAAAGTAGCACATGGTGTAAGGTAGTTGTAACAACAGAGAAAGAAATATCCCTGATACTCTACACCAAAGCAATTTTAGCACAGAGTGGAATTTCCTTCCCCCTCACTCACCGTGCAGCTCTCCAGCTGGGAAGTAAATGGCCACTCACACAAGCTGGCACAAGACAGTCAGGGATTTTTACAGCTGTAAGAGATCTACCTCCCGCCTAGCCCACAGCAGTTTCCACCTTCTTCCCCAAAGTCCATAAGATTTTAAACCTGCAAATGAGGATACTCTCAGGTAGCCTCACGTACCAGACAACAAGGAGGACTGGATGGGGCTTCCAGTCCCAGTACAGCCTTCTCTCACACGTTCACCCTGTTCCCTTGGCTCTACCAAGCCCTCCTGACAGCTGTTTGCCTACACAGTGAATTGGTCTGGGGCTGCCATTACTCTCCCCCTGGACACAACAGTCACACTCTAATTCCGGCTTTGGCTTGCTCTCAACAAACCCATTTGGGTCCTGTGCCACCTCCTTGGGAACCAGCGATGGCAAGAGCCCTGCCCGTCCTCTGCAAAAGCCCCGCTAATGTACACGCAGGCTCCCCATGGATGTGTAACATGTAACATGAAGGAATCGGAGTGCTGAGCAGAAACAAGATTGCAGAGTTGCACCTCAGTGGCAATGCACATGCATACAGAACACTATTTCAGAAGTGTTTGTGTCAAGAGGACTGATGAAGGCTGCAGAGGTTCTCTGGGCCAGTGTCACCCTCACACGCACCTGCAGATCCCTTTGTGGGGGCCATGAGACCCATGGTCCCTGCAGCCCATGCTGGAGGAACTTGGTGCTTCAAGCTGACACCTTCCCCTGCTCCACATTCCTGCAGTATTGTGAATCCTCTGAGGTACTAAGAAAGCCACAAGCTAATTCTTTTTCTTGCTACAAGACAATCAACAGAGTGAGCCAAACACTGCTATGGGGGAGTGTGGTAACTCATTAGAGGCCCCACCTGTGCTGCAAAGGGAAAACACAGAAAGATCCCCACCATAAAATCTGCCTTCTGTTGTGTTGTACTTTTTTGCTGCAGCATTTTCTTCAGAAGGTTTTGTCCTGAATTCCTAAATGTGTCAGGGCAGAGGGGCCTTGGGTCCAAAGTTGCTTTGCACATCACTCACCCTCATGGCAGTGAAACCCAGCATCTGCTGGGACAGGGTCATGCATTGTATTCCTGCACCTCTCTATTATACTAACTATGGGAAATGTTGAAAATAAGTTTACAAAACCTAACCCCTAACTCAAGCAGAAGCTGATTTTAATGGCCACTGCTGAGTATTAACCTTAAATGTGTTACCAAGGAGTGAGCAGAGACATAGGCCATGAGTACCACTTAGAAAATGACATTTTACATAAAAGGTTGACAAACCAAGATCATTTTGACACCTTCAATAAGATAAATCATGGTAGAGTATTACAATTATTTTATTTTCAGCAGCTGAAGATTTGCAAATAACAGTTTTTAATAACCATGAATGATGACATCAAACTGCCACACCCCGAACTGAAATCATCACTCACTTCTTCTGGCAGGTAGGGAGGGATTTCTCGGCTTTCCTCCTCCTTTTAAACAACCTCTGCAGCAAAGAAACACCAAAAGTTGGAAAAAACACAATCTTGCGTGGTGGTGACATTGACAGATGTGATGGTGCGAGCTGTACACGACGTTGTGATTTTTTATTAATAACTCTGCACTGCAGAGCTCAGTTAGAAAAAGGAGTGCCTGAGTGCGTGGGGAGGATAGCTTTGTTCTTTGGACTTGCAAGAGAAGGAATGTAACGTCAAAGGTAGAAACACAGGAGGGGAACAAGACTCACAAAGGAGGCAATGGGCTGTGGGTGGCTGTGAGCATCAGGTACATGCAGCAAATGAGACCCCAGCCATCAGGTATCCAGGCTTTCAAATCAATTGACTTGGATCAGCAACAAGAGGGCAGAAAAAGATGTTCTCAATTTGTGGGAGCAGATAAGAGAGATCCAGTTGTTTTAAACAAAAGGGTTTGGGAGTTTTTCTTTGCTGACTGTTATGGTGGATTACCCACAGAAAATTGCTTGGTCCCTTCCTCCATCAAGGGAGTGTTCTTGTCCCCCCTATCCCACACAAGTCACCCATGCAGAGGTGTACAGAGCCAGGCAAGATGGGGAAGGAGGGATTTCTTCTCCAAAGCCAGCAAATGGCTGCAGCCGCCCCATTTGCCCCTCTCCTAAGCAGCCACGGAGGAACTGCTCTGCAGGGAGGACATGGGCGGCTGTAGGAGCAGTCAGGCTCAGCCCCGCAGAGAGCCCGAGTGCCAGCATGTGATGAACGTACTGTCCCCAGTCACGTCGCTGCACCGCCGAGGGGAAGGAAACCAAGCTTCAAAGGGAGTGAGGCAGGAGGGGCCCGAGTTTCCGGGGGCGGCTGCTCAGTGTTTGTCATCATCCAAAATAAGAGTGAAAGTTTTCACTCTTGGGATAATTATTAAAGACATTTGGGTCTTGCTTTCACATGCCCTCTTCTTTTTTGGTTTTTTTTTTAATTAACTGTAAACCTCATCCTGGCTGCTAAACAGGGATCTGTGCAACTGAAGCTTGTATAAATGTCGTGATTTATGTTCCTTTGGAAGTGAACTGGCATTTCTGAGAAACCCCACCCAAGCCTAGCAAATACCGTAGGAGTGCACTGACTCACTGGCTGCTGGCATTCGCTCCTCTCCCTCGATGGCTTGAGCCTGCAGCCAATTTGGGCACATGTGAGACAGTCCTGGTAAGTGAACCCCGGTCCCCAGAGACACCTTACACGGAGGAAGTGCCTGCCAAAACCTCTGGCTCCCAGGAGAGGCTCAGAAGGGAAGAACAGCAGCACTGCAAGGCTGAGTCAAGCTGTAATCACCGGAGCGATGCGGTGGAGGAAGCAGCGTATAGGCACAGCCTTTGCCTCCAGCGAGGGCTAAGAACCTGCTGCCAATTAACAAGCGTTCAAGTCACCCGAAGGCAGAGGAGAGCCCTGCGGAGTGGCCTTCCTGGCAAGCCTTGGCAGAAGCCCCTTTGCTTTGCTACACCGTGAGAGCAGCCAGGAGGGTAGATAAGCTTGAGGAAGCTCTAAAAAAAATCCAGTGCTGCCTGCAGAAATATCACCTGAGGCAGCAATACCCACTGAGCACCTGACACAGAGGAGCCTGACTTACAAAAATCAGTTCAGTCACTTGCAGGTGCGATCTTGGTTAAATAAATAAATAAAAAAGACATTGCCACATGGTTAAAATAGCCCCTGCTTACTCAGTGCTCTGGTCCCTCACATTAATGCAATTGTGTTTGATGAACTGAGGGAGAAAAGTCCCTTTTGACTGCAGTGCTCCCAACAGGCTGCAGAGCCACCCTCACAGGCTGGTTCTTGCCTGGCTTATGGGGCATCTCCCAGCTCTTGTATACATCCCATATACAAGAAGATCCCCTGGGACCACCAGCTCGCTGCCCCACCCACCATAAGAAGACCCTTTTCCCATGCACCCAAAGATAGCAGCACTGATCACGACTGTACCTGGATGGTGTTTGCCTGGAAGAACATGTACTGAGCTCCTACAGTTCCTAAATGCTATAAAGTGAACCATCTGGGCTGGTACCCATCCAGTATCTGCTGTAATAAAAAAGGCAAACCAGAAAACAATGCAGTCTGATTGTGTGTTGTAAACTGGGAGAACAGCTGCTACTCCTGGGCTAAATGGGAAGCCTTTCCTTGAGAGCCATAAAAAGCAGAGTTATTCCTTTCAATTGCTGCATCATATCACAAAGAATGGCTTCTGCCAGCCTTGCTGGCTTTTTTCTAAATAAAACCAGGTACGATGGTGGGGAACAACACACAGGACACAACTCTACCCCTCAGCACTCAGCTGTGCCTTTGGGGAGCCTAAGATGAATCTGAGAAGGAGAAAAATTGTTTCGCAACAATGTCCAGCATGCAGGCAAACCTGAACACACACTGTCCCTGGTGTGTCCCTCTGATTTGTGGCATTGTCTCCAAACACAACCAGCACCATCCCTCCTGGAGACCTTTCCCTGCAGATCACAGCACTAAGAGACACTGTGTCTGGTGTGCATTGCAGATCACTTTGAAATAGTATCTCCATCTCATATTGAAACAAACCTCCCTGGGTCATTGGTGGACTCAAGATATGATGATGCTATGGAGGTATTGCCCTTTCCCAAATGGGTTCTCATTTCTTCCTCCAGGGTCACTGGTCCAAGCAGAAGTATGTGCCAGGCTTCATCAGAAGCTAAAAGCTGCTCTAAATCTACTCTTGGGCTGCCTGGGCAGCCCAGTCTGCACACTCCCCACTGTCCCCAAACACACAGAGGTTTTGTTTAAGCATTACTCAGCTAATATTTCTTTTTCCATGACTTACAAAAGGTGCGCCAATCTCTACGAGAGAGCAGGAGAGGCCAGGAAGGATTGCCACTCCTTGCACTGCCACAGCTCCAACCCTTGACCCTCAAATGTGACAGTGTGTGTATCCTACCTGCCAACCTGTGCACCCTCCTCTGTGCGAGGGTTCAGCTGCAATCCTGGAAAGCCTTCCCGATTAGTTAGCTGGTGTCTGTTACTCTCTCCCAGCCTGTTGCTTGATTTATTTACCTCAGTGACAGGTCTTTTGGGGGACTTGCAGTGTCAGGCCCAGAACCCCTTTGAAACTTTATACAGATGGGAGCATGAAAAGAGCACAGGAGCAAGAGGACATAAATAAATGGGAGATGTCTGCTCTTGGCTGAGAATAACTCTGTTTGATGGGAGAAAACTTTTGTCCTATTTTCTGTTTTATCAGTGGAACAGCACTTGACACGACCACTGCTAGGCTTTTCTTTTCTTGTCATTCAGAGGGAAACATTTCTGCCTTTACAGTGATGATGTTTCTTTGCAGACAGAAAAGCAGCCCATACGCGAGCTGCAGCAGAGACAGCTCATCAAAGCTCCAACAAAGCTGCTGTTGTGCTGTAAGGCAGCAAAGCAAACAGCCTGCGCCTGTTATCATTTGGGTTTCACATGTGCAGCACTGTGACCACCATTAACAACAGCATGGGCTAAATTCTCATATCCCTGCTCTGATTCCAGCCGTGTTCCACTAACAGCCTCACTCTTTACATCAAGCTGCCAGGGCAAATAGTTATTATGAAAATACAGGCCTTGGAGTGGCTGCATGGCTCGTCCTGGCCTTGCACAGTGCATTAACCTCCTCAAAAATCCATCTGCACACAGGGATTGCATTGCCAGTTCCCAATATTAGCTCCCAAAGGAGGCAAAAATGAATATCTGCTATCCTAAATCATCCCTTATAAACAAGCATTATTTAGCTGAGGAAAATGGGGGCTCAGGGGGCAGTCAGAATCTGGGACTTTGCTGGTGAGCTAGGAGCTCTCTTTCCCTGTTTCCCAACATAAAGAGGGCTCAGGCAGAAGGAAAGCAGAGGAGCTCCCTCTCTCCCAGCCCCAGAACTCCTCTGTCTGGGAAGTAGTATTGGAAGCACAGGGGACTTTAAGAAGAGATTAGGCTAATTTTTGGGTGGTGGGCACACAAAGATCTTGGAAGCAGGAGAAACAGATGGAATTTCAGATGAAACAGAGTTGCAAAAATAATTTCCTGTCTCCTGAAACATTTTAATTGAGTCCTGGATACCTTCAACAATGGCTGTCCTCTTGAGAGTGGGATACTGTGTAAAAACATTGCCTGGATGTATACACAATGTTTCAGTGGGGAAGAAGAATACAGGGCAACATCCAAAAGGACCAACACCACCTAACCCGGCACATTCTCAAAAGGCAACATTTAGATGTAGTGAAATAAACGCCTTTTTCCCATTTAAAATTTTGACCAACGCCAGAATATTCAAGCAATACACTTTACTTTCAACAAACTGCTCCTACAGCTTTTTTTTTTTTTTTTTTTTTAAGGGTTTACTCCTCAAAGACACTAATTTTCCCAGGGGAGAGGTCAGGAGCAGGCAGGGCCCAGGGCTTTGGAGAGAAAGGCAGGAGCCTGGCAGCAGGCTGGGGATTGGTTTTTCCATGGCTCCCTCTAGTGTGTACAATCCAAAATGGGATTGAACACAGACACTGAATTTCGTGCACTCGATGCAACCTAAAATAGATTTAATACAACAGGCATTTAAAATGTATTTCCAGAGAAGACGTTTGCTCTAGTAGAAATTCTGCCACTTTTGAACAGAAGAACAACTGCTGGGGCTGCAGGAGCAGCTGGCTGCATTTTGCATGCTCACAGTCTGATTTCCTGTGTTTCTGAACTAAAAATTAAAAGGTCAGAAAGACTCTTCTGTAATAGCAGCTCTGGCCTATTTTTCACCTATTGCTTTTTCATTTATTCATATCTTCCTCAGGGACTGATCTACCTATTAGAATAATAGGGTTATTTTCTGAGACTAATCTAAGAAAATAAATTAAAAAGTCTAAACCTTTCATTAGATCTCAAAGAGACAGAATTTCTCGGTCAAGGAGAACTGAGACACTCGGGAGTAAATGTCCAGCAAATAACATTTATTAATTATGCATATTCATACTCACAGCCATGAACAAAGGCAGCCTCCACCAGCAGGCTCGCAGGAGGCTGCCTGCAACTAATGTGTTCGGTAAACAGCACCTTTATTTGTCTAAGTAGTCATGTAGTAAAGGAGCTCACATTTCCAAGTAGCTGTGGAGCAAAATAATAGAAAAGCTATTGAAGTCCAGAGAAAGATTGCATTATATTGCCTAAATTAAAGCTTAAATTGGTATGGATGTAAACATTAGGGTTCCTACTTTCTTCCACTTCTGAATACCAAGCAGAACTTGGCCAGCACATAGAAATCCTTTCAGTATATGCCTCTTTTCCCCCTGGACCTCAGATGGGGCCAGGGAGGGGAGAACTTTGCGCTGAGGGCAGAGATCCTGGCACTGGATGAGGGCCGAGATCAGGCTGGGTTGTGATGTCCAGGCATCTCTGCTGCTTGGCAGGTGGGAACATCTAATACTGAGCTCCATGATCAGCAGCAAAGTCTTCCTCACACAACAGCCTACATCAAGGAGCATCCTTGGCTTTGGGGCCCTGAGAAATGGATTCTTCTCTGACATCTCATGAGAAAGTCACCCTTGAGATGTGCTTGATAAGCCCCCTCCTATCCCAGCTGCGTCTTCTTTTCTCCCCTGGATGCTGAGCCCTCCCTTGAGGAGCCAGGCTGACCATCAGTAAAAGCAAAAGAAATGAGCCACAACCCAACACTTTGCTCAAGCAAATCCAAGGTGCATCCTGCTTAATTATTATTAGCCCTGAGAATTAATCAGAACCATTTCCCAGGATCAGAGCTATGGTGCTGCATGCAAGTGCAGGGGATGCATCCAAACCCCAACACAAGGTCTGTGAGGAAGATGAACAGTGCCAGGGTCAGATGAGGACCACTGGCCTCTATCACGACCTGCTGCACACAAGCAATATATAAAATGATCAACAGGTTGCAGAGCAGGAGAGTTCTGTTTTGCAGCTGACTGATGAAAGGCAGCTTTGCCATGCTGTTGCCCTCAGGGCAGCCTCCCTCCCACCCCCAAAAGCAAAGTGCTGCACCTCTCCATGGCTGGGTTTCCCTTCCAGGGAAGGCTGTAGGGCTGCACAGAATGGCCCCTGCACAGCATCCTGCAGGGGACAGAAGCCTGCAGCTATTGCAGCATCCCTGCAGGCACAGGGGACAGAACCAGTGCCCCAGAGGCTGGTGCCAGCTGAGATATTTCTTTAAGTGGACAGAATGAACTGATCCATGAATATTCAGGACCCACATAGCAGCAAGACTTTTTCTAAGAGCATGTCACAAGTGTTAAAGGTGGCTGAGATGATTAGATTGTCTCCACTTGGCCCCTGCACTTGGTGGGCTCCCGCCACAATTCAGCTGGTTGCATTCACACAGAGTGCAACTTTGGCAAAAGCATCCCTCACAGAGCAGCAGCCAGCCTTCATCTGGAGACAGCAGGAATTGGAGAATCCCCTGCTCCCCTCAGTGGCTTGTTCCAGCAGTTAATCACCCCCGCTCAGAAATTTGTGCATGAACCAGAGACATAAAATAAATGATTTCTTTCATCTCCTGCCTTGGCAGCCTGCTTGGGCTGCTTGTTCTACTGACAGCAATGATTCAGTAATCTGAAAAACATTGTACTTTGTTTACAATATTAACAGCTGAGTGTACAGGTGCAGAGATTGCTTTTATCCTCATGGAAAGGCTGTTCTGCAGCCTGCAGATGGTGAAGAATGACTCACCTTTACATCTTAATTTCTAGCATTGCCTCTGCAACGTTTGGTTTGGCCTTCACTTTTGTGCAGAAGTGACAGAAAAGCAGCCAGGTCAAAAGGGTGAGGATTTAGGGCATGGGTTGCCAGATTCAGCAAAGAAGAAAGAGGCAGGAGTATATGGACCCCGCTTGCCCTTCATCACACCTTATGGTCTGTGCCTTAAAAACCTCCAGCCCAGACACTGTTGTCTTATCCACCACCCAGGTGTCTTGGGAGGAACAACTCTGCTCACAGAGTGTGTTCTGTGAGTCCCATCCTGCTCAGGAGCTGAGCACCACTGGGGAAAAAATGGAGAGTCGGACATTTCAGTTCTGATCTTCTTCTCCCCACCCAAAATCTGATCTGGCACTCCCAGAAAATGAATGCAGCCAAACCAGATAATGCTGCCCTTCTGCCCTTCCATGGGAAAAGAGAGGCATCAGCTATGACAAATGCAGAAGGCCACAAAAAGTGCACTGCCTTAAAGAGCCATCAGAGTAATTTTAAAATCAATATGATGTTTGACAAAGAGCCAGAATGGCTCCTTCCAGACTGGCAGCAACATCCCGAAAGGCCCTGGGAGTTAGAATTCTGCAGAGAGCACTTTGCACGCACTGACGCCGATGCAGCATTTTCTCAGCAAGGCCATGAAAAGGGAATTTAAAAAAAGGCAGCATTGCAATGGTGTGACCGGCTGGTGAAGGGAAGTGGCACTGTGTGTGAGTCAGCAGCACCACAGCAACCCTGCAGAGCCACCCACATGCCATAGGCACGGATGGCCAGGCAGCCACGTTGCAGAATGTGCTCTGAAGGGCACCAGAGGAAGGCAGGACATCCTTAATTATAATTTGTGTTCTCTCCGTGATGGAGCTTGAGGACACGATGGAAGGGACTGTTCAGGAAAGCTGCTGCTGCCAACCGTGCCCTCTCTGCCTGGTGTGGAGCTGGCAGTGCCTCCCTGGCACACTGCATCAGCCCCAGTAGGCAGTGTTATTTTGGCAGAGCCTGGTGCACGTGGGCTCCCTGAGCAGGATCCGGCATGGCTGGACTGGGGGATCCATGAGCAATCCCAGTATGGATGCAGCTGAAACATAGCAGTGATACCCATGGTATGGCAGGGCAGAGAGGGGCACAGGGCTGTGATAAGGACTCACCATGGATGCTATCTGTCCTTCTCTGTGCCCTCACTCACCCTCCCTGAGCAGTCCCAGTTGTGAGGTCCCAAACGGCTCTCTGAGGAGGGGATTAGCCTGCTCACAGATCACAAATCTTTAGTGATTTCCAGAATGATGGTCACATTCCAGGCTCCTTGGCTAGGGGAAGAGCTCTCCACCATTCCTCTTGGCAATAGCTGCCCACGTGTCACATCTTGGCTTAGCTGCCTGCCAACAGTGGTGGTACTTGGCACCACCCGGGCCACCTTCAGGTGTGAGTCCTCCATGTGCAAACTCAGACACTGGAGCACAGGACCTGAGGGAATCAGTTCTGTGATTCCCTCCTCATTATTCCAATACACTTGTACCGTAAGAATATATTTTTCTGTATTTTAAAAACTCAGCATATCACTACTTTTTATTCACAATTCATTACTCCCAGGAAGCATCTGTAACTTTTCTATATATAAATAAATAAGCAATATATTATAAATAAGCATATATTATAAATAAGCAATCCATGCAGATCTGCTCATTGCACTCATCTGTCCACCCCAGCAATTAGTCCCTCTGATCTGAGGGGCTAACCCTGTGATTTTCTATTGAAGCAAAATAAACACATGACCATAAAAAACCTCAAAGTATTACAACAAATGGGGCAAAGGCAGCAGTAAATGCACTTCCCAGCAGCAGCAGAAGTTATCCCACATCATCACTGAACCCCTAGCATTGGGAACAGAGGAAAGGGGATTTCCTTACACTGGCCTTCAGTCCAGCAGCAGGAGTTACTCCAGGTGTGGCAGTTCTTCAGAGAACCCACAAATCCCAGTAATGACTGTAAATCTGTGGCTGATGTCTGCGAACACCTTTGGGGAGCACAACCATGGGACACACTGGGCACCAGACAGTGGCACCTGGGGTCAATCTGGATGCAGTGGCTTCTACCCACCAGATCTGGACATGCAGCCAGCATGCCCCAGCTGTGCTGCTGTGTTCCCAGTATCGCCAGGGCTCAGCTGGGATGTACATCACAGCACTTCCTCGGTGGGGAGGATTTTGGCTCTTCGTGTATTTACAGCCTCATTAAACTGTGAAGCTGCTCCTGGGAGCAGAAGTTCCTGCCTGGCCCAAGCTGCGAGCTGTGAGCAACCACCAGCTACGGCCAGCCTGGGGTTTTGACAGGAGGGGTTCTGCCGAGCTGATGTTTGTGATTCGAGCAGGTGCTGAGGGCCCCTGCCCATCTGCAGTTTCTCACCCAGCCATATAATTACTTTCTACACCCCCCTCTGTCCCCAAATCCCTGCTGTGGGACCAACTCAGGGCCAGCTCTCAGCCACATGCAGAGTGCACAACCATGGATGCTCCAGAAGGGCTGGCCCCCCCGTCCCATGTATTCCGTGTATCCCGTGCCTCCGGCCCCGCAGCAGCATCTTCCCAGAGGATCCCCGGTGGGTGCCGCGGCCGGGTGGGCTCTCACCGACCTCCAGACAGTCACCGCCTTCGAGGACAGGGACAAGGACTGGGCCGGGCCCCTGCCCTATCACCCATTAGCAGGGGATTGACTTCAAAGACTGATGCTGCTGAGGGTGCTGCAGCGATTCAGGCAGCTTTATTCATTAGTAATTAGGCAGGTGTTGTCTGGCATCTAGATTAATCCCACTTTTAATTATTTTGAAACGGTGTGAGATTTCCCAGGCATTAAAGATTATGTACTCACTTGCTGATTCCACAGCAGTTATTCTAATGTAATGATGTCTATTAATATGCTTCCCAGCTTGGCATGCCCAGAGGGGAAATTCCCAGACTCCTCCTGGGGAACACACATCTCCCACGAGGCATAAGCCCCCTATTCACCTGCTTATGTGGCACAAAACAATACTTTCCATGTGCTTCACCTAATATTAATAACATTACAGAGCTGTTGCTGTATCGAGTACCAAGCAACGATTGCAAAGGGGAGAGAGACCTCTTACAGCCACAGCCCACCCAAAACCCAGCATCTTCTTTTTGTAGGATGTTTTGAAAGGAAAAGGTCACAGTATTTCCATCCCAAGTCAGGCTAAACCATTTAATCTGAAATCAAATGTTTAATTCAGCTTGTGGATCATTTGAGCTCATTACAGATTGCTTTTAGAATCTAAAGACAGCATTTAAAAGAAGAATGTAATTTCAAAGAGGGATAATGAATTGTGAGCTGAGAACCTCAAAGCATAGAGCTGTTCCAAAATCTCACCTTTCCTTTGGTCTAAATATCCCCTGAAGTCATCCTTTGCCCACTATAATTCTCATCATTCCCAAACTTCATTTATCAGAAAATTTGCTATTCACTGGCAAAACAAGTGTCGTGCCATTGGCTACCAACTGATGCTGTGGAGCTGAGACACAGTTCTCAGAATGAGGGCTCAAGTGAGTGCTGTGCCAGGACCCATTTGCATCCCTCTGTCTGTGAATGCCCATCAGAAAATACATATATTTGACATTAATCTCTATAGCTTATATAGAGGTTTATGTCCACAACTGCTTGTGCACATGCTATGAAGTGAAAACCTTATTTGCAGTCATTTGAGGGAATACATAGATTAAAATAGCTGAGGATACCAAAAGGCAGTGGTTGTATTGTCCTGAAAATGAACACTCAGCCCTCACTATAACTATTTTGATTGCTTTGCATATATATTCTTTCAGCATTTCATTGCTCCCCAAACAAAATGCGATATAACCTCTCCTTCCTGGCCTAATGTATCCTCACAGAGCTAAACTGCATGACTGAGCTGCTGGGTAGAGACCATGGGTAATTTGGCCGATAGATTCTCTGGGAGCTCAGAGCCAAATTTGATTTCAGGCCCAAACTCGTCACTCTGTCTCTAGAGATGGCAGAGCAGTGATATTAGCATGATGGCAACGCCGTTCACTCTGAACTCAAGAAATGGATTAAATGAAATTACGCTCTTCCCTGATGAGGCTGGTGGAACAAGGAGATTGCTTTAGGAAACCCAGAATTGAATTTCATAGGTAGGAGTTCAGACGCTGCACTATTTGCTCAGAAAGGTTTGTGCAGGCTGCTCCTTCATGGAGCCACAGCTGCCAGCGGGCCAGGAAGGACACAGTGCCAGCTGCCTCCAGAGCCTGGAGCCCACCCTCATTCAGATCCCAGCTTGGTTTGGCAGTGCTCCATCCACTCTGGAGGCAGGAGATTCCAGGTCCCCATCCCAGTACCCCCATTCCCACTTGAGAAGGACCCTCCACTTTTCCCCTCCTAGGCACTGCCACCTCAGCAGGGTCCAGCAATAACCAAACCATCCCCAGCTCCACCCAAAGGCTTTGGAGACAGGGATATTTTTAGTAAGTGAAAGATTCAAATTTATCACCTGCTTGGAAAATATTTTTTATTTTTTTGAAAATAAAAATATCTTCCTGCAGAAGATGTCTCCGTAAGGATGACCTCTCCACCCAGAGCTGCTCTCTGTGCCTCCCTGGGAATACTGGACCAGCCTGGCAGCTCAGGGGTGCAGCTCAAGGTTTGCATTAATTTGACAGGTTCCCTCAATTACCTGATATTTCTGGCTCAAATTTAAGAGGGGAGATGTATCAGGTTTTCTTCTCCTCTCCTCAATGATTTCATGAGCAGAAACAGCTGAAACAGCAATTGCACTGGTATCTGTCAGGTGTTATCTATGGCTCTGATATTATGGATAATGTGTGAATTAAAAAAACTACACGAAAAAGCCCATTAGTTCATTTTTACTCAAAAATTACATCATTGGAAGCAAACGTATTACAGCACACTAAAATGTATCATATGCCATATAAAGAGGATGCAAAGGTCATTGACAAAAATCAGCTGAGCAGTTCACTTCCAACCTTTGCATACCAGGTACCCTTTAGGAAAGCTTTAGTCCCAAACTCTTAGACCCAAATATGGCCCTTTGCAAGGCCACAGAGGTCTCACAGTTACCAACTTTCCAATCTTTTGGAGGGCAAAAGGAACCAAGATTTTAACATTAATTTTAGCACTACACGTCTCTGTCTCTACAACAGCCCTCGGCTCCACACCAACTGGCTCAGGTGGATGCTGGCAGTTCCGGAGGTGCTGACATCCCTTTCCATCCCCGGAAACTTAAGAGGCATCTCAGTGCTCCGAAGTGTTTTCTTAACACGTCTCCAGGCTTTTCAAAACTCGCCAGAGGGTTTGAGAGGTATTTGACTCATTGCTGTAGCTCGTCAGCTTCTGAAGTTTGTCTGTCCAAACATATCCCCCACTCCTCCATCCTTCCTCTCCTGCAGTAAAGAGTTTTCTCAGCTGTCAAATTACTCCCTTCAAAAGGCAACCCCAATTGGTTTTATGCCAGACTTCACTGCTGGGTGCTTTTTCAGCTGCAGGGAGGCATCTTGCATGACCTCTATCCCATTAGCGGCTCCTGCAGCAGCTCTCTCAGTGCACTAACAGACCTATCTATAAAGCCAGTCAAATGCAGATCTGCTGGCAGACCCCTCCACTCCCTGCTTCCCAGGGCTCAAAAAGCCTTACAGATGTAAGATGCCCCCGCAAGTATTCATAGGAGAAGGGCAGCTCTGTCTTCACAGGGGAATTCCAGTAGATCAAGGCAAAGTCTCCCGTGGACACCTTCATGTCAACTCTCCTCCTGCAAGGCTGGCAAACTTGTGGATCTTTTATAGCCACCAAGAAAAAAAAGCCTTCATCCAAACTGTCAAAAAGTATCTTTGTGGCATCTCTGGCCAAGAAGATTCTCAGAGGGCTGGAGAATCTCTGCTCTGGAGACTAAGAGAGCTGGGGGTATCCAGCCTGGAGAGCTGGGGAGACCTCAGAGCCCCTTCCAGTGCCTAAAGGGGCTCCATGAGAGCTGAAGAGGGAGTCTTGACAAAGGCATGGAGCGACAGCACAAGAAGGAATGGCTTAAAATTGAAAGAGAGAAGATATACCTAAGATATTAGGAAGAAATTCCTCTCTGTGGGGGTGGTGAGGCCCCAGCACAGGTTGCTCTGAGAAGCTGTGGCTGCCCCATCCCTGGAAGTGTTCAAGGCCAGGTTGGACAGGGCTTGGAGCAACCTGGGACAGTGGAAGGTGTCTCTGTCAATTTTTTTTTGTGTCTCCAGGAGGGATACAGTGGAATGCACTGGAAGTCAGTGGCTAGGCAGCATCCTCCACAATCAAAATGGAGTGGGTATCTCATGAAGGATAAAAAATAAATCATATGCATACACACACATATATGTACATACAGAGAAAGAATTCCTTAATGCTGCAGACCACTAACAATCATATTTAAAATCACCAGAAACCACAGCCTGTTTTTCTGAGGGCTGCTCAGAAAAGAAGTCAAAACCTCTGCAGTAACTCCTGAACCAGACAAAAGCCCACAGTGGCTTTGCCCTTGAAAGCTGTAGTTTAAATACACTTCAGAAAAGCTGGGACTTCAAACTCACATACTTCCTGTCAACTGCTGTTTCACTCATGTCGGAATTACCATCCATTCTGAACTGTGCAGCTCTCAACACATCGTCAGAAAAAGAAATAATCACAGAAAATCAGAAGTCTGTAGTTAAATTTTATTTATCAGTTCTATTGTTAAATGACACAATCAAGGTCAGTGGATTGGCCTGTAAATCTACACAATAAGACAGAGTCTACTGTGGAAATCAGTAGAATTTGATATGGTTATGACAAAATGGTATCCTTATATTCGTACATCCCCTATATACAATAAACAGTATACACAAAGAAAATGCAACTAGTCTCTGTAAACCATGCACACCACAGCATAAAAACAAGATGCACCTCCTGCAACAGGCCTCCAGCTTGCCCCCAGTTAAGTCCTGTTTACAGCAGTGCTTTTCAGTTTCAAGAGCGAATCATTTTCCCCTGTGAAAACCAAAATACAACTGAGACATCATATTGGCAACTGCAGTTCTCATTCAAAAAAAAATTGCTGTACGTGAAGTTATTCTCTTCTCGAAGCTGCTAATGCAGGGTATTGATTTGCTGCTGCTTTGCTCTCCCCTTGCCCCTGGCAGGGTTGCTGCCCCCCAGGCTGCCACGCAACATCAGATATAAAACCACTTCCAGGTAACTTAGGCGTGGAGCTCTAAGATGTTTTTAAAGCCTTCTGCCTCATTTTCTGCCCCCCTGCCTTCACGGTGTATAGAGTAATACAGGTGAAAGGCAACAGTGCAAGTGAGCCTTGTAAGCATCGTGTCCCTGGGGACACAGAGGGCCCTTTCCAGGTGTCTCCACTCAGTGCCAAGCTCGGGAACCCTGCAGGACAAATGTTTTGAACTTGCTGAATGTCTAGCCCAAGCCTTGCAGAGGTTTGTATTTTTTTGCATAGAGATTTATAGGAGCCCCTTGCATCACGTGCCCCGTCTGCTCTCCCTGTGGGTTTGGGGAAGGCTGGAGGGCTGCGGGTGATCCCACTCTGGCTCTGCACCTTGAGCCCCAGCAAAGCCTGCTTGGGAGCAAGCTGCTGCACCCCATGCATCACACATCCTTCTCCTCCTGTGTAACTATGGCTATGGAAAAACTGGCTTCCATCATATTCAGTCCTCATCTGTCATTGCTATGACTAGGGCTCAAGAGCATAGGAAAAAAAAAAGCCCTGTTCTTATCTGGTGTAGCAAAGATTTACTGGAAGTAAATCCTAATTCAAGTGTAAATCTACTTCCATTGAGCAATTCTCTTCATAATATTGCTGGGATTAGAGAGTTTTATGACTTTTTAAAGACACTACACAAATATCAGCAACATAATTTGATCTAGTTTATACCACCAATTATTAAGGAATGATAAATTCAGCATTACATATTCTAATGGGTAAGAAAGACGTAAAATGAGACACTGTCACAGGATTATAATTTGGAGAAGGCTTTATGAAACGAACATGAGAATGTGCTGTAACTTGTCCAGAATGGTTAAAATCATACTGCCCTGAAAAATTCTGTAAACAGTGTCTATAATGTTGGCATTGAGTTCAGAAAAGTATGTATGTCCTTTTTTTTTCTTTTTTTTTAGTATGAGATAGACCAAGCTTAAAACTCTAAACAGCAGTAGGTAGAAAAGGTTTAAAATTTTAAATATTTATATAACTAGAGAAATTACTTCTATTAATTTTAAAAGCCAATACTATGCATAAAACTAGTCGGTAATTTTTCTAGACCTTTATTGTTCCCTCCATCGTCCACTCATTAACTTGGTAAATATCATAAGCAGTTGGTGCCCTTGAAAACACATTATTAAAATAAAATTAAAATAAAATCAAAGGGAAAAGGTTTTGTTCATATACTGTATTGGGAGAGTATGCTAAATGCTCGTTATTAGGAAATGAGTTTGCTTCCCAGATAGATTTCAGCCGAGCATCATAAACATTTTCCAGCATCCCGTTTTGTACTCACAACTAATTTAAGGATTTTTTCTTTCACTTCTTTTAAATAAATGTCCAAGCAAACATTTCTGATGAGCCGAGTTGGCTCCTGTATTTCATAAATAATCCAACAAACCTAAAAAGTACAATTTAATTACACGCTAAGGTTAAGTGTTCCATGTACAGTACAACATGTACTGCAAAGGCAACTGCAAAGGCAACATTTTGACCTCTTTTTGCTTCAGACCCTTGAGAAGCATCACTTGTTGTCTCTGGTTTGCAGGTTGAGTCGGGCTCCGCTTCTTTTCTGTGCCTGGCAGGTGCCCCTGACTATCGCCGCCACCGCTCCACATTCCCTGTGTAGTCAGTGCTGGAGCTGTTCTCCCCCTGCTCCCTCAGGTGCACCTGCTTCGCCCGCAGGATCTTCCGCTGCTCCTGGCGTTTCCGCCGTGCTTCCTGGTGCTCCTTCTGCCGCATGTACTGGTACCGCTGCAAAAACAGGTCTTTTGCATAATCGTACAATTCCATGTCTAAAAAATTGAGGGCCTCGATGCGCTGCTGAGTCTGCTTGTCTATCTCCACGCTGGAGGCCCTTGTGCTATTGTACTGCGTGAACGGCGAGATGAAGTTCATGCTGAAAGTCTTCTCAAAGAGATACTGAGTCTTGCGCTGGAACTCAGTCAGGCCGAAGAAGGCCATCCGCTTCAGGTTCTCCTTGGCACTGTCCAGCAGAACCTTATTTCTCTGCTCCTCGGGCATGACTGACAGGTTGTAGCATCCCACCAGGCTGAGGTCGGAGAGCATGCGGACCTGGCGGTTGTTGGCCAGGTTGTAGGGGCAATCCATGAACTCCTGCAGGGAACAGCCCGACCAGTCGTCCCCTGTGTAGCAGCTGGGCAGCTCCTCGGTGGTTGGGGACCGGCCATCGCAGACATGCAGGGATGCCTTCCATGTTGCTCCTCGCTGGACGTGGCGCCATTCACTCAGGTATCGGGACACAGGGTCACGCAGGATGGTGATGTAGTAGAAATTCCTGCCAAGGGGAGAGGAAAACAGAGCGTTTAGTCCCGTGTGTCTCCAGCACAGAGTGCATTAATGCTCAAAATCAATACAAACTGGGAGATGCACTTAAGAGGCTTTCAGCAGCCCTGCTGCAGAGGCTTCTCTGCGAGTTCACCTCCACAGGGTGAAGGATGGCTGAACAAATCCCCGGGGGGAGTGTGAAGGGTTGTAGCTACCTGCACACACACAGAGCTGTCTCTGTTTAACAGGTGTTGTGTCTACAGAGGCCAAGGGAACCCAAGCCTCCCCTCTGTGCTGGGCTGTTCATGTGGCAACATGTTCCTGCTGATGCTTCAACTGATGGTCACCCCAGACCTTGGGAGAATACCTGAAATATCTCCCAGGATGTAAGCCACAACTCAAGCAGGACACAGGTAGCTCTGGCTCTTTTAATTTCCTTGTACAACAGAGCTGCACTGACAGGTTTCCACAGACAGCAAAGAGCTGCCCGTGCTACATTCCCTGATGAGCAGTTGTGGGTCTCAGCTGCACAAGCCCCAGAGCAGCATAACATCTCTGAGGAAGGCATTTCCTACAGGACCTTTCCTTTTGCAGGCCAGATAAATGGGGTGTGCCCAGAAGCCCCAAACCACGTCCACCCTAATGAGGACCTTGACAAAGCTCATGTAAATCCTGCTTTATTCTCCTGCCTTCATGTGATACAGGACTGAAATGATGAGAGAGAAGAGCTGAGTGACTAACAAGAAATTAAAGGATACATTATAGCATTTTGTAAGAGAAAACATTTTCAAGGGAGGTGCTGGCTTTGGTTAGAAGCAACAGGATAGTAGCACGTGGGGGACATACTGCCACAGGGAACCCATCAGGCCACCAGCTGGAAAAGCTGCAAGTTCAACCACAGAACTTGTCCAGAGTTCACCCTGGGTTGCACATTAATATCCACCATCAAACACCACGCTGTTCACCATCACAGCCTGAAGACAGACAACAGCTCTTTGAACCTCCACTAACATGACCATGGCCTCACCTGGATGATGATGGAGGAACACCATCAGGATACCAGCCATCTGCTTAAGCAAATGGAATTAAAGTAGCTCAATAAGCAAATGGAATTAAAGTAGCTCAATAAGCAAATTGTCCCGCCAGGGAAGGCCACTCCTCCAGGAGGAGGACACCAAGGAGTGTGTGCCCAGGAGCCCTGAGCCCCTGGGGTGTGATTGCCATGTCCTTGGTGCTGTGTAAGGAGGAGAAGGATATTAATTTGCTTTCTCAAGTGACATCATGACTGGCCACCTTGAAGTCAAACTTTTGTTCCCTATAGTATCCTTTGGCAGAAAAGCCACTAGATGTCAATGTTTTACAGAAAATTGTCTTTGAATGGACTAAAAAGTGATTCACAAGCACAAAAAAAAGAAAGGGAAAGAAAACCTGGAGAGTCACCATTCCTCTTCCTATTTAGAGCATCCACACTCATAAATAATTAAGTAAGTAGAAAGTACAATAAATGTGCAAAGCCAAATAAAACCAATGAGCCCAGTACAGCATCAGTGGCTGGAAACAACAGCACCTGATGCTTAGAGCTGGGACACCACAATTGGCACCATCCCCATCCTCACCTGGGGTGGTGCTGCTGCCACCCCCCTGTTCAGAGGGATTTGGCCACAGATTCACACAGGCAAAGGGAGCCAAAGCCCCCACCACAATCCCAAGGAAGGTCCTTTCCCACAGAAGTGCCATTCAATGATTTCATTGTGAGAGTTGGAGGTAAGACGGAGCAAGAATAAAGCTCACTTTCATGAGTGAGTGGCAGCTGCTAACCCCACGCTGTCCCTTGCAGAGATGGGAAGAGTTTTGCTCTGTCTTATCTCAGCAGGTCTCTGGTAGCATTGGAGAACCCAACCTGGCAAAGAGAAAGGGCTTTCCATGACTGCCACCTCAATCAGCTGCTCCAGTGAGCAGGAGCTGTCCCTGATCATGCTTGTGCCTCAGGCTTCTTTGATGCAGCAGCAACACAGCCTTATCAGGATCCCCAACGTGGGGAAATGGAGCATCTATGGGACAAACCCAAGACCCTTCTTTACCTTCTGCCAGGACTCCTGAGCCTTGGTTCTAGTTTATTGGGACACCGCAGTGAAATAATGACCCAGCCATATAGCACTAACCTCTACATTAATTATAGCAACTAACATACAGCAACAAACCTCTGATGACTGAGGAGGCAAAAGCAAAGCCCTGCTTACCCCAGAGCCCCTTGTACGAGCTGGCCTATGAGCAGTTCAGCTCAGGGGAGAAGGGTGCAGGCACAGGGGTGCTACCAGCTGAGGGAGAAGACCAACCAGACTGTATGCTCTAAAGTCATCACAGAAATCGATGGGGAATTAATGCAAGAAGGGAAACAAATCCTGAGCCAAGATCGATACAGTGAGCATTTTATTATAGTTCAAACCCTTCAGCCGTTCTCCCTTTGTGCTCTTTGGTCACAGGCAGTGACAAAGTGTCTCCCTTGGCTGCTGTTGTAAAAACAAAAGAATGAATAAAAACTCGTGTGTTGGTGGAAGAGGCTGTGTTTTAACAGATCACTGTCAGCCTGGGTTGCCTCATCTGGACAGGTATCTCCATCTGTGTCTGCCAGGGAAATGCTGCAGTTGAGGGATACCAGGGGGGATGAGGCTGAGTAAAGATGCTCACTGGACTCTGCAGTGAGTATGGAGGTGTCTGGGTTTCCACAGCATCCTGAGCTCAGGATGCCAGGCAGGGGTACTCATGGGATGCCCCAGGCGAGGCCCATGTCCTCCCTGGCCTGAGCACAGATCACTGAAACAGGCTTGCAGCTGTTACTTATTCCATGTTGTTATTTCCCAGATGAATTCTGCTTTCAAGAAATGAGAAGAGAGGTCTTAGAGAGAGATGCTTTGTCAGTTGTTGGGCCAATCTCAGCAATTTTATGCATTTCTCCCCTTCTTAAGCCTGCCTATTAAAATTCTACCAAAAGAGGCACTGACCCTTTTGGGAACATCAGCTTTTGCCCCAAGCCTCTCCTCCAAGTTAGGAATCATGGTAGCTCCAGGAAAGCAGCCACGCTGCTCTGCGTTCATCTGAAATGAGCTTCAGAAAGTCACAAAAGCTTTAAGGCATCCTCAAGTCAGAGCCGTGCCAGAGATATATTCGGCCATCATCATTCTGCTGCAACCGAGGAAGACTCAAAGCTTTGCAATTATTTTTAGCTCTGTTCGTAACAGCTTGTTCTTTCTGCTGTCTTACCGAGGGGGTGTTGAGCTCCTGCCCATTCCTTGAAGCATGTGTTTCAGAGCCCGAAACAACATGTTTGCAGGTAGGGCTCCAACTACAGTGAATCATCCCTCCAACTTAAAGAGCTGCACTCGCTGGAAACACTGATGAACTTGGGTGGCCATGAAGCAGAGAAAGGGAGCTCGAGGGCAGCTCACAAAGTAGGTTGACCCTGAAGGCATCAAGAATGCGGGATGATGTGACAGTGACTTGCTTCTGGTATCTCCCTGAGCGCTGCTATTCCTTGAGGAACGTGGAGACTGAACAGTCCCACAATGTTGAGTTTGCTCCCCCATACTGCATCTGCTTGCTTTGAAGGAAAATCCTGTGGTCACACAGTCCACTCCTGCCAGCCCTTTCCCCACCTCTGCCAAACACAGGGGCAGAATGAGATTCCCTTTTTTCAATCTAATGAGTTTTTTTAAAAATCCTTGCATCAAACTTCTAATTGCAACATTAAAAAAAAAATTAAAGAAAAAAGAAACTGAAGTCCAAGTGAGGAAGTGTGAAACCCCACGGGATGACAACACCGAGTAAAGCCAGAGACTTCATAGTCTGGAGAAGCTGCCAGGGAAAGGATATGCAGGTACCCACACCACATTGCTCAGGGGCCTCTCTGTGTGCAGAGCTGAGGAGGTGAGGAGATGGTGACTTTAACTATGCATCAAAATGGGTCAGAATCTCCCAAAGTCAGAGCACATCTCATCCCAACCCCACTGCCCCACCGTTTAATTGCCTGTTGAAGTTGAGGGAGGCTGAAAGTCAGACACTGGCAGCTGCCATGGCTTCAGCCTGGAAACCTGAGCCCAGCTTGATGGAGCTATGAGGTAAGGACAGGAGAGGGGAGCTGAAAGCTGAACATCCATCCACTCATCTTTACATCCATTAGCGGATTAGTAGGTGAGGGACTGAGTGACCTTTTTCCATTTCTGCTGAGAAATGAGGCTGTAGGAAGAAGGGCTTTGTAGGCTACTGAGGGAGAGAAATCTACAGCCTTTGCACAGGGAGCACCGCAGCCCCAGAAACATGCCCATCTCCCACACAGGCTGTTCCTGCGGGCAAACTAACCCAGGAAAACACAGCTTCAGCACAGGGCTGAGGAAGCAGAGCTATGATTTCCAGGGAAAGTACTGGGGCAGTCCCATTCACCATGCAAAAGTAAGGCTATGCTTTAAGCTGGCTCAAACACACCAGTTGGTATCTAGGTCAAGCTCATCCAGATGGCAAGCCTGGCTAAGACGTTTGGCGTCACAGATCGGGCTTGTGCAGTGAATGGGAGGCAATTTTATACAAGTGTCTCCATCTCTTTGAGTGAAGATGGGGGAGGCAAGGAAATTTGTTAAGTTTCCAAATCTGTGTGTGTTTTTTTTCCCAGTTCATGGACTTTGTGGTACATTAACAGGGCAGTGTGAAACCAAGTTCTGCTCCAGGTGAAGACGGATATTCTGAAAGGAAAGTTCCCTCTGAAGGTACAGGAGGAAAGAGACAGACCAGATTTGTGCTACATCCAGGAGAAATGAAAATAAAACAAACTAAAACCCCACAGCAGAGATTCTGCATATGATGTAAAGGATTAAGGATGGAGCTACTGAAAAAAGAAAAATAATCACAGGGTTGGTACTTCAGCACCAGAAACAATGCACAATCACCAGAGCCAGAAAGCAGCACAAGGACATCCATGTCCTTCCCCCCTCCGCACAAACCACTCAAGCTGCTGAATAAAAATCTACAGAGCTTGCTTATAAAAGAGTAGTCACATACTCATTGTTTTAAAAGCTGAGCAATTTGGGGTTTGAGATGGCAACTTGTTTCAGCTCATCTGACCACAGGAAGATGCTCCTATGCTCTGGCCTTGCACACGGATCTGAGATCCCATCTCCTTCTCCTCCACTGCTCCCAGAAATGAAGTGAAACTGTGTCGCAGGCAGGCTCCTGCACTTCTCCCTCATCCCACACCACTCGGAAAACATCCCTGCTCGGGATTATTTGACAGCAAAGTCACAGACAATGATGGAAGGTCAGGAACGCGAATGGTGCAAGTCTCACATTCGTTGTTCTGCTCTTAGAAACCCTCCCTGTGGGGTCTGAAGCTGCTGATGGATTTTAATCTCTGGCAGAGGGTCTCCCAGCCAATCAATCATGGCCACCACATCTCTCTGAGAAGTTAAACTCAATTACGCCATGCTGGGCGCCAAGTGCTTTGCTCCCAGAAGTTGAGGTTAATTCCCATCAAGAGTGGCCCACTGAGAGTTTGATTTGCTAAAAACCACAAATTGTCCCTCCAAGAGAAATACCCCTGCTGCCTAATTTGTTGGAGTCAGGCATCTGTTCGGAGATCACTCAGAGATAGGCAAAGCATTCATTTAATACTGTGACTCATCATGATTCTTAACAAACTTTGTCACCTAGAGACACAATTAAAAGGACAGGGGTGAGCATCATGGTGAGAGCCTCTCCTGACTCAACCAACCCTGCTTGGCACCTCCCCCCAAAATGAGAATGCCTCTTCCCCGCCAAGAGCTGCTCCCGCAGCATAACTCACAGGGATGAGGCCAAAATATTTGGCAAGCTTACTGAGGCAGCGCTGGGAATCAAATGTTTGCATCCAGTCCAGATTGGTTCCAAATGCTTCCCAGCAGTGATGTGGATGGCAGTGGCAGCAGTGGAAATGCATTCATTGCCCATGGGCTTTCCACAGTGCTGCTTTGCTCCAAGGCTTGCCGGCCCCAGAGACAGCGGCAACAAACCCCACTTCGGAGTGGGAGAGGAGCAAGGGGGGCTGTCGAGTTTCCCAAGAGCTGCAGGGAGAAGATCTCATGCCCAGTAATCCATGGCTGCCTCCATGCCCTGGATCTGCAGCCTGGCTGCTCATGCCAGGGCCTCCCCTGCCACTGTCACAGCTCTTCCAAGGAGGCAACCATGGAGCAGGGGTATTGGAACAGGACTGCTCCCTTTCCTCTCCCCAAGGACTTCAGTGCAGCTCCTGCCCAGGAAACAGACACTGGGCTGGCTCCTACTTGTTCCTATGAGATGTCTCTTTATTCGGTCATTTAAATGGAACTAAACTTCCAGGTCCACCTCATCCAAAATTCAAAGTACAGTAAAATCTAGATGAACAAATCCCTTCTTCATTAAAAAAGTGATGGATAAAGATTATGGGGAGGGAGAGAAGGAGGAACAAACATCCCTTTTCTCTGCAGCAGCCTGCAAGACTACCTGGACTATATTCCTGGGTCTCAGGGTGGTAGAAGCAAATCATGCATTAGCTCTGAAAAAGGGCCTGGAAGGAAAGGAGATAAGTATTTCAGGACTGCAAATTAAAGCCGTTAGCAAATGCAAATTTACATTTCCTCTAAGTAATCATTATGTTTTTGCTTCCATCAGCACCCAATGAATCACAGAGATGTTTTGTCTAGAAACACTAATGGTGGGGGTAGGAAGCCAGCAGCCTACCCACAGCAACAGTGGCAGGAGAGAAGTGCCAGAGGAACCCAAAAAAAGGAGCTGGATTTTTCAAGAACAGCAATTACACCAGCCCATCATTGCCCGTAAAATTACCAAATAGGAAAGATCTGCAGAAAAAAAGCATTTCAGGCACAGAGGAAGGCAGTGATTTAGGAGGTCAAGGTACACATTCATACATGTGCAGGCATGGCATATGCAAACAAAGATAATGAAAATAAGGCTTTAAGTAAGTAAAAAATATGCAGCCTCACACACGCACATGCTCCCAGCTACCCTCACGAACAAAATAATTGTCCACAGTGTTGCCTGAAGAGGGGAGAGCAACCCTGCAGATCTGCCAGAGTGGTATTAATTTCATAATTGCCTGTATTATTAAGATCTCTGCAGGATACCCCTGCTCACAACCAATTCAGCAAGAATAGTGGCCTTTTAAATTTTTTTTTCAGTAGTGCATAAAAAGAGAAGCAAGTTTCTGTTTTTAGACTCAGCAAACAGAAGAGTGACTCAGCTGCTGTGCCAGTCCCCAGTCCTCTGCCTCCACACTGGAGTCTGGCATAGGAAAGGTGGCAATGCTGGGCAGAGGGGCCCAGAACCATACCACCCACCTGACCTGCTGGATAAAGGACTGAACTGCCCTTTGGAAACACCCAGCTTCCATCACAGCCTATCTAGAGCAGTGAAGTTTCCCACCTCATGAGCTTAGTTATATGACAGAGGCATCAGGATGGAGGGCAGCAGTGGTGCTGAGGTCCCAGGCTGGACATGGGAGGTAAAACTCAAGGGAAGGAGAGAGAAGGTGACAGGAGGATCAGTGTGTGCCATGCTTCCATCATGCTGGATGACGAGCTGCAGTACAGGCAACGCTGGATTTGTGAGGTCTCGGCAGCATGCAAGGCCTTGGCTTTAGAAAGTGCCTTTCTTGCCTAGGGCAATTATCCCTTAATAAACAGAAGGCAGAACTGAATTTTGCTCTTAGTATACACTAAGAAAACTCAAGGTCTGAGCGATGTCTTTTGAAACACTGAGCTCTGACACCCACAGAGTGCCAGGAGCACCTTCCTACTCCTGGTGTGAGGAGCTGTCCCTGTCCCCTGGAGCTCCCAGAGCCACATCACACGCATCTTCCAGGCGTGGTACAGCATGGCCCCGATCACAGAGCTCTTAAAAAGATTCATTCACAGATTCATTAAAAAGCATGGCAGATATCCCAAAGCGAAAAGGAGGCCACTGCAACGGAGCTGGTGAATAACCACAGGATGCTGCTATAAATCAGATCTTCACAACAGTTATTTACCCCATCTAAATGCCGCTGCAGGAATTAGTTTCAACGTGTAACTAATATTTCTGCGGCAGCTAAGATCGAGGTTTGCAAAGCCTACACTCCATAAGCAGCGGTTTACAGAGATGGAATAGTGGCAGTTTTTCATTTTCCAGAGTCCTTCCAAGAATCTTAATGCCTCATTGATTCATAATACAGTACATAAAGATTTCATTTTTTTCTTGCACACAGTGATATATTATGGAGGCAATCTATTTTGCCACTGAAAAGTTTGCTTAGTAGAGAAATTTGGAGTTTTGACATTCAGGAAATTACAGTCATCTGTAAAGCGCAATTGATATGCCAAGGCTAACATTTTCATTGCACTTATGGAGCCAGAATAACTATGCTAAAATATTTATTATATTCTAAAAGAAAAAAAATTCCATCTTCTTGTTTATAAAAAGCATATATTTAGCAATTAAAAAGCTTTATCCTTATATCCATATATATTTTAGCTATGTCTTAAATGTGCAAAGCCACATATCCTCTGACCAGATGAAAATACTTTTAATAATCGAATAAAACCAGTATTTCAGACGGGCTCTGCTGTGCCCTGCGTATGCAAGCAGAGGGCACGAGCTGACACGTGGCTGCATGGAGCTGCACGAAAGCAGAGAAATGAGATAAGGGCTGCCACACCAAACCTGCCCAAAGTCCTCCAGAGCTGTGGACACTTGTCCTGCCAGCCACCAGCCACCCACGGGAAGCAAGAGATCACTGAACCGTGTGCACTTCATTTGCAAGTTCTGTGGCTAACACGATCCAGGAGGAAGCGGGTGCGGAGGGCTCCCATCTCAGCTTGGCATGCACACTTGCCTTCTTTATGAACGCATGAATGTGTGTTTAGAAGTTGTGATTTATCCTATTTCCCGAGCACTCATTGCAAATTCCTAATCGCTGCTTGAACACCCTCCCAGATCCTTTGTATATGAAAGTAGCTACTATTGAACATCACCGCCTCAGTGCTGGAAAAACCTTGAAGCTCTCAAGAAAAAGATGATACAATCAGCCCCAGGAGCTCTGCATCTCCCACAATGGGAAATTAACTTCTGTGCCGGTTTGGGCCAAATTCAGGGAGACATCCAAAAGGAACGTCTCCTCAAAGGAAGGCAGGTTACAACCACCCCTCCCCCACCAGGTTCGGGAAAAAAAAAAGATTTTCCTCAGAGGAAAGTGAAGGAGAAAATAAAAACTATTTATTTAACAAACACACAGGAAAAGAATAATAATAATGCTAAATAACAAAACCTCTTGCTGTGAGAGAAAACCTGAAAGATTTTAGAGTCCTGTGGGTGTAGTCTCTCTCCTCCTCTTCGGAGCTGGGTCAGCGTGGGCCCCCCTCCAGGCCTAAGGTGGAAATTTTCCCAGTGTGTTCTGGTGTTCTGATGTTCTGAACAAGTCCAGAAGAGAAGAAGGGAAAACCCGAAGTCCCAGAGGAAAAAACTTAACTCTCTGTCTCTCTCTGAAGAAACAGAGCCCAAAAGCTGGCTGAAAAGCAAGAAGAGTGCTTCCTCTGCTCCTCAGCAGCAGCAGCTAATCTCCGTGTGTCCTTGAAGCACAAACTGTTTTGAAAAGTTTGCTCAGTTTTTTCTCTCTCTCTCTTGCAGCCAGTTTTAAAGGCATAGAAAGGTGCAGGAATCATGTCTGGGCATAGAGCGGTGATAGGGGATACAACAGCATAAAGTCACCCCAAGACAACTCCAGAGGGTATTTATAAAATCATTTGTTACTATATCGGAGCTCAATCAATTCTCTTCAATAATACATAAAAGGAGGAGGTTTGGCCCACACGAAAGAACATAATTCCTTCACAAGCCATTTGCAGATAATCTTCCATATGCCAGTTAATACATACCACGATAGGTTACACGAAAGTGCTTTTAAAAACTAAACAGAGGATATATAGGACATAAAAAAGGCACATTAGTGCAACTTATATTTTGCTTATCATAATTATAGTGCATACAGAGATCCAAGGAAAATCCTTCCCAGTCTTTCTAAAATTTTGTCAAAAGCAAGCATCTATTGAAAATGTCTTTGCAATGTAATTAATGAACTGATACTAATATAATTCTCAGCCTGCTGCCAAAAGAGGGATAGAGGAACAGACAGTGTATTTACAGCTGCAACTTCTACAGTTTTAATTTCAGCTCTCATTGATTCTATTGAGCACCATGAGACTGTGTAACGAAGAAATCTGTATCATTTGAAAAATACCAAGTATGCTCCTGCCCCACTAGGGCACTACTGTAATATCATGTAATGGAAGGGGATTCTCATTTAATTGAATTGGAAATTAAACACATATTAGCTAAGAAAACTTAATCAGTGCAATAATATTAAAATGGGCTACTCAGACAAACTATACTGATTAAGTCACTTGCAAACATTTCTGTAATCATCACTGAGACTTATGGTGTTAATGATTTAAACTCACTTTTCTACTCCAGGGAACAAAACTGCAGTTTCATAGCAGACAATTAGAATATTTTAAGCCCTCTCTCACACATTACAATACAGTCTCCTGGCAGAAGCACAGGGCCTCATCCTGCAAAGATACATCTTGAGCTCTGACGTACAAGTTCTGCATGGATGCTGGGATGTTTGATTTAATATGGAAGACAGTCCTGAAAGCACCTGGCTGGCTGGGAAGTGTTTCTGAGGTACTGGCTGTGGTTCTTCCGCAGACTTCAACTTTAATCCTGGCTAGTTACTGATGGCACACTCCGATGCACCGCAACATTCTGAGCTCCAAATGGCTCCCAGCAGACCAGGATTTTAAAACTTGTATTCATACACAGCTGACATAACTGGATTTAAAATTTTCATGGAACAGCAGAGTGCATTTCTAGTAAAACTCAATGGATGCATTTGTTGTGTCAAAGCTCTGCTGGGAGGGGTTTTACATCAGCTAAGCAAGCAAGACTAACTAAACATTACAAGATGTGCAGAAGATCTTGTTTCCCACGTGTGCTAGTTCCACCCCAAACATTTAGTAAAAGTGTATCTTAACTCAGTCTGAATCAGTGAGGACAATACCCTCAGAAAGCCACATTAATGGAAAATGTCACTTTAGCCTCTTATACAACCCTGAACAAACCCAGGGATGTGTCCATTGTGTTGTGCTCAGAAGGACTATCCACACAGTCCAAGCTTGTGGTGTGCCTGGAAACTGGAAACTGAGCTGGCAAAACCTCATCAGATGCTTTCCTGGCGGTCAGTGACAGCACATTTGGCACTGAGATCAGCTCAGACACATTGCATTTTTCTAGATTTCAGATGCCCCCTATATTGTTAATTAATTTGTAGCAATAAGACATTCAAAATCCTACCTGCAGACACTCAAAAGTGAATTCAATTTTTCCATCTTTTCAGTGCCATGAAGCAAACTCCAGCCAAAGTGGCAGCTGAACTGAGGCCACCAGAGAAAGGCAGCAACCTCGGCTGGGCAATGAGAGGAGTCCAGCTCCCTTCTGTGCCAGCTGAAGGACTGGCACAGCTATGCAAAAAGCACCCAATTCCACTGCCCATGAACAGTGCTTTGCCCTTTGCTCTGGCTCTCTCACCATGAGGATATTACAAGTCTGGGTCAAGATCTGGCCTTTCTTTGAGCAACCTCTTGCTGCAGTTCTTGAGTCCTGAGCTCTCAGCCGTCACCACCCACAGCCAAACAAGCAGACATCTCAGCTGGAGGGAAGTCTTAGACTACCTGAGAAACCCTTAAAATCAAGCTGATTTCAGCTGAAACCAAAGATAACCTACCCCTGCCAGAAGGAATACGATGAACCCAGTATGATAAACCTAAAGCAAAATAAGCCACGTGACATGTAGGGTTATTCACTAAGGTCACAGCTCCTTCCAAAAGGATCTGCCATTGCTCCCACTCCCCATACCTCCTCCTCAAAATATGAAAGAAAAAAGGAAAAAAACCCAAAAAAAAGGCAAGAAGCAAAACTCCTCTATGAGCAGCAAGAGATGGTTCAAAACAGTATCATTCCTATCTGAGTATCTCTTGAAAGAGTTTCAGAAGACACAGTTCTACTCCTCCATGGATTATTCTGGCTAAAATGTGTGTGACACTTTTATTATCAAGTACAAATGTTACTGCAAGCAAGCAATGAAACAGATGGTGTCCTGAATTTTACAGTACAGCCACTTTTCCAGCTCAAATTTACAGTTCACCAATCATCAGCTTTAAGTTCTGTCTCTACTGCATCTCCCCCACCCATATGAAACATCACAACCCTCCAAAGCTGGGAGTGCAGCTTTGGGAAAGTTGGAAAATCTTGGGAAATTCGACCCAAGCTGTCCTCCTCCAAGCAAATATTTCCAATGAGGAAACGAAGTGGAGCACAACTCTGTACATCCCAAAAGCATGGCAGGTAAGAAGTGGGAGAGCACTGAGGAACTGCCCCACTCAAGGGAGCAAAGAGGTGATCCTGATACCTCCATCTCCATGAAGGACCCGATTTGTTTATCTCATCCTCTTCCTCAGTGAACTCCACTCATATCAGTTATAAGTCCTGAGATTTCCTTCTCTACCCATCTGGTGTACTCAGCAGCCCCCTCAGAGGGTGTCCCCCAAGGGAAGGGACAGGATGGAACGAGTGTCCCTTCAGGACCCACCAGTGCCAAGTCCCACATCAATGGGGAACAACAGAGTAGCAATGCCAAAAGCTTTTCCATTCATAGTTGGTCTACCATTCTTCCAAAAAACCCTTAATGCCTAAGATCAGAGTTGCACTTTCACATGTTTATTTCCCCCCTCTTACAAAACATGAAATGTAATTCAAGACACAGGAGCCATACATGTGAATGGGGACAAAGAGGACCTGGGAATACTCATCTCCTGGATTGACAGCACCATGACAAATGTGGTCCTTACTTTGAGGAGTGGAGCTTTATTATCCAGTTCAGACAACGCACTAGGAGAGGGTGTGGGTCCAGTGACTCCTGGGGAACAGATGTAGCAGCATCTCCAGATTCAAGCAGCAAACACAGTGAGCTTTCAGTTGTCCCTCCTAGCTGTGTGTGGCCAGGCTGAGAAGCACACGATGCCCTCGTTGAACAGGCTCTTGATTTAACAGGCTGTGACCAAACTGAATCCTGGAAAGCCTTCCTGATATTCCACTCCATTCACCTTCACTAAAGGGGAGCTCCCGCCAGGGCTTATGGCATCAGTGCTGCAATTATCACAAGGAAACGTTTTCTGGGAAGGTGTCCCAGAAAGTAATACAATGAACATTTCCTCTCACCACTCACTGTACTGAGCAGTAACTCCTCTCACCGTTCAGTATCAGCTTCAAGCCAGGTCTCCAAGGAAGGACAGCCCTCCTGTCATGCCCCTGTGCTAGCACAGTGCTGGGACCACCAGCTCTGCTCTCACCCTTCAGCTTGTGCAGACACCCCTGGGATGTGGAAGTACTACTGCAAGGATCAGACAAAGGGAGACGCTGCACAGGCCAAGGCATGGATCTTTTGGACCCCAGATTTTCGCCATTTTGTTTTGAAATGGAAGGGCCAATGCCAGCTTTGCAGACAGGTAGCGATGCTTAGTCACAAAAGCATTTGCCACGTGGGCTCTGCCTCTTGTGTGGAGATTTGCTCACTGTCACTTAATCCAGCACCATGCTGGCATCCAGGGGTAAAGATGGCAAGACCTGTGGTGTTCCTCTAAGCCCACCTGGGAACCTCATGCTAAAAGGAACCAAACAGGGCGCTCGTAGATCGGAAGGGATCCGAGGACTGAGCTTGTCTTGGAGTACAGATGCTTTAACAAAACTTTCTAATGAACTCCTGAACACCCAGGGAAACATGCCTGGGTATTTTGATCCCAGAGAGAGAAACCAAAGCAGTGTCCAGTGCCCCCAGTGCCGGGTTACACGGCCTGGTTTGCAGCAGATTGATGCTTCTGCATTTGAACTCAGCAAACAGGTGCTCCAGAGCATGATGAAGTGCATGGCAGTGGCTCAGGCTCTGCTCTCAGTCACACTGGCAGCTGGATTGCTGCAATAAATAAACCTGAAAATCGACTGTCTGAGCAGCAACAGCCTCTTCCTATGTCTCCATCCCTGGAGGGGTTAATCTAGAATAATCTAATTTATTCCCAAATTACAGGCAGCAGCATCTCTTCCCATTTAGCAGATTAAGAAACTGTGCTCTACCAAATTTATCTGAACAATTCATTCCCATAAAATTACACTGGGTTTTGAACTGAGATTGATATACTCCATTGTATCTGCAGGCTAAGCAATCCACTGAACCGAGGGGCCAGATTAATGCACAGCTAAACACCACCTGAGCGGGGCTTTCTGGCAAAGCATCTGTGCAGGGATGGGGACAAGAGCAGCAGGTGCAAAAGGGCTCCCAGCAGTGGTGATCTGGGCCAGGGCTCAAGCACAACAGCAGCATCTTCAGTTGCATCTCCCCCATCTTGTCATTAAAACAGCAGCACTCCCATAACTCATTTCAACATACTGCGACTGGGCCCCTCTTCACATTATTTTAAACAAAATGACACTTTCTCTAGACACTTAAATGCATCCTGGTCTCATCACATCAATAGAGGAAGCATATTTTTTCTGTTTATGTGAAAGGTGATATTGGATGCATCATACATTGAAATTGTTTGCTGGCTTCCTCTCTCAACATAATTAAGGGGAAAGAAAGTCAGAGAAGACAGATTTTAAAGATGTATGCATATGCATGATCATTTTCTAACCTAGAATATTATTAAATTCTTTCACATATTCATGTGAGAACTGCAAAAGATTATGAAAGTACAGATGCTATCACTCATACTTTCCCAGAGCAAAGATTAGGGAGCTTTTCTTCCTAATAAAAGCTATATATTTAAATACTATCTGTTTGGCCAAGCCCTAGTTAGCACTGGCCAACAGAGGTACAGCTCACATCCCTGCTTTGCACAATAAGCCTGTCTGCAGGTCCAGCCCAAACACAGGGCAAGACTGAGCAAGGAATGTAACATGGTTGTCAGAGCTTTGACCATTTTATGGCTATTAAATGCCTTTAAATTTCTGCAGTTTTCACAGGCCTGAGCACACTCTACCAAAAATGCACCCCACATTGCCCATCCAGCTTTTTCCCAGCCCTTGGAGAGCTGAGCCCCACCAAACCCTGCCTGAGCCATGTTATCCAAAGGCGTTGGAGAAATCTTCTGTTTTGCAAGTGATGCTAAATTCATCTAAACAGCTTTATTTATGAGTGGTGCTACATCCCACTTCTTGGAGAGACAGATCTGCCACTAGAATTGCCTCTTCCTGCCTGCAGAATCTGTAACTCTGCATCAACATTACACAATTATTTTAAAACCACTATTTAGATAGCTTTATGATAATGGATATTTACACCAACTCCAGTGCCACAGAACTGCATAGCAGAATTTTTTTATCATGCTTCTTAAAGATTAATAATTTAAAGCAAGTTGTAAATGTGCTAAGATTTACTCTTATGTTTTCATCACCGCTTTATATTCTCATAAATATCCAACATTCCCAAGTATATAGGAATCTGAGATGGTATTCAAGAGAAAAAACTGCAACCAATGTATTTTCCATTTATGGAATTGAATATAAGATCATATTCAAAGTGCTGCATTTAGTGACTGATTTTGAATACATAAAATATATAGCCATTGCAAATTGATGTTTCATTGCAAAGCTTTGTTCTTGTAGTGACATAACTTATTGCCAGATTAGAGCCCCAAGTACAGCTGGGTCGTTTTTCATGTTCTCCATTCCCATGAACACGATTGGGAGAGACAGGTCATGCTCTCTATCAAAGTTGTGCTTACCACACAGCAGTACTGCAACACGTCCCATTAGAGTTATGTCTGCTGAGACTGTGAGCACAGACTTGGCTGCAGGCACCTCCTAATGGAATTACATAATTGGAGGCATGTCATCTAAATCTGAACAAATTGGATTCCCTTGTCATGCACTATTGAATCAGAACAGGAAGAACACTCCATGCTGTTATCTATGGTAAACCAACGGCAGCAAATCAAGCGTCACTAATATTTTGATAATGTGATATTTATTAAAAATGGGGGAGAAAAAAAAAAGATGAAAGTTTCATGTAAAGCATGCCAAAATCATGTTGCATGGAAAAATGAGCTCATCCGAGCTTGGTTTCAGACTGGGAGTTACGTTAATGGTTTATGGCGGTTGCGATGTTAAGAAGATGTAACTGCAGAACCACACGAGGCTGGTTGCCTGTAGCAGCCAGGGAAGTGCAGACAAGGATTTGAGACAGGCCCCACCACCAGCTCTGCATCTGGCAGGAGTGACAGCCACCAAGGTGTTTGCTCTGCTATAGCCCCTCCCTGCCCAGTCCATGGCAGGTCACAGCATTAACATTCCCATCCTGCAACCAAATTCCCCAGCCCTTGCAATTCACAGGCATGCCCTGCTTTTAGTTTACAAGTATATCAACTTTAATTTGGAATTACTGGAGGAATCATAACGAGGGAGCAATAACTTTGAGCACACTGAACTGCGCATTCAGGGCAAATTTTCACTGAGTGCTCAGCTCGACCCCCAGTTCTGCACGTATGAAAGAACAGAGGCATTAATTACATTACCAGAATCACTGATCAGCTCATTGCATCTTTACATTTCATCAGCTAAATGCTGGTACAAAATGAGAGGCTTTTTTTCCCCCTGTAATTCAGCTCTTCAAGCCTCACCAGGATACTTCCACAAGCACATGGAATGAATTCATTAACAAAAACACCAAATAAAAAGAAACTAAGAAATTAATTGTGAAGCCTTACAGAATTCATAGTTCTCATAGTTAATTAACTGTGGGCCAGCTTGGGTTCCTGTGTCCACGCCAGGCCATCAGGGCACCTCATGGATGGAGCTGGTCCCCAGTGCAGCAGTGAGTGATGAGCTGGGGGAGCAGAGCACCCACCCACTGTCTGGTCCAGGGCATGAAGGGGCTGGGTGATGGGCCGAGGGTCTGTGAGGACAAGAGGGGTTGTTTGCAGTATGACTCTACTGGGGCTGGTGCACTGCAGAAATTCAGGTTTCAGTATGCCAGCAGCACACTGGCTGCACACTAACAGCACCCGCTCCACTGCCTTTGCCCCAGCGCCAGCAGCGCTGCAGCCCTGCAGGACTGTGCCAAATGCTGATTTATATTCGGTGTGAAGGAGAAATGCTGTCAAATCACCAAATTACCTCAAGTTGTGAGAGCACACAGCAGGGGGAAAAGTGTTAACTACCTACTGAGCCTCTGCCTGTAGATCAACACTGAAAAGAGTCAGATGAACATTTACTGTGAGCTCTGGGGTCTGAGCATGCCCCCAGTCACAGCATAGGATCACATCACGGCCCAGGGGGTTCACACCACAGGCAGCCCCACTCTGCAAATGCATGGTCCCATCTTGGCAGCCCCTTGCAAAGAGACCCCCAAAAAGCTGTACCCCTAAAATCTGCACAATTGCCAGTTCTAAAGGGCCATTAATACATATGTGCTTGAAGAACAACCGCTCCTTAGGGCTGCCCAGCGCCATGTTTTCAGCCAAGTGGGTTTCTCCTGCCCATGGGTTGGAACAATGGCACCTCATAGCCAACTTAGCTGCTGAGCTCCCCGGGGTAACTGTGCCACAAAAGCAAAAAACCTGGTGATGGTGGGAATGGGGCAGCTCCCCACAGCAGGGAAAGAAGCAATGACAGGAGAGCCCATGCTCCAACTGTGACAGTCCCACCACTTCTTCAATGCCACCATGTGGTCCTGCCTTGACGGCTTATCCAGTCCAAAATATTGCACTAATACTTAGTGACATTTCTAGATATAAAATGAGGGAGAGGGAAAAGGAAAATCAAAAACCAGCTTGGGTATTTTGCAGGAGTTGGCAATACCTGTCACATCTTCAAACTAAAGACCCTAAATTCCACTGACACTACCTGATCTCTAAGCATTGTTGCAATTAAATCCGGGCAGTTTCAGTATCTCTGACAGGAGGACTGGCTGTGTGGATTGCTCACCCTGGCACTGCCCTGCAGGAACACAGCAGGGACCTGTACCTAAAGTCCCTGTTTCCACAGCTCTCTGTTCAACTCACATCCTGGAAGCTGTGTTAATTAAACTGCAAAGGTTGTTTAACTGCTCCTGTCAGGCTTGGAGTATCATGGGGGAGTCGACTGACCACAGCACAAACAGAATGGGATAATTGACTGCAGCACCCCAATTCTCTTACCAAACCATCTTTTGTTAATCTGCAGCTTCAGCCTTTTCTGCCACCATGTTGTGACCTGTCTCCTCACATGCCCATCCCCACAGAGCTCTCTTCCTTGATGGCAGTACCTTGCTCTCCTTGACCAAAACGATCCTCTTAAGCAACTGTGGCATATGCAAAAGACCTGAAGGCCTAAATTACAGGATACACCCTTACATCTTCACAGCAAGTGCCAGCCTGTCTTAAAGCCTCAGCACATCTGGTTACATAAATGACCTCAACCATGCTGCTAAGGCTGAGTCGTTGCAGGGCTCGATGACACTGTGCTATATCCTCGAGTGACACAACTGACGCCACCAGACTACAAGGACTTGACACAGTCGTGTTGCAGAGAGGCTGCTGTTTTGGCAACAAACCTGGAACTGAACTGTGGACCTTCAGGACGTGCAACAACAGATCTGTTCTTGGCATTAGAGCAGGAAAACTGATGCAGGCTTTCAATCTGATACGGCTTAGAAGGAGCCATGACAAACATTCCCCGGGGCAGTGATGTGGAGTCAGGAGGACTCACCACCTTCTGCAACACCAGTTGAGCCCTCAAGCCACCTGGGCTCACCACAGCATGACAAAACCCCCAGAGGAACGCAGCCAGAGAGGAGAGGTGTTGGAGACTGAAATATTATAGTTTATGACTTAAACATTTTTATGAAGGACCTTTGCCTATTATAGCAAAACTGTATTACAACATACAGAGAAGACCACCACACTCTGAATAGGCTTTCTGACTGAGGCCCTGGACTGCTCACTGATGAAGATAAGATAAAGTAACAACTCAGGGCTGGGGAAAAATGATACATTCACAGAGCACACGGCTTAACACCTTCGGAGTGGAGACCGCAGCCCCAGGGCTATCAACTGCCAGACCCTCACACCAAAGGGTGGGGGGAAGAGAGGCTTTGGTTGTGTGTGGGAAAAGCCTCTCGTCAGAGGTGCATTCATACCCATCCTCTGCTGTGCAAAGGAGCCCAAGCTGCAGGGGCCCTTCACCCGGGGAAAAGCTTATCTACAGCAGAGGGGTGTCAAGGCCCATCAAAGCCCCCCCCAAGGGCTCCCCAGACCCTGCGCCAGAGCACTGCAGCACGATGCAACAAACACACAGTGTTGCAAGGGACAGTGTCAAACTGGCCCCCTGCAAGGGAGGCATGTCAACCACCTGGCCCTAAACGTGTATTAATCCACTGGATTCTAGGCTTTTTGGCGTGGTAGTGGGGGACCCTCACCACCACGAAGACTAGATGGAGGGGAGCAACAAGATGTTGTTGGGACCCCCAGAAGGGTGATATGCTTCTACCTAACCCCTGTCACTCTCTCTCTGTCCCCCTAGCCCCCACGCACACTTCTATTTCTTTCTTTCTTTTCTCTTTTCCTCTTTTACTATTAAATAAAATATGTCAATTTTTTGGTACCAACATGTAACCTGCTTTTGTTTTAATCACGTTTTTTTGGGTATATTTTGAACCTTCAAATTTTCCATTTTATACAAAGTTTTCTTTGCTCTTCTGGGTTTAAATTGGATTGTAACAGCTGGGAAGGGCACACCAGGATGCTGAGCAACAGAAATGTCCTCAACACATAGGCAAGAACAATATCCACTGAGCTGGGAGACACCAGCACAGCAGCTGTGATCCTGTACACACAAACAACATCATTAAAATCAGTATCTTAACTCCCAAATTGTAGCATATTCCTGCTAGCAGTAATGGACATAGCCACCTTTGCTACCTGGCAGGCATTTCCACAACTCTCCAGGGCACCTCCAATATTCAGAAACCTTTACTCATCCACAGAAAGGTTATGAACCACATTCTTGCATTCAGCCTCCTTTGCTTTAGAAGTATCAGCTTGCAATTAATACAACTAATTAATATCACTAATTAATGAATTGAAGCAAGGGCAGGGAGCTAGGAGAACATTGTTTTTGATAGCTATGAGATGCACTAACAAGAGCCAGCTGGATAATTACTCCTGTCTTCAGAAGTTTTTATGAGTTTGATTTTCCATCAAAAAAGCTCTTGCGAATATTTAAAGAAAAAAATGTAAGAATAGAGTGAGAAAACTGCTGTCCAGTTTTCCCCGTGTGACTCATCCTCATCCTTCCCCCCCAGAGATGCTGTTAGGTTTTAATGGACATGAGGGAGTCCAGATGGGAGAGGGATGGTATGTGCTCCAATTAGCAATCACACCTCTTTAAAATCAACTGACCATGAGACATAAACCCCCGGAGGAGAAGATTCTGTCAGTGCTCATCGGGATGGTTTGCCTGGAAAGGGCCATACTGGAGTAGGGGTTCAGGCACAGGCATGATACTGAGCTGGGGAAGAAAACAGTGGGAAACATCCCCAGAGTGTCCATGGGCCATGGGGGGACCTCATTTTCCTTCTTCATGGCCAGGGCAGCCTTGGTGTCTCCCCTGGATGCTAATTTGGGGCTGCTGGTCACCCAGCCTTACAGTGATGCCATGGCTGGAAGAACACCCAAAACCCAGACCTGAGACAGCCTGGGGCTGGGGCGTGGCTGTGTGTGGGGGTTCGTTACACAGTAATAACAGCTGGCTGGAATAATAAATTAGCGCCTAATTAACAAGAGCGTTGGCTGCAAAACACCGAGTTAATGGAATAGAAAAAAAAGAAGGCAAAGAGCTGTTGATGTGAAATAGGGAGATTGCGTCAGAAGCTGCTTCGTCAAGGACGTCTTCGAAGTCGAGGGTTTAAAAGCTGAAGGAAGAAAAAGTGCTTTTGTGGGGGAAAACTTGCCCAGCCCTTACCCAATGTCAGGATTTGTTTCCCGAGCAGGTATTAGCGGCCAGCACTTGCCAGACTCTCTCCGTCAGGTAGAAAAAGGGGCTGTAATGTCTTTAAGTTGCATGCCAGAGGACAAGGTAAGCATTTGGGCTGCGGATAATACAGTCAGGACAAGTATTTATTGGGTCTGTAGTCGCTGGTGAGAAAGAGAAGCTATAAAGTGGAGATAACAAGGAATAATGCTGCCATAATGGAAACTGCACTAATGACTTAACAGCTCTTTGCACCTCTCCATAAAAACCTCCTAAGGGAAAACTCCTACTCAGTGCAGAGGAAACAGTGGTATAAATCTGCTTCCTGCTATATCTGACCCCCTTTGCTCTTGCAGCTGGTGCCAGACCAGCTTCTGCCTTACCTTACTGTGCTTCTACCCTGTTTTTGCTTTCTTTCTCCACACAAACCAACATAAATCCTCTCCCCAGCTTCATGGCAGGTCGCAGCAGCCCTGGTGGAGCAGAGTGGGAGGAGAGACCCCTCCCACTATTCTCCTCTGAGCTCGGGGATAGTCCCAGAGGGGACATCAGGGCTGGCACAGGCAGTAAGGCTGACCTGCACCCTTCCCACAACAGTAACATTCCCCAAACCCCAGCCAGCACTTCAGGGGACTGTGCAAGGCAAATGCAGAACAAGCATCTCTTCTAGGTAGGAGACACTAAGGACATAGTTTAAAAAAAATGCCGCTTAACTGTCTTTAATTAATATTCCGAACTACATGTAAGCCTTTAACACACAGCAGGATCACGGTGAAAGATTTATGAGATTGGTTCATCTTTCGTAAAGTGCTGCCTTGGGTCATCAGCACAAACTTATCGTCAGCCCATACACCAGTGAGGAGCTGGAGCAAGAGGAGAAGGGGAACATCTGCACGAATATTATGTGACCTACTTTTACAGTAATTGGAATGCATATCTAGGAAAAAACCCCACCCTCTAAAATTTTAGGGAGAATTATAAATCAAAGCATGACAGTAAACAAGTCATTTGTGAAGTCGTACTGTCTACTCAGTATGAACAAGAGATTCATCAAATGATAAAAAACTACTTCAGAAGAAAACAAGCACAATTATTTTATAATTATGGCTGCTCTAGTCTTCTGAGGGCAGGAAACCTTCCTACTTCCATAGAATCATAATCAAGACTCATCAAAGTCCTGTAAAAGCAAATCAATACCTGCTCTTGGCAGGACGAGTTAATACCAGAGTGCTCTCCTGCCTGGCTGTCAGGCTGATGGTGTCTGCACAGCTCCACTGAGATGCTCTATGAAAAACCATCCAGCACCACTGTGGCTACTGGGGAGAAAGGATGCCATGTCCCTGAGGGTCTGGATGTAGGGGCACTGTGGGTTGTGCTCCGCTTTGTAAAGGACACAGACATCCAGGCGGTTCAAATCTGTAAAATGCAATAGACTCCTCACTTCTCTGGATCCTTATCTCCATCAAGCAGGAGACTCAGGCAGCACCATATGGCTAATTTTATAAAGGGAAATCAAAGCCACATCCTTTTCACCACTACTGCACTTGCGGAGTTGGTCCCTGGTTATGTGTGGTTATCTGAGGTGCTGTGGCACCCCCCCATCAGACACAGCATGGGGGAGCTGGTTGTTGTCAGGTAACTGGCTCATGCTACCAGCAGTGGTGGCTTAATACTCTGCCAGTGACTTTGGAGGTGCCACTTCAAATACTGGCTACCAGAGTGCAAGCTTTCATCTTTCCATGGCAGATTCACTGGAGCTTTGTGATATTTACTCTGTTACTTCCTTCTTTTTTTTGCTTATTATGGGACCTTTAAAATGGAAGGTTTGTCTGCCCTCTGTGATTAGCAAAGATCTTGCAGCCTCCCTAAAAGTGCAGGAAAAATTACAGCCAAGAACATGATAGCAGTTAGATGCCCAGAGTAGGAAGGAGTGAGACACACTCACACTTTTGCTTTGAAGCAAAAGCTCAGTGAAACATTATTAAATTTATTTTTAGCCTCATTTTCTAAAGAAATCAGCTTCTTATGAACACACTGTCCACCACCCTCCTCTCTCACCACACTCCCCATAATTTAATTGGTTCCTTTATCTGGAGACTCCTCTGTCAAACTGGGGTGGAAGATAAATAAGCATTGAGAAGGGATATAGGGGAAAACACCCAGCTGGCTACGGAGAGGAGGAATTGCTGGGAGCTGTGGTCAGCCCAATGGCACGAGTGCCTCCTGTGCCTGAGATGGGATGGAGATGCATGGTGATATTTAGCATGGAAGGCTGGCAGATGCAGCAGGGGCAGAACGCAGAGGTACCGCTCAATGGCTCTGCTAAAGAGCAGCATTCACCACGTCCCATGAGTGCCAGTGACGTTTTACAGACCTCCTGCCAAGAGCAGCTGATATGTCATCTCAAATCAGGCATAAAAATGGGACAAAGATGCAAAATGTCAGAAGAGTAGGAAAAGCCAGTTCTGCTGAGTGCCACTGCTGATGTACTTTTATTGTTGTTTAATGGTTTTCTTGGATCAAACAAGGGAGAAGATCCAAGTGTGCAGAGAGAACTGGCCATTCCTGTCAGCAAGAAAAGGCATCAAACACAGAGAAGGGCTCAGCAACAAAAATACGTGGGTCAGAAGAGTATGCACACAGGAGAAATAGGTGAGGAAACAGGCTGCAAGGTAACAGCAGGGCAGGAGCACAGCTGCCAGTCAGGAGAGTGCCCGCCGGAGCCGGGACCAGACCATAGCTGCCAGCATTTGGCTGGGAGAAAGTTTTTCTCTGCCCAGTTAGCACAGACTTCACCTGGGTCAGTGTTTTACTAAGAGGATGAGGAGAGATTGCAGGCTATTTACTTGCCAGAGGGCTAGGTGGTGTTAAAAATCCATTGCTGGAGGTAAGTGGCTGGGTAAATACATCCCCCTGCCCAACACCGCCTGGTCCATTAGCCAGTGCTGCCATTGTCGGAGAGTGGAAAGCAATCCATATGGATACTTTTGTTTATAACGCAGCTCTCGTTTCAGTGCAGTCTCTGAGCAGACTGAAACAGTGCCAGAAGGTGGTTGGTCAGGTAAAGGCTCCACCATCTACACCCCACCACCCCTTTCTTTCCATGTACCCATTCCTTTAAGGAGCAGACAAGGACAGGCACATTGCACACTCACACTGGTTTCAGCTCATTTTATCCCCTTCCCCTCGCATTCCTTAAGTTTTGTTCTGCTCTGGGATTTAAGTAAAAAATAAGTACCACCTCTCCAAACCTTTTGGGACCAACAAGGGCAGCCAGTCCCCAAGAACACCCAGCACACTCGCACACATCCACAGCCTTTCTGTTCTTCAGAGCGGGTTCACAGCACAGCCAGCCTGGCTGTCTGCTGCCTTTGGCTGAGGAAGGAATGCAGTGGACATCACTGCACCATTCAACATCTGTTAGGGACTTTGCTTCAAACACTTCTCTGGCAGATGTGGCCAAGAAGCTCACATTATCCACACGAGAGACACCAAAGGAGCGTGGCAGAGTCTGGGTGCAATTTGTCTGCAAACAGCCGAGCATCCCAGTACAGAACTGGCTGACCCTAGACAGTTTGCTATTTCTGTGTGCTGTTTTCTGTTCCAAATAAACCTCTCCATGCACTCCTGCACCCAGACAGGGAGTCTGGATACTCACCCCACTTCCCTGTGGTGAGCAGAGGGGGCCTCCTCACAGGTATCTGCACCAGGCAGCTTGTGAGGGATAAACCATTCTGGAAGCTCAGGGTTTATTTTCAAAGATGCTCTGCATTCATGGCTCTGCAGTACCCCAGGAGCCAAAGGCAGGAGGCAAGCTGCCCCTGCACAGCTCCAGCCTGGTAAACAGCCATCTCCAGCCTCTTCCAGGTCAGTGCATACAGAGATGCCCACTTGTTTTCAAAACCAAATTTTGCATGGATCTATAGAGCAAAGGCAGCATTTTTTGCTGTCTGGGCATCTTCCTTTTCTCTGCTTTAGACAGACAACAGCTAGAGCAAGCTGAAGAAATAAAAAGGCACAGGGCAAGTACACTTCCAGTGAAGTTACCAGAGCAATGGGGCAGCCCCAGGGTGGGACGAGCCCTCAGAAGGAGCAGGGGAAGGACCACTGCTCCCCCCAGTATCAGTGCAAGCTCCTTGCAAGCTTGCCAGTCAAGCCCTTCCAACCACACCAGCACATCTCAGGTACAAGTTTAGTGTCCCATGCCAAGACCCCGCAACGGGCCGGTGCCCCACAAAACTGCATTCACACTAGAGGAAATGATCTGATTTTTTTAAGATGCAAGTTCTTGGACTAGGCAAGCTGAGCTGCCTTGATGTATACAAAGACCAGACTTTGTATTCTTGCTATTTCAGGCAAGAATACTTCTCAACAGTCTAAACATCTCTCCAAGCACATTACTTTCCCTTGCATCCAGTGCTCCTGTCACTCTGCTGAAGGAGGTTGTGAGAATGGGAAATGCCACAGACATTCCTTTTTTGCAAGTCTCATCTTTCCTGTGGATGTGGCAATTATTGCAAACAACATAGGATGAATTCAATAGTAGGTGAGTGAGAAATTGGATCTGACAGCCCTAACTGAGCATGAAGCCCCACTTACTGAAAATGATCTGGCATAATTAAAAATTCACAACTGAGAGACCAGTTGTGAACACTATACATTATGGGTTCTCCGAATTACACGGGGAAACATATGCTCCCCAGGCTTTGGTCTTGCAGCCAAAACAGCTCAGGCCACATTGATGGATTCATTTGAGAGGAGTAGCTCTGGATTTCAAGGAGGGAGGGATGGCAAGAGGGTGGCTGTGCTGAACTCACACCAAGCACAGGTTTACAAATATTCCTTTTGCTTCTAAGATTTCTTCTGCTGCAGTATGTTGCCATCCTTACACCATGGGGATATGCTCTTCACTACCATGTTACAGCAGTAACAGGACAGCTTCTGCTTTTCTATTCTATTTCAAGTTTCTTGTGTTGTCTCAGTATAAAGCAAAGGGACAAACTTTGCTGCGAGCACTAACAGGAGCAGCTCTGCAAGCTCAAGGGCTCTTGAAACCTCAGCCCTGTGCCTGCTGCTGACACACAACATCCTCGGTGCCCCAGCACAGACCCACATGCAATTTTCCAATTGCTTTCTTCTTATTAATGTAATTGGGATTTAATTCCAGCATATCATTTGCAAGCCTCACTTAGCCTGAGACAACTTAGGGGAATGAGACTGAAAACATCTTAATTTCTGCTTTTAACAAACCACCAAGATATGGCCAATAAACAAAATATTTTAAAAAACACAGGACAGCCTTCACTAGGGCAGGGTGCGGCACCTGGGACATGAATCCAGTTGCAGTATGTCAGGGAAATAAAAGCCTCAATAAACAAAGCACATTCTGTTCTGCACACAAGCATACCAATTACAGCTAAATAACAGACTTTAGATAATTTATAACAAGACATAACTTTAGAAGTGTTTTTAGGAACAGCTCTCAACCAGGAGATTTAACTGAGCTGAACACTGAAGGTACTAATCAAATGCTCTAGTGCTGGATCTCACTTGATAGGCAGAATACATGGCAAAAAAAGAATAATTACCTAACATTAGCATTTTTGTGAGCAAACATATCCACAGTTGTAACTGCATTATATTTTTATCTAGACTAGTGTAACAATCACCCCATCCTATACCAAAGGCTGCAATGGACAGAACATGCCATTCAGTTCTCTCTTCTAGCAGGGTTTTGTTGTGGGGTGGGCTTTTTTCTCCTCTGTGTCAGCTGCTGAGAACCAGCACGACAACCAAAACTTTCCAATAAATCACAAAGCAGTGACTCATTTAAACCCTTCACTTCAAAGGAAAAGCAAGGTGTCATCCTCCTACCAGCGCTGCAGCCATTGTTAGCAATGCCGCTTTTCCCAGGCACGTCACCTGTGCTGCAATCCAAAAATAGGCCATCCCAAAATAGGCTGAAGAGGCAGGAAAGGGATCTGAGTGGCACATGCAGGCTTTTCCAACAGGTAATACAAAACCTATTGCATGCCCAGGATGGAGAAAAAAACCCAAACACGTTTAAATCTTGGTTAATCCTGCAGGGCATCTGGACCTCTCCAGGCTCCGCTGTGATGCTGATTTGAGCATCGAGGTGTGAGACGAGCATTTATGCACCAACGTGCTCATCTGCTGCCAGCGAAGAGCCCGCAGCAGTCACACCTTGTCACCTTCCTGTGCTGGAAGGTGAAATGATGCAGGAGCTGGAGCTGGGCACCTCTCCACATGCTGCTGCAGCAGGTATGGGGCCACTGAAGAGAATTCCACTGTGGTGGGGGACAGCAGAGCATTGCCAGGGTCCAACACTCTACTGGGGGCTATGAAACACCAGGATTCAGCTTTATCCCTCATTTAACCAGGGACAACTGCAAGTGGGTTCTGCTTCCCTGACAGCACCGTGGGATCAAATGTGTTTCGGTGAGGGAACCTCAAACTCCCCAAAATTCTGTTCCCTGTGCAGCAGATCACAAAGGGTAAAAGCAGGTGTGAGCCCTCCTGTCAAACTAATGCCCTTTTATATTTCTTTTGTGGCTTTTTGTCATCACCATCTAAGGGCTCCCCAAGACAAACTGCAGAGAGGCAAATTGAAGAGAAAGGAACAAGGCTCAGACCAGATACTCCAAGGGCTTGTGAAAGGATGTAGGAAGAGGCAGCAATCTGAACACTGAATTTTCATGAATTTCACCCATTTCCTGGGCTATCTACAGGCTCTGCAACAACAGATGAACCAAAAGCACCTCTGCCCAGCAAGTTTGCAAAAGCCTGACTTAGCCCATGCTCAAACTGCCTAGGTCCACCAAAGCACAATAAAGTCCAGAAGACTCAAAAAATAGTAATCTGGAAGAAAAAATGACACCCAGCATGAACTACTCTCCCTCTGCTTCCTTCAACCACAGAATTACTTTTGCTGCTGTCTTGCTGATTTTCTAGCACAACATTCAGAACACTGGAACAGACTATTTTGCACAGCATCTGCCATCATGGAGGGACTCTGCAGTCTGCAAACTCGCAGGCACTTTATTGCCCATATTCCTCCCCTGGACAGCCCCTCCTTAAGCTTTATACAGAAATCATTTGCAGCAAGCCTGCTTTGATCCTGTCTGTACAAACTGTGACCTCTAACCCTGTCCCCAAACAGTGATACTTTGGATGCTCTTATTTTTGTACTAATTTGGTTAAAAAAGAGGTATCCCAAGGCTGCAAAACAACAACAAAAAAATCTCCCCATGCCTAGGTTGCTGCTGACCTTAGCCAAGATCTCCTTCTGTCCTTCAAGGTGTCATCTGATGCTGATGGCAAAATATTCTCCTGGGATCACATACAGCCTGTCCTCATAAATTGCTGGCAAGGATTCTTCTTAGTTTGCCTGAGAAGCATCTTTCCTCAAACAAATCCATATTTATACACTCCAGATGTAATTTTCAGCTTGGGTTTACTTATTACAAACAAGGCAAATATGAAAATTTAGTTCTATGTGCGTGCTGGATTCAATGAAGAGAGCAAAATTTCCATAACTTTGAAGCTTAATCTTCCAAAACAACAGCTAATCTGCTAGTGATTATCTTTCTATTTGCTTATCACTGTCTGTATCGATGGGAAGATGAAACAGGTCAGCACTGCATCAATAGAAGGGCAGCCATGACGGACTTAAAATAATATGAAGTTCAGGCAGGTATCCATGTGGTTTTTTCAGTTAGGCTAAAAGTTATTCTATCTCATAAATGCCTGGCCTTTCCCAAGCTGCTGGATCCCAGAGTGTTTTACAGCCTCCAGGGTGTGGGTTCAGCTGCCAAGTGATCAACTTTCTATATATTAAACATCTGAAACGAGCTCAAATCTGGTGAGCCGCCACTTCACAAGCCCACAGAATAACAAGCTCATTGTAAGTCCTTTTAGCGTGGATTAATTGGTGCACAGAGCCAGCAGTGTGAAGAGGGCAAAAAAAGCCCAGCTCCCTCTCAGAAAAGGCAGAAGGCTCATCAAATTTCATTTGCTCCAGATACCAGGTGAGTAAAGACTTACGTGCTACAAGAGCAGGCACAAGCTGTCACTGAACCTGGCCTCAGCTGTGCAGCACCCTGGTTGTCTGCTGCTATTTTAGCATTTCCTGCCATTCCAGCCGTTGTTTGGGAAAGGACATAAATTTATAAAGCATCTGGAAACATTGCAGTTATCATCACGGTAATTAAATGAAGCGAAAACAGCCCAAAGTGCATCTGTGAAGAAAGGAAACTGGAAACACAAAGTTCTGTTAAGTTCTGGCTAAGCTCTCTGGCTCTGTGTTCTCCAACTCCCTTGCATGTTAAAAAAGAGCATTAATAGTGTCTTAACATACTGCAGGAGCACAAGAAAGAGATCTATTTACATAAGGTTAGGATGCTGTCACTAAGAGTTTTTAAAAGATATTTCTACGGGGCTCTGGCTGTCATTAATCTGTTAAGAATATCCCTGGTGCCAAGTCAAACATAGGAATTACCAGGTTTTCTGCAAATCACCACAGCTACCTCCTTTACCCCACGTCCTCCAAGATGCACTTGGCTGTCTTTCAGCCTGGGTTTTGGCCATGTGAGTACCTCAGCTCAGGAGACTGCATCTGTTCTGACAGGCAGATCTGCACTGCACAACCCTGGGCAGAGGGTTGGGTCACACTTTTTGGGTGCTCAAAAGGCCCCAGTGTGTTACTACAAGCAGTGTACAATGTGCGTGACCCCAGGAAGCATCAGAGAGGAGAAAAAACTGTGACAAGAAACAGGAGGAACATTTTGACATCCCAAGATGCATTTCTCCTGACAGTTCACTGGGAAAAGGACAGCCAAAGGATTGTGTTGTCTAATGAATCAATAATTTTTGGAGAGAATTTCATTAACTCTGGCACCTCTTCCCGATACAGGGGTAACTGGAAGTCATTCAAGTCATTGGACCCCATGATAGTATCTGCATACTGATGGACTGCTAATTGTATTTGGGACACCAAAAGGTCATAAATCAAACTGGCTTCTCCCTGGGAATACAGTAACTCAATTCATACACGAAGGATTTTAAAATTTAAACTCATGATCAAATGGGGAACTACACTTATTAACATTTCTTCCACTGTGTTCCAACCCCTCAGTCAAATGGCTGAATTGTCCAAATGGGCTTAAAACTACAGTTAATCAATATTGAATGTGTTATTAAGCAGCATGTGGCCAGAAAACTGCCTGCTGGTTTGTGTCAGCCCATTCTTCTTCCAAAGACCAAATGATAGAAGCAGTCCCTTTATTCCCACTAGATGCCTGCAAAAACTCAGGACCAAACCTCAGCTGATTTTACACCTCTGCCTGCCTTAACATTTCTCTTCTGCTCGCAACTCAAAGCCTGGCTGTACAGCATGGGGCTGAAAAAGCGTGTGATGCTGGCAGGAGGGAGTTGCTGGTGGCCACATTCCCATCCAGAAGGCATCACAGGTACTGTAAGCATTGCTCCAGAACCAGTGCACCAGCAATTATTAACACAATATAAAACTTTTACTTTGTCCAGATGACAATTAAAAGTAGTAAATGCAAAGGCAAACAAATGGGGAACACTTGAGTGCTAAACAGATCACAACATGCAGATTTGTGTACTACTCTGCAGTACGAAATCATGGGACAAATTAGCTACCTCATAAAAGAATTGGGCAAGTTAGTGTCAAAGAACATGAATCTGGCAGGAATATGTATCCACAGTGAAGCCAACCTTAGCTATAAATGTAAAAACTGTACTGACACTTCTGAGGGCTCCGTGAGCAGTGGGGGGATAATGCCATACCCTTATCATTTTGCAGTCAGATTTTGACTTAGTTCTCTGCTCACTGATCAGGGCCACTAAGAGGAGTGAGCTTCAAGCAAAGCCAGCCCCTCACAGCTGCCACGATGCTCAGGGGTGGAGCACCACCTCTCCATGCAGGGTGCTGACATGCCTTCGCTCACACGGCACTGAATGATGCCCATGGGCAGGCATACCACTAACCACGACACTGACAGATTGCCCAGGAGGAGGAGGAACTTCTGCTCTTTGCAGTTTTTAAGACACCTCTTAGCACATCGAGGATGGCAAAGGCATAGGAGAGCCTGCCTTGGACAGGAGGAGCACACAGGAGGAAACTTGGATCTCTAGTGAGGCAGATGCAGCTTTAAAATAAAGCAAAACCTAGGAATAAGGCAGCTTTTGGAGTTTGCAAACTTCCTTGCTCCCGTGCTTTGGGAGGTCCCTCCTGCTGAAAAACAAGTCCGGATAATTTGCTTTCACACAGCACCAGCTCTGCAGCTGCCTCCCTCCCTTCCCCCAGGGGTGTTTCCACTGTCAGCAAGAGGCTCTTGCCCAGGACTATTTGTAACAGGGATCGGAGCAGGATATACAAACCCACTGCGCGCTTGCACGCTCGGCTGCCCGATCTGGGCTGAATCAGCTGTCACACACTGTCTGGATCACAGATGAGCGCCTTCCCTTGTCTCTCACAGCAATCTCTTCTTCACTGTGCTTAGCAGCAAATATAGCCCTAAATACAGCCCCATAAAGGTCCCTAGATCCTCGTTTCAGCTCACAAATCCAAAGGAAAATTCCCACACTCTAATGACAGCTCGTGCAGTCCACCCTCCTGCAGGTGGCTAAGGGGGAGCGAATTAACTCTCCTGGAGTCACACAGAGCAGGGCTTTGCAAGCACATCATGTCACAGCCAGCCTGACCAAGAGCAGAGAACCAGAGCAGACCACCAGGTAAGGCAGAAACTTCCAGAAGCTTCTGCCTTGGACCAGCGCATAGAGCTCCCCTCCTTCCCTAGCACATCCCTGTTCAGCAGTGCAGTCTCCCAGGCTTATTGCTGGAAAACGAGGGGGAAGGAGAAAGGAATTAGCCTTTAGACAACCCCATTCCTCCCCTCTTTTCTATGGTAGCCTCACTCCCATAGGCTTTAAATTCCACATAATTTTCAGACATCTGAAAGATGGAGGAGATGAACTCCCTCCTGCTGACCCGAGACAAGGGCCATTACTTTCAGTGTGGGCACTCTGATGCTGAGACTTGCATTTACTACCTGAAACGCTGCCTACTTTTATTCCACTGCCTTATTCCTTCTGTTAGCTCCCAAGTCCCTTAAGATCAAAGCATCATCCAACATCGATGAGCTACAAGACTCAGGCTCACATGATGCCTTTGGCATCTGTAGACTGATAAGGTTAAAGAATAAACAATTGGGGTTTTTTCGGGCAATCCACAGAGAGCTCTGCTGAGATGACACACTGGCTTATGAGGCTCATTACGATCATACTGCAGCAGTGACCTTCAGCATGCAGTAAAGGAAAGCAGGATTTAGTGTTCATGTCAACAGCATAATGAAACAACTCAGGGGAAGGCCAGCCTCAGCCACAACTTTTATCCCGTTAAAGAACTTGCAAATCCACAGCAGTGAGAGGGAGTTTGCAGACAAAAATAAAAGGAAGCCTTCAGCCTTTTCATCCCAGGCTTCTGTGTTACAGAAGAAGTCATAAATTAGGCAACAAAACATTTTGCTAGATAAAAAGCCATTAGAGAAAGCAATTCTCAGCCTTTCATCTGGAGTTTTCCCGGCAGCAGCCATTTGGATGAGATCAGCTCTCCAGGGATGGGTGGTTCATGCTGGTCGGGCGCATCAGAAACTCAGCCCTGGCCAGGCCCTGCAGCATAACACACTGAGGTGAGGTGCTTGAACAGGGCTGGAGTCACAGAACCAGCAAAGAGGAGGAGTTCACCAACATCACCAGCTCCCAGAAAAGCCCTTCACCCCCTGGTTTCTTTTAGAGGTGGATTGAGCTAGAGTACCCTCTGCAACTTCTCACTGTATCCTGAAAGCAATGTGATCAAACTGTTGCACGCAGTTGAAGTCAGCAAGACTTCCTTCAGCAACGTTAAAAGAGCCTGCATCCAGCACTGTGAGCCATGTAAACGCATCTAAAAATGCAGCAGGCCTTTTAGTTCTCTCTCATTAAACCAAACATAACCACAGTCCCCGGGAACATGCCGACAGGCCAACCGCAACCACGGATGAGGGACAGACCACAGCTTCAAATGTGCTCCACATCTTAGCAGCCCTCTGCTCCTGAGCCCTGATGACTTTTTATCCCTGTGTGACAAAACAAAAGATATTGGAGAGTCCTTCCCAGCCCTCCCATGCCACATGTGTGCAGCTGTTTCTGCTGTAGTGGATGAAGTGTTCCATATGACTTAGCCAGCTTGCAATTATAAATTTGATTAACTTACTGGAAATCCCAGAAGACCACGTGTCTCAGAAGGAGAGTCACCCTTTAGACTTCAAATTAGTAGCCAAATTAATCAATCCTTACATAGTGATTTCACTAACTTGATGAATTACCATCAACACTGCATTGTTGATTTACCCTGGCTTTGATACTTACTTGATAAGCTTATGCTTTGTTGCTATTTTAATACTGTTGACAGCACTGGGGGGACACGTCTTTCTCAGAAGTGCGTTAAAACACTTTGCCAAGACAGTGGTGCACATTTGTATTGATAAAGTGCACATGACCTGAGAAGTAGGGACTTGGACTCACCTCTCCTTATGCTCACTGCCCCTGCCTTGGGGTACACCTTCTGTGTTCTGCAGACCTTGAGCAGACCAGGACCTGAGTTTTGGGTGATGGAAATGATCCCCCTTCACCCTTCACCTCTCCCAGCCATTAGGTCTGCTGGATGGGGCAGGATCAGGACAGCCTACTAACCATCTGCTGAGGAATTAGTGTATTTTCTCCTGTTACTTACTCAAGTAGGTCTGCTAATGGACCATTCAGGACCATTCAGGGTTGAGCAGCAGAACAAGAAGAGACAGAAGATGACAGCTTTTGGTCTTCTGTCAGTTTATGAATGAAAATAAGGTGCGAAATTTGTACGATCATGTACAATGGATGGGATGACCAGCTACAACCAGGTTTGAGTGTAACTGTGAGCAGTACTTCCTTTCCCAGTCAAAGCTGAATGCAAGAAAAGAATGTTTCAAGAAATGTATTTGTTTTCCTATATATCCTCTACTTTTAAGTTCCTTTAGTCCATTAACACCAAATTCTAAGAAGTGACTTTCTGGAATGCCTCTTTCAACCCAAGGCAAGTGGTGAATCAAAAATCAAACCCAGCGATTAGCTGCCGAGGTAAGACAAAGGGACCTGGGTTAGCAAGAGGTACCAAACAATTAGACCAAACCTCCCTTCAGGGACACAACCAGCACACATGAACAGAACAAGAAAATGAAACATCGATTATTTAAACCCGAGGTGCTGCTTGGCAATGCAAATCACAATCACAATCAGGAATTTAACAACCACTTTCAATTGAAGACCAGTGCATTGGGATGGATGATTAATGCTTGTTTACTTGTGGGGTGGCTGTACTGGTGGAAATCAAGCTGCAGCCCCTTCCCTTTGCTGCAGCTCTGTCTGTTGGGGGAGCAGGAGGACCTCTAACACATCAAGGTCAAGTCCCTGTGCCAGGTTCAGCATCAGGAAGGATCTTTAAACATCTGCCAAAGTAGTAGCAGCAAAGCTGGAACAGAACAATGACCCAAACAGTGCTTTTCAATTATACAGATGATGCAATCTTAAGTAGGTTTAAACACTTGCCTTGGCTGTTTCTCCTTTTGCATAATGAGAATCTGCTACTGAAATAAAAAATAGTTTATTGCAAAAAACCTTCCAGCAACCCAGAATTGCTGTGTGCACTACTGTGACTACTGTGCAGCCAACAGGCTTCCCAGAAGACAGAGATGTACAAAAAAGCAGTTGGAAAGGCAAATCATTTTCATATCACCTGTGGTCCTTTATAACTGATTCCTAGAAAAGGACCCATTGGTCTTTTAACATACTTATCTCTACATAAAAGTAGACTTAAAACCTACCAGCATAGTTTCATACACTGCAATGATGGCACATTTGTGAGGATGCTCATGTGCTCACAATTTGCTGTTTCTGCCTGGTGAACTTTCCTGGGAAGAGAGAAAAAGCCATCTGTGCCAGGAGAGGCTTGGGAGAAACAGCTTCTAAAACTAGGAAAGCTGATGGACAGGCTCCAGTCTTTCTTTACATTAAAATTTTCTTGCATCTCCTATGTTCAAGATGCTCAGTGAGCCTGAACCCTCAACTGGTTTGAGCTCAGGTCTCTGGGGCTTGGTGGTGCACCAGGCTGGAAGGGATCACAGTGCATGATCCTGCAGCTCACTGTTAATTCTCACATCCACAGATTCACACAAGCATCATTCAGCTCCTTGCAAAGAAACCCTGGTTTGACTCCTCCGTCCTCAAGCACCACCAAACAGGTCCTCATCTTTGCAGAAGGCTCCAAGTGCTGCTGTAGCAGACATGAAAATCCAGTTAACATTCCCTTTCAGTTTGATTAACGTGCTTTAATGCAATCCAATTAACAAAGTATTATGGTTTCTAACATCACAGCTTTTATAGCCTTTTCTAACTAGGAAAAATCTATGACATATGATACAGCCATTAGAAAGGAGCAGATAGCTCTCCCTCAAAAGGCTCCCTATTGCCTGATCAAAAGCCAGATAGGGTCAGCAGGAAGACATTTGCTGACTCCAGCAGGTCATGGATCAGACACTAGAGAGTGAAATCTATAAATGCCCTTTCACTGGGGAAGTCACATTACTGAGGTCCATGAATTATGTGGTGGGGAAAAAAAATCCCAGCTAAGAGCTGCAGTATTTACAGCACTGTCTCAGCTATAAAAACCTTTCCTGGGAATCAGAGGTTGGGCAGTGGAGACTGCAAAGGACATTGTGAGAATTATGATCAGATGGATTAGCTAAGCACCACCAGGCCAAAACCATACACAAACATTAGACAAGGCGTATTTGAAAGCCAGCACAAAGTCTTTCCAGGATTAAGTCCTTCCACTGTTATTCCTTTCAAAATAAGTAAAAGCACGGTAAGATTAATTCCTTGTCAAGCCCATGAAGAACAGACTCCAGCACAGAAATAAACACAAATTGAATTTACTCTGGTGGCTTCAGATAGGTCATATTAAACCAGAACTAATGCAGTATTGACCTGCTCTTACACTAGGACTACATAACAAAGCAGCAAACAGCATTGCAGGTGCTGCGAATTCATTTCCTTTAATAATGTCTGGGCAGCAAAGTTAGCCTGGGATACAGGTTGCATTCAGCCTCCAGCAGCAGGAAGAAGGATGAATGTGAAAAATTGGACATTTAGGTGCCATCTGAGACAGACAAGTGCCTGCACTGCTCATCACAGCCCTGACCACTGACTGGCCACACCCTCACTCTCACCAATAACACCCCAAGGCCCGACTGGGCAGCCACAGCCCAAGGGTAAGGCAACACCTGCAGGCACTCAGTGTACATTTTGAAGCCACACAAAGCTGCCAAATTTTAAGTAGCACAGGCACCAGAAGAACCCCCCATCCTGTGCAGAGCCAGGTTTTGCAATGCTATACAAAAGACCTCTGCTGTGCATTTCTTGCATATGCTGCTGGGATTTCATCCATCTGTGAAGGCCTCAGTGGAAATCAGCAGTCACAACAGCTGTGCTGGGAAACCCTCCTCTCTTAGGCCCCAGGAAGATTGGGGAGTTCAGGTCTGATGTTTTATTTACTGATTTTCATGCAAGGCAAGGAACATGAAGATAAAGAACCTCAAGAAAAAAAGCATTAAGCAGTATCAAGTTGGTGCCTTAAGAAGTTTTGAACAATCTCCCTGCCCTTGTACTGGATGACATTATACAGATCACAAAAAAAATCTCAGAATAAAATATTTATCATATTCTCCAGTAAAGCAGGCATGCAGCTTTCAACAGAAATGCAATACAAACTTCAGATGGAGCTCAGTGGACACGCACCTCCTCCGCCCTTCCATCAAATCAGGGCATTGGCCTCTCCTCTCTGCAATTAAACTTTTATCAGCCACATAACAGAATGGAAACCACTGTGAAAAGCACAGTGCACCAACAAACACACCTACACAAGATCCAGAACATGCTCACGTCATTGTGTACTTCAGACTGATGCTTATAAATTAATTTCTGCCAGCTATAATTCCATCAAACAGTCCCTGAGACTTTGGGTCTCACTCCCACTCATTAATGAAATCTTGGGAAGCATCAAAGAGTTTGCTCCCGCAACTTATTCACAACCATGGTTCCTTTCAATGGGAGTTGCACGATACATCAAAGGGCAACATAAATCACATCTGCTTGTACAAATGAAGGGGAAGTAAGACCAAAGCTGCATGTTCCTAAGAAGTTTCCATCAGAATGCTTTTGAAGGAAAACTGGGCTGTTGACAAAACTATTTATCACAAAGTGTTTCTTTTCCTCAGTAGGCTTTCACAGATCAGAAAGGTAAACATTTGAGACAAAACAATCAGAAAACTTTCAGCTACAAAGAGAAGCTATGCTGCCACATCTCACCAGGCAGTCCAAGAGCTGCCTTTTCTCTGCATTTCTTTCTGGACAAATTGGTTTGGGCTGCATCTCTTACCAGACTGCAGCAGCAAGAGGGGTTGTGCAGCACATGCTGGAAGAGCTCTTCTGGCCCTGCACACCCTTGGGACACAACAAGCAAACAGTGAGAAGGAGAATGTGAAATAAGGGTGCAAAGTCTCTCCACAATTCCTGTTTCATATCTTCTCCTTGATAAAAGCTAAATTTCCAGCAGGAAACACACACAAATTTCTTACCTGCCCTAGCTATTGCTATTCCAGGATGCCAGAGCTGCTAATTTCTTCCCTTTCTTGAGTCGAGATCTCCCAGTTGGAAACAGGGAACACTCCAATAAGCAACTTCTCTCTTGTTCTTATTCAATCTGCAACCCCCTCCAGAGAGAGATCCATTTGGGGATCCAACCTTGTAGGAGAAAATGGCTCCATGAAACGAGAAAAAAATTAAAAAGGAGCAAAGAAGCCCTTAAGATATCTTCCCTTTTCCCTCTAATGATTTATGCCCAACTCTTCCCTTCCCCACATGAGCATTTATTACTTGTATTACTTGTGTTACCTGATGGCTGAGGAAGGGTGGGAGAGAGAGATGAGGGTATGGGAGACTGGGAAACAGCATTAAGTATCCCCAAGACATCTCTTCCCTTTCATAAGCAGTTTGACTTCTAAGTTCCCAGTGAACAGAGAAACACAGATTATGCCCCAAAATACCTGTTTCAAACCCCTGCAGTCAGAGCAAGACCCTGTTTCAGAGGAAATGGTGGTGCAAATGCTCCAGAAGAGCATCCTCACAGCCTGATGAATTGAGTTGGTGGCTCATGGGCATTGCAAATAGGCACTGCCCTGCACAGCCCAGCTCCAGGAAGGGCTGAGGACCCACTCACACAGCTTTACCCTTCATGCTCCTAAGCCAGCATTATTTATAGCCTCACACTCAACCTGTAATAAATGTGAATCAGATTAAAAACCCGTTAATACTTCATATTTATTAGCAGTGCATGGAAGATACTCATAAAAATAAGTAAATTATGTTGGTGCAAGCCTGCACATTCACTCCTTTAAATGAGATTTTGGTTTCATTGTATATTAAATCATTTGGCTCTTGGATTACACAATATTATAATTTCAAGCAAGTTTTCTAAAGACACTATTTTGCTCTTTTAGCTACCATGCAGCAGGGCCACCATTTAAGAGCACTCAACCCCATACTGAGGGCCCCATGATTTCAGCGGCCTGTGCTTCATGGCTCTCCTAGCAGCAGTGCTTCCTTTGTCCAGACATTGTACATGTTTGCTACCATGTAGAACATATGTTCCACAAGTAAGTTACTTTTCTCCTGCATTATTTATGCAGAAAAAGCTACAGCTTAGTACAGGAAAAGACTTTTAGAGGATCTTACATTTCAGGATTGCCACCAAAAGCTTAAAAGGACCTTCTCATCCAATAATTTTTCTAAGCTACTCACACTTTTTTCCTAACTCCTCACTGCACAGACTCAACCACAGGCTCTGCAGACCTTCTTCTGATGTGGGCACAAACCTGCTGTCACCAGGGAGAGATGTGTTCCTTCCTAAACATCAAGGAGAAAGTGACCACACAGCCCTACAGCACAAGGCTGGGCAAAAAAAGGAACATGGTGAGATGTGCTGTCCCATTTCAGAATCAGAAAAAAACAGAACTTGTGGACCCAGCCGCTTCCTGAGGAAGAGCTATGTACTTTTTAAAATTCCCAAATAAAGTCTACTGCAGCTCAGGATTCAGCACAGAATCAAAGAATACCAGAATCACCGGGTTGGAAGAGACCTTCAAGATCACCAAGTCCAACCCATGCCCTAACACCACCTCAACTAAACCATGGCACTGAGTGCCACATCTAACCTTTTTTTAAACACATGCAGGGATGGTGACTCCACCACTTCCCCAAGCAGACGATTCCAGAACTTTATCACTCTTTCCGTAAAAAACCTTTTCCTAACATCCAACCTAAATTTCCCTTGATGCAGCTTGAGACTGCAGACATTAAAAACTGGATAATTCCCAGAGTGAGGTTCTTTGCCAGCCTATCCTTTGCTCCATCTTACTAACCCAGCTCTACATCAAACTCAGGCTATGTGGCACAAAACAGAACTCACTCAAGACCTACACTTAAATGGCTTTGAATGGAAATGCTGCTCACAGAGGTGGATTTCCCAGCTCTGATGATTTCCAGCGTACATGAGTGCAAATAAACCCATAATTTTGTATGGGGTCAGTCTGGTCCTTCACGTGGGCACGACCAACTTTGCACCCCATTTTCCAAAATCAAACCCAGATATGCAAAATTTCTTTTCCAAAGGCGTATTTTATCATCTGGAGCGTAGGAGCAGATGAACACGTGAAACCGGAAAGCAAAGCAGGTCTCATCTTTTGGCACTCGCTAGGCAGGGACGCTCTGCCAACAAGCAGGTACCCAAGGTATCACTGGTACCTCGGCTGAGCCCTCACTTCTTATGACAACAGCAGATACAAGGATCAATTGCTGAGAGTCTGAAACACAGCCATGACTACATACATTTACATACATTTCACTCCTTAGACAGAACCTTGGGAAAAGACAAGACTATTGAAGGCGCTATGTTGCAAACACAACAAATATAATCTGGTTACAACCAACTGCAGAGCTTATGATACCGCTGGCTATGGGGAAAAAAAGAGAGAGGCACTCTGAGAATTAATGTTCTTCCAGTCTGTAGAGAAACAAATGAGTTTCTGGTGCTGAACAATTAGTACTCCTGTTAATTATGCATGCGGGTTAGAAATAACACCAAGCATTTGGGACTGCTTCCATTTTGATTGTTTTCTTTCTGCACTGGATAACAAAAATATATTCAGACAGCTAAATAAATCCTTCATAATACTGATGGGACTTCTTGTTCACAGCAAGCAGTTATGCAAATTGCTAATTATGAGGCAGAGATAATCATAATCTAGCACATTTATGCAACCACGTACAACAGGGATAGCTAAAGCAATAGTTGCCTTATTGTTCTCACTGCATTTTTAAAAGTCATGCCAATGGCTAGCTCACTGCTTGGCAGCACAGCCTGGCATAGTGCATGTTACAGCCCAGGAACAGCCACATGCCCCTGGGATGCCACAAAATAGAAGGTTTAATATACTGGAAAATAACACAGTTGCAGGAACAGAAACTCCAGGTACCTCCTAGAAAAATAAACAGGAGAGCGGGTATCAAAGCATCCCCACTGGTTTTGAACTGTCTCTTGAGAACCTGCTGCACCCCAAGCTCAGGTAGGTGCTCAGCCACTTTTCAGTGGTGCCAGGCTTCAAATCCTGGGCTCTCAGGACACCACTGGGTCAAGTTCCACCCACTCGAAATCTGTCTGAAATTCGGACCTGGTGTGTTTGGGACAGAAGCCCACAGGATCCTCAGAGTGCCCATTTTGCAGCATGAACTCTCACGCCTATGAGGAAAAAGAGTCAGAGCTACCCAAAAAAGTGATCCTCCTACTACTAATGAAGTAGGCACATGAAATGAAAGCTTCAATGCTTATCCTGAACTTCATTTCATGAGAAGTTATCAGCTTCAGGGATGTTCTTTTGCTTCACACTTGGGAAGACTGATTTAAAACACCTAACAGTCATAAAACAAAAACCAAAAACATGAGAGAGAAGGAAGACTGCACACAAACACAAATCTGCCCAGCCTGGAGCAGTTCCTGCTCATTTACTCAGCTAGCATACACTTGCCTTGCTATTTCTGTCCAGTCTCTTGGGCCAGTTATTCCAGCTCAATAAAACCAGCATTGCGTTATCACTTTCATTTAAGGCTCCAAATTCCAAAGCTTACACCACTTACTGCAAAAAAAAGAGGTAAGAGCACAAAGTGCTGCAATGCTGGGGAAAGTGCATGGTGACATCCAAAAAAAATCCCGTAAGGGAACAGCCTGGAAGGTGGCCTGTTTCTGCCCTAATTAGCTATTTTGGCAAACCCAAGGGAAATGCAGTGAAAACAACACTGTGACTCCACATACCCAAAACACAGAGAGAAGCTCTGGATGGGCTCTGAACTGGAAATGATGGATGTGGCTCACTTGCACTGTAATTAAATTTCCTTCCACAAAGTAAGAACAGCAATCTGTGTCCTGCTGAAAAAACCTGCTGCATCATGGAAATGGAACAGACCGATCAGACAGACCTGAGAGGAATTGCCAACGATTTTGTTATGCCTGTTGGTGAGATATTAAACTCAAAAAAAGAAACAGTTTGCTCAGACCTGATTGTCTCTGCTGGGTGAGCAGCTAAAGCAGGGCATCAGGAAAGGGGTCACGGCTGGAGAATCTCCCTGAGCTGGCACTGAGAAAGCAGCCACCACACCTGGGTGGTGCTGCTGCTCAGCACAGTCCTCTGCTTGCAAGGAGCTGGAGGTGAGCAGGTGAAAGAGTCAATTTATGCAGGACTGGATCCCCATTCATCCCATGCCAGCCAACCTGCCACTACTGCCACTTGCCCAGTGGTGCTCATGCATATGCCGGACCCAGCACATCAGAACTGCTGGGCGTCCTGGCACCCCTCTGGGGTCATCCCAGTGCCTTGCAGAGGGTGTACAGCAATAGCAGTGGAGAGTCGCACCTAAGCATGGATGCTATCCAGCTAACAGTAGCAGCTTTCCAGGAGTGAAGGCTGTGCAGGAGAGCAACTCAAAACCAGCAACCAGATGCAATCCAGGATCAAGCCTTCAAAACCTGAGAAAAACTCCAAGAATCCTTCAGCTACACAAACATATCCCTGCTTGGTTATTTGTATTTGACTTCAGCTCTCAGCATTTAGGTTCTTGTCTTCGAGCTGTTCTTAGGAGCAGGAGGATTAGAAACTTATTTTGCTCGTTGAAGAAGAATAATGCAAGTATAATCTTAGTTCCTAGAGAGGAACCACAAAAAACCCAATTTCAAGAGATTGAATTTGGTAGGTTCCTAGATGTATTATGCTGTGTTTGACATTCACATGGCTCACCAAATTCAGTTTTACCCTGGCTGGTATTTTGCAGCACTAATACCTGTTGGGGACAGAATGGAATATACCACAGACTATTCCATTTCAATTGCTGACCATTTCCTCTCCAAAATGTAATGTAAAAGCTAGGTTAGACAAAATATGCAAATCTTCATGGATTGTGTAATAACAATGAGTTTACCTGCAAGTAGGAATTTCCAGAAGAGTTACGATGAAAACCGGAAAATGCCAAATATGCAATCATTTCAAGTGTTTCCAATCATTGCAGGTGAAAGGCATTAGGAGAGAAACAAAAAGACACTGATTAGCATAACAATACAGTGTTCAAAACACATTTTTAACACTCGTAATTGCATTCATAATACCAGTAAGAACCAGGAGCTGTCATACCAGTTTTCCTTTATAGGATTTGCTTATATTTGAGATTGGATTTACACCATTTTTCACAATACTGGGCTCCAATTTACAGCCCTCACTCAGGTAAAGCTCACACAACAGTCACAGAATTGCAGCTGATACAAGGAAAACTCTGCAAAGCTTGGCCTGAAGGTACAGGTCCTCTAGCAAGAAAATACAAAAAAACCCACAAAAGGTCCAAAAAGGAGACAGCTGTAATTTATACCCTGTAGCAAGCAGAATTCAAAGTCTGCTCTGCTTTTACCAACATTTCTATCTGTAGCTGCATGGTGCATTTCAAATTCACTCTTTTTCCTTGTGGAAATCAAAACAAAGCTGTAAGAACTTCATTCCAGCACCAGTCTGTTGCCCATATAACTTTATGTGATCAAGCCTCACATAACCTTAATAAAGGAACTCTGTAAAACATAGTTTTATAATACTTGAGCATACATTTAAACAGCTGAGGAGTTCCTCCAACCTGATGGAGCACACTGCTTTCCATCTACTCTTGGAGACTGCAAATTTCAGGTGGCTTTCACTGCTCCTTCGTGGCTCATATTCCTGCCCAGCAGCTAGATAGAAACTCACAGGGCAGTTACTTAAAACTGACCTGGCGCTCAGAGAAGGAGCAATTTACATTTGAGCAGTAAGAGGACTCTACCTTTGCAGTGCATCCTTAGGAAAAGACACATTGGGGGTTGCTACATAGAAATTCTGCCTGGAATTTGTATTTCTTTTTCTTGTTGTGTTTACTTGTTGGTTTGGTTTTTTTTTTCCTCCTCCTTTAAAAGTTAAAAGAAAATATGTGAACTGGTATCTCAAAGATAAAATAAGAAACACAGGATAAACAGACAGTTCCTTACAGTATTTCTGTCTCTTTACATTTGATTACACACTGGACAACCTGAGCTCCTGCAATCATGTGAAATCAGAATCTGAACTGCTGTTAAACACATAAATCAGGGAGTTTCTACTCCCTGATTACTAGGAAAAGCTTGAAAATGGGATCCCCACAGGCCTGGAATAAGCAAATAAAGAAAACCCAAGTTTGGCTGTGATCCTGCAAAGCACTTAAGGGCAAGATTAGCTTTGCAAAATCAATGGGACTCTGTGAGCTGCTAGAGAACTTCAAGCTCATGAGAGATTTGTGGGATCAAATCAGAAAAAGAAATCTGAAGGTCTTAAGTTAACCTAATGGTATTTCAGCTTCTCTAATGCCTAAAGTTTTAATTTAAATGCTGAGGAATAAGACTGATATGTTTGCATAAAATTATTTACTCAGCAGTCTTTAAAAAGGTGAAAGGTCTTAGAAGACCTTCAGTGAGGGATCTGACAGAGCATCTATTGACCACCACCCCAGTGTCCCCAGGTGGGATGGTAGCAGACCCAAAAACGTAGAAGACAAAATCCCCATTTACCTCTATCATAATTACAGCACTTTATCCAGTGTCTTCAACATAAATATTACTTTCATGCCTGGGTCACTTCCAAGTCTGCTTGGTTTAAAATGGAAAAAACCCTTCAAAATTGTTATTGCACTTCACTCCAAACTGTTACAATCTTGAAAAGTAAAATAACAGAAACTGTCTAAATTTTGAAGCATTTGGGAAGAAAAAAATTAAAATGTATAATTTTGCTCAAATGTCTGTCAGGCACTGCGTGGCCCAATGAGTCTTCAATCAACCTGTTTGTTCATATCAGCTAATAAGAAAGTGACTATGAGCAAGAGCTCAGAAAGAGCTTAACGCTGTTTTTTGTTTGGGGTTTTTTAAACTCAAATAATTCAGTCCTCAAAACAGACACCTTTCTGATGGGAATTCACTGGTTTAGCATCTCCCTAATGGTCATTGCATGCAGTTACTAACAACGGGAAAATCAAAAAAACCAATGCCAGACTCAACAGCACCTTCTTCTTGTACTACTGCTTGGTTGTAATGAGTCTGAACTAGAAAGGGGAGGTACCTGATGACAGTGAACAGCCCTGACGGTCCCTGCAAGCAAAGCGGGAGGGCGAAGGGAAAGAAGTTCCTCTCCCACCCAAAGCACCCATTGTACTTTCATCAAGGCTCTTCTTCTGAAGAGCGCAATGAGATACATCAGCAGATCACATTGAAGCTGATACTGTACAAGAAAAACAGTAAAACAGTGACTGCAGAGAATTCAAGGAGAGGGAAAAAAATCCTGAACAAAAAAAGATATTGTACTGTAAAGCGAGCTGAAGTGCTTTCAACCAGTAATGAAGTAGACTAAACCTCTGCTATCCCCTTGTTTTTAAACCTGACTATTTGCAATCAAAAGCAGGATAAAGACTATACTTGAAAGCCATTAGCAAACTACATTTTGAATTATTCCTTTATAGTAGCTGTTAAACCATAAACACACATTTTGCCAATGCTCATTTCTCATGTTTTCCCCCAAATGTTGTTTTTACTGCTGGATTGCAATGATAAACACCAGCAACTCCGATATTTCTTCCACTTTCTTTGAGAATGAAGGCACATTCCCACAGCAATGTATTCACCAAGGTACCCAATCACATTTTTTTAAGTAAGTGGATTGGATGATGAGAACTGCTGAACAAATCTTCAGCAAATGGTGTTTATTGCCTATGCAATGAATGTTAACTGTGCAAAGCCAGCTGATATACTGGTCCTTAAAGCACTCAGCTCCCTGTATTTATAGGAACAGCTCTTCCAATCCAGAGCACGAATTAGTTGAGCAAAGCCTGGCCATTTCCATCCCTCACACACCCTCCAGTGCCACTGTGATTTGCATTGCAGACTTCACACTCATCCGTGCACACCCTCCCTGTAAAACACATTTCTGCCTGAAGCTCCGCAAAGATTAAAGAGTCTTACATTCTGCAGTTGGTTTTCCTGAAGTGTTTCCTGCCTGCCTTAGCAAGGGACTTTTCTAAGCAAGAGGGTTTAAATAATTTCTTTCTGATGAGAGGTTATGTGGTGAGTCACTTGTCCAAGTGTGGGGATATCTATGTCCACACGTGGATTTTTGCCCCAAAAGCAGAAATCACCTTGGAATTCCTGCAGGCCACCTGACTTGACTGTGAAGCTGGCTCTGGTACAAGCAAAGGATTGAAAAGATGGCTAGAGACCCCTTCCAACTTCCCACATTCTCTGACTCCAGGCTGACACCGATGCATCCGCAGGCAGCCCGCACCAGCATGCAGAACCCACAGCCCAGAAACACAGATGTGCAATTCTCTGCCCAAGCACTGTGACAGCACCAGCCAAAGGCAGCTGCAGGGTGCTTCAATACTGCAAGCAGTGCGATATTCCCAGTTTACAGGCAGGTTCCTCTGACACAGATCAGTGATTTTACCATCTCTGCAGCCTCTGAAGAATGCCACATCTCCCTAGAATGAACCACGGGGTGAAACAGCTCTGGATGCACATGCTATTACTCGGTTTGGGCACAGGACAGAGCCTGCACTCACTTTCCTCAGTAAAATCAGTTTCTCCAGAAACATAAACTTAGTATGCCACAAGGCCGGGAAAAATATTAACAGAAAATTTGAATATTAAGAATTATTAAAAGTTAGTCACTGAATACTGTAGTCTAAGCTGATTTTTAATAGCCTGAACACTTTCCAATTTGTCTGTTTTTCTCAGTCAAGAGTTTGTGTTCGCAGAGGTCTTGAGAAACTGGAGAAACTGTAAACACAGTAAAACAGAGCAAGTCGAGGACAAAGCTACAAACCTTAGCATCCATTTGGAGTTTGCAAGATTCTTAAGAGATTTTTTTTTTCAGTCAAGCTGATTAATGCTGTTTTAATGTGCAGTATTTTGTGTTTAATAACCCCAGCATTGCTTCTGAAAGGAGGTAAGGGTTTTACAGTTCAGCATTTTACAGTCGGTTTTGCAAAGGGCTACCACTAGATTGCATCCATATTTTTTTACGCTGCTACCTCCGACAGCAGATGGCAAACTGCCAAGGTGGAGTCGAACTTCCTGCCTGGAATGGCAATGTTTTGGGGCAGAGGGGGACAAAAATGTGGCTGCAAAAAGAAGAAATGCAAAACCAAAAGCGAAGCAACATAACTTGGCCAGGGCTGCTAAAATTAATTACGCAAGTATATATTTATTTTAGAAGTCTCCATCCCCTGGGAACTCCTCAAATGATAAAAAAATGGAAAATGATTTTACTCCTCCCTCCGTCACTGCCTATCCCAGCCTGAGATTATGTACATTAATAAAAGCAGGATGGAAAGAACATTAAACATTTGGCGAAAAGCATTCAGGGTCAGTGTTCTGCATCACTGCTCTGAAGGAGCTGAAGGTGAAGAGGGGAGAGCTGCCACAGGAGAGCCACTGCTCACCTGCCACTGGTGCTCACAAGAGAGATGCTACCCAGGACAAAAACCCCATGCCAGAGGGACAGGGTATTCCTGCTACATTTCCAAACCACCTCTTGCAGAAGGTTACATCCAGACCCAAAGCCAGTCCCAAAACACAACCAAGAAACCTGTCCTAAAGATGATTTGCTTTAGTTAACACTTCTTTGCATCTCACAGAGCAGAAAGCCAGGGTTTTATTACGATATACTTCTTCCATAGGAAGGGCTTCACTTTTAATTACACCATTTTGTTTTCTGGCCCTTAGTTGTAATTAAATATAGATGTTCTCAGAGCTTAATGTCAGTTTAAATTCCAGGCCGGAGCAAGTAATTTTTTTGCATGTTCAATGAAGAAACCATTTCTCCCACATTTCAAAGACCTGTGCTCATGCATCATGTATAAAGGTTGCCTTTCTCCAAGCTAAAAGGTCAAGCAGACCTGAAATTACACCTGGCCCTCTAAGGAGGAAGCGAGGCCCCTAAAAACCAGAAAACAAAATTTTGATCTTCCTGCCTTGAAAACCTAATAGTTCCAACTTTTCCAGTCCATCTAGTGCCTGACTCACTAGTGTGATCTCAAATGCTTCCACACTGGCTTGTGTCAACATGAGCTGCAGACAGCAGGCTAAGGGTGCACAACTATTGGGGTGACTGTGCAAGGGTTTGGGATTATACTTTCTGGGGTCATCTAACTCGACACTAATGGTGAGCCACATTCCAAGACAGACCATCAGATTAGATATAAAAATCTAATAAAATAAACACAATAAATGTAAAAATCTAATAAAATAAGCACATAAAACGAACACTGGCATCTCCCAACCTTTGCACCACCAATGTTTGCTCAATTACAGCAAATTAAAACTGGTAGCTGGAGACTTGTGAGAAATGAGCTGATGAGGACAATTCACAGCAGGGATCCTGGGGTCTCCTCACCTCAGAATTCCATTTGAGCTCTGTGTGGGACAGATGGCAGCAGGATGGCACACAAATGCCCACATCCCACATGTGCAGTCACTCCCCTGCTAAGCTAGGACTACAGACCTCCAAATAACAAGGTTAAGCAAACCTTGGTCAAAACCCTCATTTTTTGAAAATGTTCTTCTCTGAAGGCCTTGCCCACTATTTATTCATTTATAAAATTTATTTAAGGTTGCTCCTCATAGATTTGTCTGAGTTGCAATGACTCCTGCACACAAGCACCCACCACCAAAGAGATGTGCAAGTCAAGACAGTTTGCCTCAAAATTTCAGAGGAAACTTTCCGGCTCTGTAGGGAACATCCCTTTTCCAGCATGGGGTCAAATCATGTACAGAGGCAGCCTTACATGGAGCAGGCTGTGTTCTTCCTGTTCTCATGCCAAAAGGCCTAAGAAAGCTTCTCCCATGAGCAACAACAAGTTACTAATCTCAGGTTTTGCTTACCACTGTGAATGCATCCTTTTCTAAAAAACTTTGTTTGATCCCCTAAAAAATAGCACTGGAAAGACACCAAAATCGTGTCGCAGTAATTGCTAGCAGTTTTGCTCAGCTTACAAGTACAGAGCTGTCACCCCTTTTATTTCAATAACACTGGAAAAGTCAGCTGGCACAAGAAGATTGGCCCATTTCTTGATTTACCTTGCATCACTCTTGGTAAAAAATGTTTTACAAGTCAAGTGCTCCACTGAGACTGACTGGTAACTTGTTTGTTCTCAGATGCTTCCTCCACTGGGATTATGCTGCTCTCACTAGAATTGGCAGTGAGGGCACTGGGGTGAAATCACACTTTTACAATTCTGAGACTTCCACAGGACTGTTATTTAAAGTTGCAAAACTTTATTCACCTAGGGAGGTAGAAGGGCTGTGCAAGCAGGCAGATTCATTTCCAACCACTGTCTCCTGGGATCAGCCTCCCCTTTGACACCAACTCTGCACAAACCATGTCTGAAAACCATTTAGAACCTCAGAAACCTGCCCTTGCACTTGACCCTGTGTAAGGCTGCAAGGCTCCTGTTGTTACCTGCAGCTTCCCACACACAGCAGCACCTCGGTGAGGGAGCTCTTCTAGCCCTTTACAAAACACACGATTCATGACTCCTTCTCCTGGTGCCTGCTGCTCATCCTTCCTTGCCATTGTTTTGTTTCCAGTTCTGCAAGTATCTGCTGCATCAGGGGCTCTGCAAACACCACCCGTCCCAGGACCTACCACATAAAATTGAGTTTTATCTATTTCAAAGCACAAAGAGGAAACCCTGCAGAACAATCAGGAGCACCCTGGCAGCTCTGAGGCTGCATCAGTATTTCTCCCCTTTGTTTTGCTGCACTTTTTGTACTGAGAGTTAAAGCACAGCCATGCAAGGAAATCAGGCCCAGGTTATTCAGCTTCTGGCCTCTGGCTCTTGCTATGGATCCTGCACTAGATTAAAGAGCTCTTTAATAGAAGTGGTTTTCTTTGCAGGAAGGTATCTAACCACAGTCCCTTGGCCACCTTTGTGGCAATCTGAAAAGAAGCTCAAGGAGGTCTGCATCCCACTCCAGCACTCACTTTTGGGTATCTTTTTTAAGGAGGTGGTCCCCATGGCATCCTGATGTGGATGGTGGGACAACGCAGTGGCCAGTGGGACAAAGTGCCTCCACACCATCCAGTGAGCCCAGACTGCCACCAGCTCCTACACCACCTACTTTGCATCATCCTTGGCACGGGGCATGGACCATGAGGGAAACACTGATGCTGGGGGACAAGAGGGGACTGTCACCCTGGGCAAAAACAGAGAGGGATTTGGTCAAGCGATTTTCTTCTTCTCACTGATGGTTTTCTGAGCTAAAATAAATACATTAAAAAAAAAGTCAAATCTTCTGGTAGGTTTCCTCAACCTATTTACTTTCTTTTTTCAAAAAAAATTTCCTGATCAGCTGCACAATAAATTATTTGCCGTAACATTAATTATGCATTATTTACTTAATACATGGTAATTTATGTTGACAATGGCAATATTTCTCTGTGCTGAAGGTGCTGGATGCTGACTAGTCACCATGGGAGATACTACTACCTAGGCTGAACAAAATACTTCACAGTCATTTCAGACATTGGTAGTTTGATACTAGCTTTGAGGAGACAGAAAACAGCAGAAATGTCTAAAACATCCTTCTAAAATTTCTCTCCACTGAGGTATTTCAGCACCTATTTCATTGTAGGAGCAACATGATTTGGCACTACTTGATCATCTGGGGTTAAAAGGGAGAGGATGGAGGAAGGTAGTTGACAGTCATACAGGAAATTCTGTATTTTGCTATCAATAGTTAATCTACTGTGTCACATTTCTTTGAGAACTAAATGAAATGCAGCAAGTGCTGTGTAAAATTGGAGCTAGGGAGCAGAATGATTTTGTAGAGCAAATAACTGTCTCATACTGGCTGTTTTATGCCCTGTTGAACAACCAGCAGTTTATGAAAACAAAGTTTCATAAATACCGGTGGAGATTTCCTTCCCAGGAAGTACTCTGTGGATTTACAGGGGCTCAAATGAGAGTGCGAAGAGCAACATGAGGGCTGAGGAGTGAGTCTTTGGCCAGTGCTGTGGGTCTGGTGAAGAGAGAGCAGCAAGAAGCATAGAGCAGGGAGGCTCCTTCTGGAGCAGCATCACTGCTTTGCTCCATGCTGTCACAGCTGGAGAGGCTCAGCAGCTGGAGCAGCCCAGGGAGCATAAGGAAACCCAGTGGTCAGGGTCTTGAGCATCAGAGCACATAAAAGATTACATATTAGGAAGAAATTAGAAATTCTTCCTTCTGAGGGTACAGCACTGGCACAGGTTGCCCAGAGAAGCTGTGGCTGCCTCATCCCTGAAGTGTTCCAGGCCAGGTTGGATGAGACTCTGAGCAATGTGATCTACTGGAAGGTGTCCCTGCCCATGGCAGGGGGGGTTGAAACGATCTTTAAGGTCCCTTCCAACCCAAACCATTCCATGATTCTATGACTTTAAACCTTGCTGCTGCTGGTTGGGGTCCCAGCACTTCCTACTGAGAAGGGACAGAGCACAAAACTCAGCACACAACAGATGCAATTGCAATGGGGGGAAAAGGGCTGCTTTGAGGGCTCTCCTGGTCAATTCCTAGGAACAGGATGGAGGAAAACTTCTGAGAATGCCCCTGAGGATTGTGAAAAGTAGGACTTTTCTTTTTTTCCAGAAAGACTGCAAACAAAAAACACCCATGCAAATCACATACAGGCTCACTGAGGCTTCTTGCCATGCACCAGGGCTCATCCAGGAGGAGAAAACATGCTGAACCTCATACAGCATTAAAATCAAAATAGAAAAAGCCTGGTCATGAAATCACCTGGTTTTATGGTACACATGGCTGTTTGCATTATTAAGAGTCATTTTCACATACAAGTCCCAAGCCTTTACCCAGAGCTCTGAATGCTCTGTATCACCCATGGCACGTTACCTCAAGCCTCAGCATTTGCTGAGAGGACTTGGCAGATACAAAAATGTATTACTTTCATTTCAACTAAAAAACTGTCACTTCCGTAACTCAACCTCACCTATGGCGTAGGAGTAAGTCTGACTTTACTTATAAAACCAGGATTTTTGCCAGATGGTAATGCAATTAGAAATACTGTTTTTAATACCTCAAGTGCAGCTAATTTATTTTTTTGAAGTTAAATCATGGTGAATCTAAATTAACTTCTATTAAATGAGTCAGGAACAAACACTTAATATTGCAATCAAATATTTTCCTCTGTTGCACTCTTGCAGTCCTCATCTCCAAAAACAACCAATAGCATCAGCACAACACACAAGACACACAGCAGCATAATTTATGGGATGCTCCAAGACACACAAAACAACCTTCTGTGTGGATTTCCCAAGGACAAGCAAAGTTTAAGAAAAACAGAAACCATTATTGTGAACCATGTTGGTAACGCTTCAAAAATCTGGATTGAAGAATTATTGACTGCCTCTGAAAGCCATTTCACTGTGAGAAAAACAGTCTGAACATCACTGGGTCTGAGAAGCATCAAGTATCAAGGTCCTGAAAGCAAAGCAATAAAATGTATGTTTTATGAAGTTTCCTTGCAAGAAGGCTCCATCAGTTACAGCCCCCACGGGAAGCGGCAGGCGGCCAGCACCAAGGGCTGTGTTTTTGCCATAATGTGCTAACATTGGCTGTATTTTATACCTCTCTGGACAACACAACAGCACCCCAGCTCTCTGCTCTGCAGGACATAATGCTGAGATTGAGCATACCATCATTTTCAAGCCTCTCTTCATCTCTCTGCCCAAGCTATACCACAAAACCCACCCCGCACCCCTTTCCCCTCCTGCAGCTCTGCTGGGCTCTGCCTTGCCTGCTGGATGCAGTCAGCAAGCATGGCTGGTGTGAGAGAGGGCGAGTCAAGGAGAAGGCTGCTTTTGACTGCTACCTTTCCTGGCCTGACCCTCTGATAGCTTTTTTTGTGTTTAAATGATGTGATAAAAATCAGTAATGAATTATGCAGCATCACTTGTTAAGTCCAACCCCAACAGTTTTTGAGAATCCCATTTTAAAGTTAAATTGGAGTTTGATCCTTTATCTCAAAACTTTATTAAACTAAGTGAGCCATGTGCTGTACTCTCCAGTGAATTGTTCTTCAGCAGGCTGGGGTGCTCTCTCCCTCCCCATCCCCAAGTGTACAGGAAGCTCAGGAGCTCTCCCTGACCTGCACAAGAGCAACTCCTGCAAAGCAAAGGTCTTGTTCTCCCCTGTGCTTCAAGCAGTTTAATTTGCCAGCCAAGTTCTTCCAGCCTTGCATCCACCAGCTCTCCCTAGGAAACACCTATTACTGCTGCTATCATACCACACCCCTACAAGCCATCCCTTTGGGAAGTGCAACCGTTTTTCCTTGGCCTTTGCTTGGTTTCAAGACATCTTTGCAGTGCTGTAAGCCAGCAAGTCTTGCACCCAATCTTTATCTCGGCTTAGCAGAGTTTAACCTAGAGAGCACCCCTGTTCCTACCCCAACAATGCTCTCCCAGTCTGGCAGGGTGATGATTCCTAACTGATTCCAGGACAACTGGCCGCTCTCTCCTTTGTGGAATCATCAGCAAGAAAAATGGCTATAGCCATTAATGGGACAAGTATTTTGATGGATGAACTATCACAGCACTGCTTGCTGTAACATTTCATACTGCAGCCAGCTCCTCTCTTGCCAAATGATGGAAGACCAAATCTGCAAAAGTTTCTGTTTGTCCATCTGTTTTCCCCACTCTGGGCAGCAATTTTAAAGATTCCAGCCATGAGTACTTTAGTGGAGAGGCTGAACAGGTGCCTTGCTGGAATGTTAACCACATTTCAGGTTTCCAGACTTCTGGGGCTTCCCTTTGAGCGGTTTTTGGAGATGGGGTGCAGAGGATGAAGTGTATCAGAGGATCCCAGCATCCAGCAAAGCAGTGCTGGAGATGCAAGCTCAAGTTTCACCTTGTGAAAGCAGAGCAGAACACTGCTGCAGGATCGTTTTCCATTCAAGAGGCTGGAAAAAAGGACATTGAGAGCACAAATCCAAATGTGCAGAATGGGAACACCCACCTTGGCCCCACTGCAGAGCTACAGCATTAATGGAGCCACTACTGAGGGAAAACAACAACACACACCTCTAACGAAAGCTTTTATAAAGCACTAAAAGGCTGTGCTTGCCCATGCCACTCCAGGCCTTGACTTCCTGTGCCTCATCTGTGACGTTATCAAAATGGACAATGTAATTAATTAACTTAAAATGCATTAAGCAATCCAGCATGAAGGCAGAGCTGCCTATTTCAGTTCTCTTGAAGCACCAATTATTACAGCAGGGGGAAAGAAACAGCCATCATCACAGCCCTGGTGCCATTAAAAATAAAATCCAGGGGGAAAATAAGCGTAAGGAATAGGAAAGCACAATGTGCAATTGTGGCCCAGAAAAAACAGGGAACAAGAACAGTCACTGCAGAGAAAAACAGGCAGAAACAGGAGCAAAACAGGCAAGCTGTTTGCTCCCTGCATCACTCCAGGGCAGTCCCAAATCAGCAGTGGCCAGCGGCTCATTATACCCACCCACAGACTGCCAGATAGCCAAGTCACGAACCCCCCAAAAGGAGCCAATCTCTCCATACTTTGAAGCCAAATTGCTTTGGTGTAGCCAGGAACAGAACTCAGCCCAGGGAAAGGATCAGTTTCCTTGTTAAGAAAATTCATCTCTATGCCAACAGCATTTTTACAGAGAAGGATACCCCTAGAAATGCCAGAGGATGAGAGCACTTGCATCCCAGCTGGAACACCCAAGCACCACCACCACAAAGCCTGTCTGGCCTGGTGACAGACATGAAAATAAAACACATCCTTGTCAGCTGATGCTGCACATAGAAGGAAATTCACTGTCCTTGCAGGAAACAGCCTTCAAATTGCATCCAATGCTTTGAACAAGCTATTTGTTCCCGTATCTGTGGCAGCAGCCTTTGGTGCCTGCACAGGCACTGGGACAGACCAGTGGCCCTGCATGCCTGGCCACACAGAGCCAGCCTGGAGCCAGCTGAAACCCAACACAAGCCTGGAAGGTTGTCTCCAAAGGAGGAAGTCTCTTCCTAAGTAATTCTTTTGATTGCAATTCTTTTGAGCTCTCAGCAAATAAACCAAACAAAATAAACAGTAAGATATGCTCCTGGATGTTCAGTTGGAAGCTGGTCCCTGGCTTTATCCACAGCATGTTGGTCCCTTCCTTGCCCAAAACTGCCTGCCCCAAAGCACAGGACCAAGTGATGCCACCTCAATTCCACTGGCTGATGCATGGTTTGAGCCAATTGTCAGAGAGAGGTTGCAGCACCCAGATGCACGTAAGGTCTGAGTCTGCAATGATGCTGAGATACAGCGCCATCCTGAATCCTGATGCACAAGGGAGAAGCATTGGGGGACAGCAAAAGAGATTTCCCATGGAGAGCATCCTCCAGTGGGTCTCTCTGCAGCAACACCATGCTACGCTCTCAAGCCAAACCTCCTCGGTTTCAGCAGAGCCACAGTATGGGTTGCTGTATGGATTTTATTAAACCCAGAACTTCCCTGCCATGTCCAGAGATCTTGACACGCAGCTATTAGAACATTTATCTAATCTGCTATTAGAACATTTATCTTCTGGCACCAGGTGTGTCATACATACACTCCCAAGACTCACAGGCAAGAGATACAGGCATGGGGTTAGAAAAGTTTGCTGATATTTTACTTTTACAAATAAAACCAGAGAAAGAATTGCAGGCAAGGGATGCCAAGCAGATAGCTGAAAGAACTGATCTGGATCGACAGCTACAGGCTCCTGCAGCTTCAAGAGAGAGGTTAAGACAGAAAAATGTTCCCATAAAATAACAGTTTATCATAGCCATCTCCACCAGTCCTCCTCCATTTTCGACAAGAATAACAACAAGTGGTTTCTCCATTATTTTGCTGTTTCCCATCCCGCACAGAGCAAGCACCTGTAAGAGATGGTCCGAAAATCCCTCATCTGCCTCACGATCATCAACTGGGGCAGACTGAAAACCCTAGAGACCCCAGAAGGAAAAGAGGACTTTTGCACAGGAGTCCTGGCCTGGCTGAGGTGGGATGTTTGCCAAGTGTTGCCTGCAGGCGCGCCCATTGAGGACTGGTATGAAAATTAGTGCAGGTCGCGGTGTACCGTTCTTGCTGCCTAGGTGGGCACTGGAACGAGAAGGAAGGACCTGTCCTGTACACCAGCTCCTGTATCCCCAAACAATGGGCCCTCACAACCCTCACAGCGATAGCAGATCTCCTCGCCTCCTGGCCAGTTACGCCCTGCTTTTCAAGGACTATAAAAGGACTCTCTGAATTTGCCCTGACGAGATCTCCCCACGGACCCCGGCGAGTCTATTGGTCAGAGGACCACGAGGACTTCGTCTCATCCATTGGTAGCTATTCCCCGTCTTTCTCTCTGTCTCTCTCTTTTTCTTTCTACTCTGTTTCTTTATATCTCTCTCTCTCTCTCCCTCTCCACTATCGCGTAATCGTGTTGTTGGCACTCAATAAAGGTGCACTGTTGATTGAAATTGAAATCCCCTTTGTGTGTCTTTTGCACTCTGAGATCCAATGAACCATCACGACCCCCCCGCTTGTATTAGCGGATCGTGACAGCACCACAATCAAGATCGGAATGTTCCTGCAAGAGATCGCAAACCTGATTCCTCTGCTTTGTCCTGCAGACTTCTGAGGGAACCTGCAGAGCCATTATCAGGGCTGGCTCCCATCAACAAGCCTTTCATCTGCTAAAGCCTCATATTGACACTTGCTTATTTATAGCAACTGCACTGCACCATTCATTTAAACACATCAGCATTTGTGAATAAGAGATAAAGTGGACTTTGAAGTATTGGCCTCAAAACACACCAGAAACAGGAGACAAAGTCTCCAAAGGTGAAGCTGCAAATTGGTTGTTGTCCCTCAGCTCCCTGCGACCTGACCTGTACCTGCAGAGGATGCACGTCCATTCCCCAAACCTCCTTCTTTCCAGCCAATCTGAACAGCACCGAAAGGTTGCAAGGACTCCAGTATTTCTTGCCTTCACCCAACTCACCTCTAAATTAACTGCCCTTAATTATTTCCTTTGATTTAGTACACTCCAGGTGCAAAACACCTGCTACAGATCTTTGCCATCAATGTTCACTGTCGGCTGTCAACATTTCCATCATCATCATAATTCTATTTAATCACCACCTCTCATTCAGACTCACCAGCAGAAAAACAAACAGAACTGTTCACAACTTGACTGCAAAGAATAAACCAGCTGACGGGAGAGAAGAAAAAGGGCTCTAATTCCCTCCAGCTGCAGCAAACATAACTAAGTTACAAAGGTAAGCTAAAAACATTGAAAAAATCCAGGGATAACATGAAATATTTAGCGACCATGGTGTGAAGTGTGTGTGCTTTTCACTTCATATTATGCACTAGTGAAGCCAATTTTTAATTAACCAAAACCAATGATGAAACTCCAAGCCTGGATCTCCAAGTGGCAGAAGGGCAAGATCGATGCCAAAGAAATTTGGATGCAGATAAGAGCATCCAAGAGCGTTGCCTTTCCAAACCCTGTGCAAACATGAGAGCCCACTCAGGACTGAAACAGCCTAATTCAGGGTCCATCTCATCTCAGCCTGAAGCAGCTGAACAGGGTTAATTTGGATTTAAATGAGTAAAGGAGAAGAAAATCAAGCCTGTAGGATTCAGAACTGATATTCATGTGGCTTTATGACACAACTTACAATATTGTATATTCTTATAGTTTCAGCTTTTGGCATCTGGCTTTCCAGCTATAAAACATTTGGGTCTTTGTCACTCTGGAAATGAAAAATGAAAAAAACAACCAAAAATTCAATGTGATTCAAGTGCATCCAAAGAGCTCAAGATACAAAAGAAGTTGCTGCTCCTTCATTCCTGTGATTTTAATGTTACAATCAAACATATTTGACAGGCAAAAGCTGCTGCGTGTGAGCTCAGGTCATGGTTGCTGCTACGTGGAGCATCATACACACATTATTAGTCACGCAAATCATGATCCAATTTGAGTTTAAATCCTCATAGATCTCTTTGAGAATAGTCCAAGAGCTCAAATAAGAGGCTGAATTTCAACTTGGCTGAGCCCATTAACAGATGATCAGCAGGCACCTCCAACATGCTCCTGCAACCCCAACTCTGGGTAGATCTTAACTCACAGGAGTCCAGTGGGAACACCTCCCACAGCTCTCCACAGTGCAGTCAACACTCTGGCATCTAGATGTGCATGAGCAGGTATTTATGACCTGGTATTATCAGGTACATCTTATTTTAGTGATATTTTTCTGGGTAACTTCTGAATCACAACAAAGGGAAGCACATTCTGCAGCAAAGGAAGTTGAGCACTAATTTTTTTAAACCTTTGTCTTGTTACTTTGCTTCTGAAAAAAAGTAAGAAGTACAAGCAGGCAAAAAAGCAGTGGAACCGTGGGAGCTGTGTCTTCTCTAGGCACACAGACCCCAGTATTATACAATGGCTGCATCACCAAACCTGGGTGAGTGCCACTGATGTGATATAGGAGGAACAGTTGATTAGGATAACTCTTCACGCATGAATCTGCATAATGGCAATGTTTATAACCATGGATTTTGATCAGTCTGGTTTACTCCACACCATGAGCTCAGCATTGTCAGCTGCCTGCCTTAATTATTTCAAGAGCCCGCGAGGGCCAGAGAAGCATGTCTTTCTCCTATCTCTCCTAACCCCTCTGACACCATCATATTCTTTTCTGTCACTGGTACCTGGATGCCTGGCCTGGGCAGGATGCTCTTCTTGGTAGCAGGATGCTCAATCCCTTTTCAAAAACCAGCAAAATCCTGCATTTAGTTGGCCAGTAAAAAGGAGGAAAGCTTTTTTTTTCTGCAGCACCCCAATATGTGATAAAATGTTATGCTTTGAAAAGAAGAAAGATTTCAGTGGAAGCAGCATGTTACCTAAAGCATCATTTTTGGCACAGAGACAGCAGGAAAACACTCCTTTTACATGGGAAGAGCTCTCTACAGGTATAGGGTGGGTTTGAGATAACCTGCTTGTCTCAGCACTGAGATGACCAGCACTCTGGCAGCCAGCATGAGGGGCAGCAATACGATGCAGCAGCTCTGATGGTCTTACCAGGCACAGAAAAATACACATCTCCCCTTTAAACATTTTCTGAACCCTCTCTCCCACAAGTGAATTGACAGCCTGAGGGAAAAAACCCTAGTTTGCTAAACACTAAGTGCAGTTTTGTGCTAATGCACAATTCTGGGTCTGCAGGAGTACCCCACTCCTGTGGCCAGGCACAGCAGGGAACCACTGCTGAAATCAATATTGCTTATCAATGAAGAGGAAAATACATCCAAGTCTTTGAAGACTTCTAAGCTCATTGTAATGAAGCTTCCTGCTCTAATCTAGCCTGTGCACACAACAAAATCAGCCAGTCAGACTTCTGTTTGCAATTCCTGCATTTTAAATAATTCACAAAGAAATCAAGACAGCTTATCATGGTGCACAGGGAATTGCAGTGGATGCAGTCTTACTGCAGTGCTCTTCCCTCGGATGCCTGTCGCTCCTGCAGGACAGCCCTACCCTTTGGTGCCATAAACATTTCAGGAACAGCCCAGGGCAAAGGACCACCTAGATTCTCTGTTCCAGATGCCCTCTGGAGACTTCTTCCACCACTGGAGGAAACACCAAGACGTTATACAGCAGAGTCCTCTAGCAAAACAGCAGTGCTGGGAAAAAAAGTGAAACCTTCAATAGCCAAAAGAGAGGCAAAGGCAGACCTTGGTGCACCAGGTCAGGCCTTGCTGGGTTCTGCATCCCTGTGGGAGCATAAAGCCTGTGGAGAGCTCCTCAGCAGAGAGGGCTTCAGACCCTGCCACAGGACCTCTGTGCTGAGCAGGATACAGCCACCCCTGGCACTGCTCCCTGCCCCAGGTGCTCTGGGGCTGGCCTTCATCAGAGTCCTGATCACTGCCAGCAGCCCTGCTCCATCCTCAGCCCAGGGCAGACAGGGGTTTCCAGGGAGAAGCTCTGGAATAACAAGAAAGCACGCAACACTGGTGGATGGGTACACATGTGGGTACACGTGAGGCAGTGGGAGGGAAGGCCAGGGAACCCCCCCCAGGGAGACACAGCCTGACACCACAGTGAGAATGCATCTTCAGTGCCACGTTTTCCCCTGTTCTCTGACACTACAGCATTTCCACTCAACCATGTCCAGCCAAGCTGTTGTTACTGGCCACGGCTGCCCTAGGGCTGAATTAGTACTTCTTCTACAGCCAGCTCCACTCTTGCCTGAAGGGTTGCCAGGGAGAGAGTGGAAGAAGGCTCCTTCCAGCAGCAACCCTCTCGGTATGGACGTGCAATACTTGTATAATTCACTTTGAAGCTCCCTGCCTCCGGGCATGAAGCAGCAACCAACATACAGTTGATCTTGCTCTGTAAACTCCCAGTCAACAGACAGCATTTCTCAGCATTGGTGCCTTCCCTGACGGGTTTGTCAACAGTTTTGCCCTTCTCAAAGAACAGTTTTCTTGGAGGTAAGGAGGTAGCAACCATTTACCTGGGTTGGATGCCAGTGGTCCAGCATCCCTCCCCATCAAGGCAGGGGCTGCTGGAAGTGTCAGGGTGCCTGGCACACACCTACACAGCTTCATCTCTTGCACCTCTATGCTTTGCTTTCCCATGACATGTACTTACTGCCAGCAGCTATTTTTCTTCTTCCAGTTTTAGTTTCAAAACCAGGAAAAAGTCAGCTTGCTTTCCTGATAAAAATCAGTAAGTCTTAAAAGCAACTTTGTCTAAAGAAACTGCTTTTAAATGATGAAGAACTGTGGGAAACTGTTCTCAGCAGAGTTCACCTGGCTTGGAACCAATTCTCTGGTTCTTTTTCCTCCAGAAACCTCCCCAAGTGAATATGTTCATCAGCCACGTGGTAGAAGCCCCATAAAAAATACCTCTGCAGGGACTTGCCTAGCCAGAACCTCTTCCCTGGGCTGCCCAGGGCTCCATGTTCTCAGCCCACCTGAAGAGCAGAGTGCAGTCGCACAGCTACTCAGCACTGGGCTACAGCCTAGAACCCCTGAGATACCAGGAACAACTAATTTCTCCCCAAACTGCTTGTATAGCTGCCTCCAACTTACAGAGAGCACCATGTTCCTAATGTTCCTCATGCACTTCTGGGACTTGGAGGATGAAGAGTGGAAGATGCCATGAGCAGACTCCTGGAGCAGACCTGAGCAGGGGAGCGGGACAGGCCAATGTTCCCTGCAGGAGCCAGAGCCCCCCTCTGTCAGGCCTTGGATGGAGGGGCAAGCAAACTCCCAGAGAAAGCGGCTGGCACTCTACAGCCTATTTCCTTAAATCTAGTGCATTTTCCCCTCCCCTGAGAGCCACAGTACTCGGCCCCAGCTTTTTAATCTGATGCTCACATTTAAGTGTTCTGCTACTTAAAACATTCCATTGCAAAGCTGCTGTTGGATGCCTCCCTCTCCCCTCGCCAGAGCAGGGCAGCACTGTGGAGCAATACCAGCAGCCTAACAGTCCTGATAGCTTTGGGAATAAGATGGCACTGGTTCCAGGAAACAGCAAAGCCCACAGCTTGGGGATTATGTTACACTTCAATCTGTCATCCATCAAAACCCAGAAACCAATCTCACCCAGTGGAAGAAAAATCAATAGCTTTCTCTTTCAACACTAGGGAATGTATTTTGTCTCCTACCCCAGGGTCTTAAACAAGGGACATGATTCCAGATAACTTATCAGTGATGGTTTTGTAGCAGCTAAGGACATCTAGCACATCACAGAGGGTTTTAGCTATGGGCCACTTCTCTGGTTCAAAACTCATTCCTTTTAAGAGAGGTTCAACCAAAGCATTAGATGGAGCAACGCAGGTCAAGCCATGAAGGTCCCTGCCAGAAGGAGAACACTACATACTTCAGGAGCTAAGCTGGAGACAGCACCAGTGACAATTTGGGTTCTGACTGGATGGCAGCCCAGCAGCATCCCTGTGCCAGCAGGTCACTTGGCCTTGTACTATTTCTGAGATGATGTGCAGGAGCACTACATTACCCAGGAGCACCGGGAGGCTGGAGATGCTGAGTACTCCTTGGCAGAAAGTAGTTGTAACCTATCACTGAACACCCTGATGGGGCTAATTGCTACGTTGGACATCTGAACAAACAACACTGATCACCACATTAAACAACTACAATTAATGCTGTGCTGACGAGAAGTGCCATGCTGCCTTCATCTCCAGTGCGCTGCACGACCACCCCTGCATAGGGTCAGCTGCAGGGTCTGAACAAGTCCCAATAACTCTGGACATTCCTCCTCTCCAGACCCATGGTGGGGTCATTTCCCCTGGCAGCCCAAGAGCAGAGCAGCAGCACACAGCATCAGTGACCTGCTTTCCTCCTTCTGGCTTCCTTTGCAGAATGCAGCTGCAAAGTGGGCAGAGACACATTGCTGACTAGTGTTTTATTGTCAAAACCTTTAGCATTTTGCTTCCTTCTGGAGCAGACAGGGAATACTCTTTGGAAGGGAAAGGTGTTTTAGCACTTTGGTAGCTTCTGAGCTCCTGGAGGAAGTGCAGTGACAGGGGACAGACAAGGACATGATAGCGCTTTTGGTCCTGACACTGCGCACAGAGCTGGATCCTGTTCCCACACCAGCGGTGCCCAAGGCAGCTCACAAGCAGCCCCATAACTCTGCTGGGACTGAGCCTCCCATCAACCAGAAGACGCCAGGGAGAGCTGGACTGTTTTTAGAGCCCCTGGCTTGGCCATTTGATTTCATTTATTTACAAAAGCAGCACTTTTGCAGCAAGCCTGGGTTAAAAGCATAAATAAAACATTTTATGTCACACTGGATTTTCACGGAAGGAATCAATAGAGTTTTGATTTAGTAATAATGAGAAGAGAGCCCTGTTTACTATCTGTCAGAAGGGCAAAAAAAAGCTCCAAGGAGTCTCACTCCCTCTTGGCACCTTCAAATTGCCACTTTGCACTGGCAGTGCAGGGAGCAGCCTGCGGTATCCCTCATGGCTGGGAGTACATTCCAAACCAGGCAAAAGCAGACACACAGCCCACTCTTACATTTTTCCCCTTTTTACTTTTCCCCATGGCCTTGCTGGTTTGAGGTCTCTGGCCCTTTTCCATCAGGGTTTCCAAGTGCTCATATTGAGGGGGTTTGCATTAAAAGCAGCACCTACATCTGAAACATCTTTGCTCCACACACAGGACCAGCAGCCAGGGATGGTAGGGAACAACTCAATCACCCCTCTGCAACAAGGTGCCCAAATCCTACAGACTGGGCATGCTGCACTCTCCCTTGCACATCCCTACCACCCACCACAGCACCTCCAAAATCCCACATCCAAGACTGAAGATGATGCTGCCAACTAGGCAGGGGGCTGGAGCACAGGACAGCAAGTGCACAGAGTTGCTAACCTCTGAGGTTTTTCCCCCCTGAAAATCCATCCTGAGTTGACCAATGCCAAATCAAATGAAGAAACAAGGCAGCAGCTCTCCAGGAATGGATTATGGGGACCACAAGGCATCACTAAGCCCTTTCCCGCTGAAGACCCATGTACCCTTTTGCTGCTACTGCTGGATGGAAGCAGGAATGTGGGAGAAGCCAAAGCATTCCTGTGCTGGAGGATGTTTTGCTGCTAATTAAGCTGGAAGTGCAGCTCTGCTTCTCTGTGGCCCTGGCAGATGTCACTCGGTGTGACCTGGGCACAGGGGAGCAAAAGGCCAAGGGAGGCACCATGCCATTAAAGCAGACCCATTCCCAGCCTTGCTACATCCTCCTCCCAGGTGTCAGCCACCAGTTCCCACTGGATCCTTGTCACTGGGACTGGAAAACACTGAAGCATGAACTTGTTTGCTAATTCGCTCATCCCTATGCTTCCAGGTGAGGAGGATGAAAGGTTGCAACAAGCCTAGAATGGCACCAAGCCCTTGCTTGGGATTGTCCCCTCCTCACCTGAGGGAGTAGGAGGCTGTGAGAGAATAAAAGCCCCAGTCCTCTCCACAACATCCAGAGTGATTTGCAAATCAAGTCTGCTCACATAGTCATCATCAGATACACGGGACTTCCAGTTAATCAGTTTCTAATGTTACTTACCTGTCTTGCAAGCATTTTACATCAGATGCACAATATTTAATTTCGTACATAAGAACCCAGAGCACTCAACTTCCAGTATTAATCGAGAGGGCTGTTTTTAATGCCAGTCTCATTTTCACAGCACAGTACTAGTACTTACATGAAAAAAGCTCTGCTACATCCTATGGTCTGGCACTCAGTTATCACCAAGAAGCATAAGAATCACATGCTGTTGTTTAATTAAGTCTCTGTAGAACAAGGGGGGTTGCTGTGTTTTTCATTAAGAAAAAGACCCCCTGGGTACTCGGCACTGCTCCTGTGGTGCCCTGAGCCTCCTCACAGAGCGCAGTCCTGGGGACTCTCCAGGCAGCTTTTTTATTTTCCTCAGATGTTTGCTGTTGCTGCCTGCCCCTGAATGGGCTTACTTCACAGTTTATTTTGGGAGGCAGAATATTGCACTTGGAGCACGTTTCACAGAATGCTCATACCCCACTTTGTAATGGAGTTGCATGCTGCTTCCTTCATCCATCACTCACCCCGAGCCTGAGTGGAGGCAGGGAAAAAAGGGCGGGTGTGGGAAAACCATGGTTTAGCACTGTCTGTAAAATAAAATGAGGTATCTCTCTACGGGTCCATTTGCACAGAGAAAAAGCCCAGCCTCATTTGCACATACTGATAATGACCACAGCCATTAATGCTCCAAGCCACAGGTTCTGAGCTCAGCGTGAGGAAGGAGGAAACTGTGTTCCTTGCAGACAGCAGTCCCATGGACCGAAGGAACCATCACCAAGCCCACCTGGTATAGCTGAGGGTGGACCAGCAACACCAGGGGGGTCCCAGCCCTTGCCGCACTGCACTCACGTTCCCCCGAAGCAAAAGCACCCAGGGGTTCCCCTGTGCTCCATGCTGACTTCAGGCCAGCTGGGTCTTTGCTAACTCGCTTGGAAAACCCCGACGACACTTTAAGCCAAGGGCTCTCAGCTGCTTAAAACAGCTCTACAACTGGGTAAAGTAGGAGACAGTACTGGCACAATTCTGGTGAAGAGGTGCTGTACAAACTCTGTTTCTATGGCAACACTATATTACAAAGCTATTTGGATATTCATTACGGTTTTCTAATTCTTTAAAACTTATTTAGTCCATAATTCCCATTTATTTCAAGATCCTCTGTGCCACCCGTGTGACTCTCTGCAAACTGGATGGCGGACCTTTGCTTTGAAAGACTCTGCTCACCCGCCCCACCAGGGAGGAGACCTTCACTCCAGGTGTGCTGGGGCCAGAATGACTGCAGAGGGAAGTGAAAGATCCTGCTCTGTATCTGGACTAAGGGAGTCAAGAAAACAGTGGCCTTCTGTGACACTCTGTGAAGCTCTTGTCATGGCATGCTGAACAATTTAAGCCTTAAAATAGACTGAGAACAAAAGGATAATATAATTAACAAAAAAAAGACTAAACGAAAACCAAGAAAAAACCCAGACAGTAGAAAGGTTCACAAGCATAAATCAAGAGAACAGAAGAAAAATGATCACCAAATCAACACCACTGCATTTAGACAACTACTAAATGACAGAGCACAGCCACCTGCTAGAACATGGGTTTCATGAAGCAACAGGGCAAGCACAGCACTGCTTATGCAAGGAAAGTCTTTGTTTCAAGAAAAATACATGCACTGTATCATCAGTGTACTGCCCCTTGCACCATGTCACCCCAAAGGCACAACCTCATGAACACTGGGTTCCTTATGAACCTCAGAGAGCCTTGAAGAGGAGGAAGTCCTTCCCCATCACAACCAGGAAAGGAAAAGGGGCTGCACACGCTGAAGTCATCAAAAGAGAAACTAAAACTGGAGCCCCCAGTCTCTAGTGCAGAGATTCTCTTCTTCTACCACCTTCCTTCCCCCTTGCAAAGAGAGCAGATTTGAAAGAGCCTCAGCATACATTCACAGGCATCCAGCTCAGTCCACAGCGCCTCAAGTGATGGCAGCAATCAGGTCAGCTAGGAGCAACTACAGCCCTGAAATTGCAACCTACTTTTATTCAATAGTAAAAAAAAAAAATAAATTATTTATTTCTCCTCCAAGTGTATAAGGATGTAAGGTTATAGCAGAACTCAATGCTGCAGGCAGAGGGGAGGCAAGGGATATCCACAGGTCTAAGAGAGGGATATGCTACCTCCAGGCATCACCAGAATCTCTGGGCTTGCCACAAAATCCAATCTTCATTGGAACAAAGACTGTGGTTTCAGACCTTGCAAGTAACTTATCTTCCTGGGTCTAGGTTATAGTCTATCTGCATATTCCTCTGAACTATCGTGGATCTGATCCCATTTAGCAATTCTCCTGTTTATGGCAGAGCGACCATGGGAACTGTCCCATTAACACCCTGAAAACAAACGGAAAGCAACTGAAAGATTCAGACATTAAATTATACACCAAAGAAAACCCACAATGTTATGCTGCAAACACCACAGACAGGAATCAAGACCACTTTGCTGGTTATTTAGGATGTACAAGGCTCCATCCCCAGCACTCACTATTTGCAATAAGACCCGTGGCCATATCAGCAGCACCATCTGTGACTCCATCTGAGCTTGTAAGCTAAGGCACACTGGACACAGAGCTTTCAGCTAGAGCAGCTATTCCCTGCTTCCCTGGTGTGCAATGCCAACGATAACAAATTGTGGCTGCCTATTACATCCCAGAAACGGCCCCACTGCAGCAGCAGAGGTTACTTAAAGTTAAATCTAATGTAACAGGCACTTAAATATGCACGTGCAAAAAAATCCATGCAGCACTTTAGGAACAAGTATTACTGAGTCTAGATGTCCATTACCAATTTAAGGTTTTAGTTTAAGAACAGCTATAAAAATGATCTCTGCAAACAAAATGGCCATCACTAATAATCTTGCCAAAAGTAAAAAATTTACGGTGCACTATAATTACATTTCCAAAGTTAGAGGAATCACCATGTGAAATAAGAATTCATAAGATGTTACAAAAATGTGTCACCACAGGAACACATCTCTGCTGGAGCAGGGAGTGATGGAAAGCTGTTTGCTTATTCTTAGCCTCTAGAGGTCACAGCCTCACAGTTAAATCCCTGAAGTCAGACAAGCAGTCGCTATTTTTGCTCCAATACATAGTTTATAAGACGTTGCAATCTTTTAAACAGCCCAATTTAAGGTCTCAATTTTGAGAACATCAAAAGAAACTTTGCTTGGCCTTTCTGGCTCCATGTAATCCACAGGGCTGAGTGCAGGAAGGTTGTTGCAGCAATGCTTCAGCTCCTGCAAGTTGCACGGGTCCCATTTGTAACTCATGGTGCTGAGATGACAGGAGTGGGTAGAACTGCCGAAGCATGAAATTGGTTTAAAATGATGAAGTGAAGATCTGTTTTTCTTTGAGATCAAACCACATCTGAGAACACCAACAGCAGTCTATTCCTCCCTGAAATCTGATCTGTACCATCGTTTTTCATCCTCTTATTTTCCTGTTTGGAAACCAAAACCTACCTATACTATTACCTGTGAGTTTTTCACTTGAACAAATGTCATCAGGCAGTTTGCAGCAAGTTCTTGAAATGGAGAGGACAAAATGCCTCCTTTCCAGTTCCTCCAGACTGTGAGATACAAAGCACCATGATCTATCCTGTGCCATTCTGGAGATGCTCCCCAAGTTGCTGTAACTCAGGGCCACTCGGCAGCAGCAGGGTCAGCTGAGCAGAGCAGTATTTCTGGCAGTGATGGACACCTCAATCCAACCACTCAAGCATGGCAACCACCTGAAGCCATTTCAACATTCCATGAAATGGCTAAAGGCAGCATGTCCTCCTGAGGAGTGAGGAGGAAGCCAATGATGCTCATATGATGATGGATGCTGGGCTCCGCTGGTGCCAGATGCCTTACCCAGACACTTGAGTGCCAGACCCATGGTGCCACCCCTTCTAGACTTTGCATTATCAGAATATACAACATAAATGCATACTCCTAGACCTTAACAGGACTTTGTTCCAGAGACAAACAAGGCCTCTCTTTTCACACTGTTCCTTGCTTATAAATAGTTCAAACTCATTAATAACTAAAAAGCAGGTGATACTTGGTGTGGTTCAATTACAGCTGCAGCATTTAATGTACTATCACTCTCCAGCATGCCTCCATCATGTACTAGCTTGTAACCAGGTAACAGGCTTCCCCAGAGGGAGCAAAACTTCTCAACCTCAAACAAACAAACACAAACTAAAAATATCCTCTCTGTACCTGTTAGCTAGGCTGAGAAGGTAATTAAAGCAACTGGATCTCCAGTACAAAAGGAAAAGATCATACCCTGCCTCCATCATCTCTATAAACATGGAGATGCTAAACAGCACCGGTCCCTCTAGCCACACCAGAGGAATGCCACTTGAACTAGAACCTTTAACAACTCTCCTTTGCACATGATGATCCAGACAGTTCCCCCTGCCCCCGTCTTGCAGTCCACCCACCTCCCCAGTTTGGCTAAAAGGATGCTGCAGAAGATTACAGTCCAGCTGGCACTGAGGTGGTCCAAATCCCCACCATGAGTTCAGACTGCAGCTAGGAGTCTTCCAGCTATTAGAGCAAGCTTCATCCACCTTCTCCCTTTCAACCTCTGCCTACTGCTTGCATCCCTTTGCTGACCCAGCTTCCGATCCTGACCCATAAGCTCTCAGCAAATATTTATAAAGCTACAAATGCCAACATAACCCATATCAGAAACTGAAAATAACACATACCTATATCTGCGCAAGACATTCACATTTATGTGGTTAAAGCTGGCCTAGAAATACCCATTCTCTCCCGAATCACTGTTTAATTAAAAAGCAGTACCTCAACTCAGTACCAAAAAAATGGTACAGTAAATCTGCATGCTGTTTGCTTAAATCAGTTTAAAAGACTGCATTCAGCCCAAGCCCATCAACACCTAACTGAGCTGGGTTGGTTGTTTCTCTGGAGGTTGGTGGTGGGGTTTTTAGGAAAATATACACTAAAATCTCTATTAATAGCCACATACAAAAATTACTAATAGTTATGAGGTCTTTTTTTAAAAATTTTTTAATATGTGCCTTGATACAAATAATCAAAAACCTGAGTCATCTGCCTGCTATCAGTTTGTGCCTGATGGCTGTTATTTTGTTATTTTTGAACACTCAGGTGAATCAGTGTTCATACATGCACATAAGAAGGTGAAATCTGGAAGAACCGCATCAGGACAGACTTTTGGGAATGCTGTAAGTGCAGATTCATCAGATTCTGCCTCAAAACCAAACCATCACTCTGCTAAAAATTACTCAGTTGTATGCCCCTGTTCATTTGGAAAGACGATGCTATTGTTAGGAAAACATGCTAATTAGGATTCCTGTGCTAGTTTCAGCCTGAGTTTCTCTTCAAAATCTGCCTCTAGCAAATGCTGAATCCACTGCTTTTGTTTAACTAAAAGAGGCTTATCATTTTTTTCCTTTGGTATATTTTACAGCTCAGATTTGAGTAAGAATTTCAGTTTAGAAGCGAAAGAGCTCTTGCCAAGAACGCATTCCTGTAACATTGCAATTTGATGGTTTGTTTTATTATTTTTTCCTCACTTAGATGTTTATTTGCAAGTGATTAACCATCCTATATATGCACAGAATGCAAGTTAGTGTTTTTCACCTATTCTTTGTCTGCAAGGGCTTAGCTATCATCAGCCAACCCACATATTTAATGTATTTTAGAACAGTTGTATTTGCTGCGTTATTGCTGTGGAGTTTTGGACGGCATCCAAGGGTACTAAGTTTAGCTACAAAATTGGCTCTTTTAAAATAACTTCCTTGTTAAGAAGCTGACTGCAGAGCCTCTGGCCACTGTTTGGCATGGCAAAGCAGTAAGCTGGGTGCTGCCAGCACTAGGAAAAGGCAGCAATCCACAGGCACATGTGGCATTTCTCCCCATGGGTGACATCCCAAACGGTGCATCTGAGGGAAGAAGCCCCGCTGTCCTGTCCACTCCCCACCTGTGCTGTTCAATGAAACACCCAGCATTGATCACATCAGTGCTGCCTGCATGGCTCTGACACAGTGATTTGCTGCTGGGCAACCTGAGGGAAGCCAAATCCACCTGCAGCTGGAAAGCAATTTCAGTCACTTAACAATGGTAAAGGGCAGGAAAAGCTCCCTGCGAACACTCCCGTGTCCCTTCCTGCCTACCTCCAGGCTTGCTGGAACACGTGTGCACAGAGTACAGTGTGGCAGGATGTCACACTGGCACAGGGGGGACAACACGCTGGCAGAGACCCTCCTCCTTCTCTTGGCTGTCACTTGAGGTGAACAATACAGAACAAGCCCTTCAGGGCTGGGATGCTGGAGGCCATCCCTCTGGAGCATCCCGGGGGCTTAGTGCACAGGCCAGTGAAGGCACACCTGACATCTCCAGCAGAGACTCATGTCTGAAAAGCTGCAAGCCAGTCCTAGCCAAAGGAAAAGTGAGAACAGACCTGACACCTCTCCTTGGTAGATCTCTTTGACAGACCTCCACACACTGCACAGAGCTGCTGCTGAATGCCCACAGCATACAGGTACCCTAGGTTCTTCCCAAAGATTTAACTGGATTCAGAGGAATCAATTATCTATAAAATAGTATGCAGCGGCATCAAGAGACATAGAGTCTTCTGTAATGAATTACTCAGTATTATCATTACTTCTTTTATGATTTCTGATTTAAATTAGTGATACTGCAAAAATACCCTACTCCTACCCTTTCTCAGATGTGACTGGCAGAAACAGAAGAGATTTCAGGACTTTTCAAAGGCTCATGCTTAGGGTCTCCTGCAAACAAATCCTTAGTTTGGCACCAATCCCAGCAAATCTGTAACATCACTCCAGGTGAGATGATCCCCAGGCCGTAGAATATTATATTCAATTCTTTCTCCTCAGAAAAAAACACACTATAGTTACTTCCTTAGCCTCTGTGTAGAAGCAGGTTTCTTCCACTTACATAAAACTCAGCTTTTATGAATACATTTGTAACTACATTTAACTTTCGCACAGATCATCCTCTACTAGGAAAACTGAACACTATACTAATCCCAATTAGATTTGGGAGAAAGAACAGTCTATCTCTTTATAACTATTATGAGAATGTATTCAATTTGCTACTTTCATCTAACAGCAATTACAACTGTTTACCAGTTCTAAAGCACATCCTTTAGGAAGCCATGAGTCATTTTTCATGCTAATCACTGTTTATTTAGTATTCTCTTCTGAAAATAAAGGGATCAGCTCACAAACCCTTAAATAGAAATAGTAAGAGAAAAAAAATCTAATGAAGCAGTGCATCAGAAAGAGATAAAAAACCTAAGATCTTCCACATGCTAAACCGTTCTACAAAGCACCCACTGTAAAAATTCATCCCCAGGACAAATGCTGACTGCAAATAAGACTGTTTAAGGCAATGCTTTGAAGGTACTTGGAAAAAATTAGCACGCTGCTGGTACTACTACAAAAAAAAAAATCTTCTTCAAGGAGATTTAAGCTAAATTTTAGAAGAAGAAAGATTCCAGCAGACCACTGAAGAACAGACCACTGAAGAATGCACTGTGTCTCCTGGGCTGTAAAACAAGTATGCCTGCTCCTGTTTGGTAAAGTCTGGAGGTGATGATTGTGCTCCCATAGCAGAGAAATGCCCTCCTGCTTCGGACATCCTGAGGCACATTGCATCCAGCATTTCTCCTGCTCTCCTTGCAGCCCCTCCATCAGCAGGTTTTTGACAATGTCTTTAATGCCAGAAACACACATGGAACGTCTTTGTCATTGAAATCTGCAGACGTCAAAATATCACAGAATTTGAGCAAGAGACTGATATAGTATGATTGGTGATTAGTATGGATTGAATGAGCACCTACAGGTTGTACATTTCAAAGAACAACATGGTTGTGTGGCAGGTCCATGTATTCTGTCAGGGATGTGACCCGAGACTGGCCTCAGCCATGCCATGGCTGGCTTCAGGCATGGAATGCTGACCAATCTCCCCAGGATGTCTGTGTGGTGGCTGTCCTGGGGCAGAAGGTCAGAGCCCAGCCAGTGAGGATTAATTTGACTTTATCTGGAGTCGGAAAAGATCCAGCTGGGTGGGTACACATGGAGCCCTGCTGGGGGGTCAGTGGAGCTGGTCTACCGATGGGGACTCTCCTCTGGGGTTGGAACACAACCTAAGATAACTCTTCCAAGGTTGAAAGCCCTCACCTGACTGGGTGAGGAATTGCACATAATGGGTTACCCTTTTTAAAAACATGAGAATTCTTAAGTGAATCACATAATGAGTTTTCACATCAGAAATCTGTACTCACAAGTTGACAGGGCTTCAATTGGTTTAATTAGTTTATCTGGTTTAACTGTTTTATAAAATATATCTAAATTGAATAAATAATTTTTCTCAATTTTATAAGCTGCTGCAACAGGTTGTCATCTCTAACCATCCATCATGTACACACACAAATCAGGAAATCAATAGCTGATGGATCAGCAGTGGCTGGCAGCCCTTATCAGCTCCATGTGGCACTGTGGCCTGTTGTGCTTGTCAAGCTCCAACTATTTGTATTGGCTAATCTAAAACTAATGGGAAGCTAATTCCAGCTTAATCCAATTATTTGTGCTAAATTAAAATCCCTCACTAATCCTTCATCAATGCCTGGTAATTTTACAGAGGAGAGAAGCTGGGAGTTTCTGTAACTGATGGGAAGCTGCACGAGGTAGTGCAAGCATGGGACCTGCTGCACACCAGACATGAAAGGGTGTGAACCAGCAAGAAATCCCTGGGCTCCATCCCAGCCTTGGGCTGGATACGGGCAGCAGGTCCACACCATGGAGCAACCAGGCCCTCCTCTGCAGGCTGCACAGCTGGTCATGCCACAGAAAAACAAGGAAAGGGGAAACTACAGAATTACTAAGACTGAAAAAGACATCTTAGTTCATTGAGTCCCACCACGAACCCAGCACTGCCAAGCTCATCACTAAATCACGCTGCCCTTTAGGCTTCTGTATGCAGATGTGAGGTCAGCGTGGCACATGCAGGGCACAACTGCCTTAAATAAATACTTGTGGGTGCATCACAAAATAATGAGAAATCTCAGCACACTGTAAACATAAACAAAATCTCTGTTCTTGTCCTGATGCAAACAGCTCCAACAGGAACCGTTATGTCCAAACTGGGGTCTGAAACCCCATCTTGAGGTCTGAGCATGCTGCTCATCCCTCTCTTTACTTAGGCCATCTGTCTCCAGCTCCTCATGCATCCAGCCAGGGCAGTCCAGCAGGGCAGTGTAAGCATTTCCACAAACACTAACCACTGTGCACTTGCTGTCGCCAGTGCTGCCGTCTGGACAGGCTTCACAAGACAGCCATTCACACCAGCAACCCCCCTAGCAGCCACCACCCACGTCTTTTCCACAGCACCAAAATAAACTCATTCACTAGGACATTCGACAGCATTTTCCCCACAGAGGAGGAAGATGCCTGAAGGCTTCTTCTGAAAGCAGCATTATTCAGTGCTCAAGTTGCTATTTATTTGTTAGATGATGAGCAAGAAAAGGAAACATCGATGTACAATAGTTCTCTTGAGCAGTGTGTGAGTTTATTCTGAATGTGGATGATGGCAGAGTGAAGCCAAGAGGTGCTTCTCTCAAACCACAGTGAGGCAGAAAATCCTACTTGCAGTGGCTCCAGCACCCAGCAGATTTCCAAAAAGACTCCCTTGCTGGGTTACAGAGGCCTTGCAGCCCACAGGTACTTCCCTCATCCACCCACACTGATGAATGACCCAAGGCCAGCAAGACAACACAACCCATGGGAACAACTTCAGGAGCCCACTGGCCAACAGCACTTTTGCTGGAGTAAGGCAAACATCAAGCTTTTCTAAATGGCACCTTTCTAAAAGGAGAGAAAAGAAAAAGACAATAAAAAAAATACTTCAGCCACTACTGAAAATTAATGTGGATTATATTTACTATGCATACCCAGGAAAGTGCTCTTCTGCTTTAGGAGATGTTGGCAAGGACATGATCTTTAATGCTGTGAATTAAAGCAAAGGATAGATTTAATGTCAAAGGACCATCTCCTGTGGAAAGAAGTAATTACAGCAGAAACCCACCTCATGGGGATTTTTATCCAAGGAGAGGTTTTAAAATATAAACCAAAGGTGCTCCTGGTAAGTACAAGCCCCACAAAATATCTGGAGATTTTGCTCTGATCATCACACGTTACGCTCAGAATTAAGAAATAGTTTTTCACAGTTAAAAAAACCCCAAACTGTTGAAGGTTAGGATTTTTCTTTTTTTTTTTCCCTTTTTCTCTCAGGGAATTTTCTCCCATCTGTTGCCTAAGACATGATGATGACCGGTAGTTACGAGAGACAAAAGAAGTGGCCAAGGTGGGGGGAAGAGTGCAGCTGCACTCTGGTAGCTGAGGGGCTTTCTTTTGGAGGGGCAGAGATACAGAGAGATTCTGGCCGGGAGGTGAGGGGCTGGGCTCGGCTCTTCTCTTTCTCGGGATCGGAGGAAACAGTTGAGCTGCTGCTACCGTGGGAGAATTCACTGCCACCGCGGAGTCCAGCCCATTACTATTTTCTCCTACTGTGAGTGAGGCTTTTGCTCATAAGAGCGGCCATTGGACTGGGACCTTATTAACACCCAATCTGACTGGCAAGGACCCTCACCATCTACTCAGGTGCCTCAGGGAAAAACCCAGGACCCCGAACCCCCCCTCTTCCCAGAGGGCGTGTCTCCCCGGCTGCGTGTGGCAGCTGCTACGGAGAAGCTCAGCTGCCACTGCCCAGCCCTGCTGTTGTCTGACGCTGCCTCTGGCTTTTTCGCTACATTTTAACCCAACACCCCGTGTCTGCCCAACTCCCCGCTAGGCCTGCTAGGGCTGCGGAATTTCCTGCTACATTTGGTTTGTCACCCCGGGTGTGCCCACCTCTGCTGTTCCAGCCACCATTAACCACGTGGCCTCACAGCGCCCCCTGCAGGCGCGGGGGAACAATTGCACCCTGCCCTGCCCGGCCGGGAGCCACCAGCGCCCCCTGCCGGCTGTGAGCGGAACTGGGGGAAATGGCTTAAAGAGCGGGAAGAGACTTTATTGGGTTTTCTGTTTGTTGTTGCTGCCGTTGTTGTTGTTTGCCTTGTTATACATACTAGTAAAGAACTGTTGTTCCTTTTCCCATATCTTTGTCTGAAAGTCCCTTAATTTCAAAGTTATAATAATTCAGAGGGAAGGAGGTCATATTTTCCATTCCAAGGGAGGTTCCTGCCTTCCTTGGCAGATACCTGTCTTTCAAACCAAGACACAAACCAACAGCCAAAATCAATGGCTCATCATCAACAGCCAGCAATGACTCATTAAATGGTTACTAATCAAAGTGGAGGAAAAAAAAATCCTTATCTTCTAGACATCAGTAAAGGGAGGTTTTGCAAAGTCATGTGGTAAAACCTTAACATTAAAATGAGACCTCAAAAACACACCAAGGAGAACCATTACAGAAAATCTGTGCATTCATCCCTCTCTGGAAGCACGCTTTTCACTGGCTCACAGCATCAGAAGTCAAGGCATTGGCTCAAATAGCTCATCTCTCCCCTCTGTACATCTCAGGGCAGAAATCAAATATTTGGGACATTCATAATTCATGCTTCTTAAATCTCAGAATTAAATTAAGTTTTCTTAATAAGCTACACATCATGCACTTCTTCTAAAGGGCTTCTTTTTTGAAAGATTTAATAAACCTTAAATAAATAAATAAAACATTGTACATCAAGAAGTCATAAAGTTCAAATATGACAACCTTGAATTTAGTTTCCTGCACATGGTAATGAAGCTCCAGAGTACTGGAAATTCCTACTGCTGCAGAGAAAAATAAATTGGGCAGACACGTGAGTGCTATCCCTTAGTATAAATGAACATAAACCAGATGCAAGAATGCAAAGCCAGCATGTGTGGCCAGCTATAATTTTCTGTGATTAGAGACTAAAATGAAATGTGAAACAACATCCCAGAGTGTCAAATTAGTGAAAAAAGTCATGGACAACATAAAAAGAGGATTTTTGAAAGTCTTACAACTTCTTATAAAAATGACGAAAATGAAAAACAAACTCATCTTGGTATATTCAAATGGGTTTTCTCCTTAGCTCGCCCTTGCACCCATGGCTAGATTTTTTAAGAGGAGGCTTGGTGGGGTTTGTGAGGTGTAGGCAGGGTCCCAAGCATCCCCCTGCTCCCCTTGGGACAAGGTGCTGGTGTGGTACAGAACCCACAGCTCTGCAGTGCCCTTGGCTGGGGCTGCCTCCCACACTTGCCCTCACTAGTATCCAAAAACCAAGGGATGATACATGACTAAGAGTATTTCAGGCAGAAAACACTGCAAGATGAGCCCTCTTGAACCCAAGAGCAATAAAGCTATATATTACCAAACAGAAAAAGATCTCCAGGAAATAATTTGGGGCTAGAGAGCGTTCCTTCATCCAAACCCAGATATCCTAGCAGATGTTCCCACAGTGCTCTGGCTGAGGTCACCAGGAACAAGGTCACACTCATACGAGGTGACACAGCACCTGGCCTGCATATACAACTGAGTGTTTTCCATCGAGAGCAAGCCATATCCAAGGCCAGAATACCTGATGAGCTCAGAAGACGAGGCAGGCTCACCCATGGGAAATGCTCAGTCCAAAAGGAACAGTGGAAACATAGGGGTCAGTGTAACCTCCTCAAACTGGCAGACAGAGCATACAAGCAGGTGGACGTGTACCCATGCAAGTCCTTATTCCATTTGTTCCCTCTGCAACCACAAACATGCCCAGCAATGTGGGATGCTGGTACCTTAACAATGCACAGCAGGGCACAAAGGGCTATGAGGGCAAAGTGCCTCCCCAGGGAAACAGATGTATCACTGTGTGCCATCTCACTGTGCCATAATCAAAAATCCCCGGGCAACCCTCACCTCACTGGATGAGAAGCCTGATGGTAAAGAAGGCTGCAAGGTTTGGAACAAGAATCTTAATTCTGCCCTGGGGTGCTGTAGGAAGGCTGGGACACCAGCCTGGAAACATACCCTTACAATGAGCTCTCTCCCAGGCAGCTGCATGGCTTCCTCCCTGCCTCTAAGAATAAGCAAGCTCTATCCTGAAAATAAGCAGGATTTGTCTTCCCCAGGAGGCTGTGAAAAACTGCTTGGTCTAATGAACATTTCGACATCCTTAATTTCTAGCCAAAATGTGTTTCTGGGCAGCTCATGCCCACAGTAATACACTGCCCATAAACATTCAGCTTCAGGTCTGGAGCCTCGCTAGCAGATGAAGATGCATCTGCTTCCCTACAGATAAACAGCTCTGCTGAGGAGGCTCCACACAACACATTAATCCTTCTAAAGTCAGTTGCAATTTAAGGTCATTAAACAAGTTTAAAATTAACAAACTGCATGTAGAAAGCTAGCGTAGTGGGTTCCTATAGACTGTCAGATCTATCAGCACATCTGTCCTTCAGGCTGCTTCTCAACATGGTTCTTCATTATCCCAAGATCTAGAGAAAGCAGTCATCGAGCTCTGGAGTCAGAGACAAGGGGAGGCAATATGGAAAGATGTGCTCTCTCTCCTTCTTCCCTTACATCCCATGCACCCCCTCTGTAGGACAAGTGGTAGGGTATCAAAGCAGCAGGACCTTATGCCACTGATTTCTGACATTTCAGACACTTTCAAAGTATCTGCCTGTAAGACCCTGGTGAAGAATCTAAGTGGAAGCTGCAAGTACAGAGACGAAATTTCACTGCTTAGCATGATAAAACCAAAGCAGTGGAGGCCACTTGTTCCATTTCACAGAGGAAGAGGCAGCATTGGGCTAAAAGCTGCTCCTGCTCCTGGGCAGCAGATGGCTGGAGTGATGGGTCCCAAGGCAGAGGAGGGGTGTCCCTCTGCCTTGGTTCAGATGGGCAGGTGATGCCTCAAGATCTCAAAGGGAAGAAGCAGCACAAAGCATAAGACTTCATCAACAAGGGTAGTTAGGAGGCAGGAAAGCACAATACCAGGGGCCAAATCCAGTTTTCCACAGAAACATTTCTCACCCAAAAGGACTTGAATACTTTTGCCTCTTTCTGAAAAGAGGTTCCAAGTCCAGCAACCTGTGCACCTGTCCATTCACGGCCATCCCAACAACAGCTTGTCCTCCCATGCCCAATTCCTAGGGACCCCCAAGAGGCATTTGCATGTGCCCACCTAGAATCAGTCCCAGTAACACCATTTTTAGCCCATAGTTCTTCATGCACCAAGGACAGACTAACTGCATGTGAGACTGCTCCTCATTTACAGTGGATGAACTGGTATCAGAGTGGAGACTTCAGAGCATATGGAGCTGAAAAAGGAAAGGTGCACCTTTCTTCATCCCTTTCATCTTTGCTTCAGGAGGCCAAGGGTCTTGACAGGTAACTTTTGTTGGTTTATCACCTTGAGAGAGCAAGAGTATGCAGTACAGAAATGTGTTCAGAACTGAGATCACATAGGAAGCAGAGCCTCTCCTTAAAAGCAGAAGTAACCTCCAGCAGAAAATCAGGGAAGATAGGGCTGAGTGATCCTGTGAGGCCACCTGACTTGCCAAACTGTCAGTCTTTAACTCATGGGCAATGCTTAGCTTTTCCCACCCAAGAGCACCTCTCAATTGCTAGCACTTGCAGCTTTAGCTGACAGTCTCTCCTTGTTTCTTAACCTTTCATCTGGCATCAATATCAGTCATTACAGATTTTTCTTACAAGACATTCAGCTCCAGTACACCTGAAGGGGAAACAAAGTGGGAGGTTATGAATGCTTGGCTCTGTCATCAACCCAGTTCAAGCTACAGCAAATCTCTAAACGTATTTTACTGCTGCCACAAGACTTTGATATGAGCTTTTCCAGGACAGAACTACTGGAACTCCAGCCAAAAAGCACTGTGCAAGAGCCCCGCACCACATGCTTGAACCAAGCACTCAGTAAATTCTTTTTGGGATGGATGCCCTGGGGACAGACCAAGCTTTAAAGACACCCTACCACAACTGTAAATCATCACTGAAACACCACAAATGACTGTCTTCTTATCTCTGGGTTTGCCCAGGAGGCTGCATATCACTGAAGGCACAGCTTGCCTCTCTCAAAGAATTCAGGAAAGAGCATGGCTGATTTCAGTAGCAGAAGTGTAAAGCTTCTTTAAAACATAAAGACTGTGATACCTGTGTAGGCCAAAGATCTCTCTAGCCCAGAATCCTAAGGTGATTTTGTTCAGTCTTTGAGCTCATATAAATTTTGAGTACCCACAGTGAAGAGGAGTCATGAGGATCCACCTCCCATAGGTTGTTTGAAGTTGATGCCTGCTGGCCCTTGCACAGTGAGACAGCAGCCAGTGATCCCCAGTCTGGTCCCTCCAAGCTACACATGGTTTTGCAGGTTTTGATCACACTCTCACTCCCCACCATCAGCTTTCCAGGCAGCGTGAACTCTCCTTTGTGTGCAATGTTGAAGCTCAGCCCTGCTGCTGGCAGTACAGCTGTCACCTGTGCAGAGAGAGACTACCATGGTCCTGGGAGGGATGGGACATTCAGAAGGCAAAAGAAGAAGTCTCCTTAACTGAGAGAGGCTTAAGCTGACAACTGTAAGACACACACACAAGAAAATTAACCTATGATCAAATCTATTAATCTTTTTTTACTTCAGCTGCATAATTGAAGCCCAATGACATGGCTGTATGAGATGCTCAGCAGCACCCTGTGGGAGGGGGAAACCAGCAGAGTTGTAGCCTCTCCTTCAGGCTGTTTACTACATAAAAAACAAGTTCTGCTCCCTTCAGACATAAAACTCACAGATTGCTTCCCATACATGCTGCAGCATAGAATCTGAGTCCTTACAAAAGCAAGGATGCTGGGACAGACAAGAACCCTCCTGTGCTGCAGCCTGGATTAGGCAGAAGCACCAGCAGGTCTTGCTTCCCACAGGTTTGCTGGGGTCTCAGCCTGACCTGCAGCCAGCCTGCAGAGGGAACCACCGTGAAATTCCCCCAGGGAAAAAGGCAACAGGCCTCAAAGGCTTTATAAGGAAGAAATAATGCCAGAAACATTGCTCCAGTCCAGTGCTTTCCAGGGAAAACTGAAGACTATTTTTTGCTTAGATAGAAGATAATGAGTAAATGCAGAGTGGTGGGGACAAAGGCTTTAAATAGGATTTTCCACTAATGACTTGGTCTTTATCATTTCCATTTTCCCACCTCTGCGGGAACACTGTCCCACAGCCTTTCCTGGGAAGCATCACATGATGGTGCTTGCACAGCACCTGGCAGGGTGAAAAATCAGACCCCAGCCGAGCTCCCGGCACATTACTTTTTATAAATACAAACTTTATTTGAAACTATAAATATCCCTAATTTAGAATTTTGTTTAAAATATAAAAATCTTGAAAGACTTTCTCCAGATAGTATTTTGCTTATAAATTCCCCCCCCCAGCAATTCTGGTATCTTCTTAGTGGTTATTCTTTCCTTTTTCCTTACAGTAGAATGTATTCCTCAGCCCCCAGGAAATCTGTCTACACAGAAGGGCAAAAAGAAAGGAAAATGCTTCATGGGCAAAAAAAGCAGAGCTCTACAGAAACATTTTATATTCTCTCAATCAAGAAGAATTTAAGTATTAACAAGCTACAAATGTTAGAGAACTAATTTCACACACTTTTCTTTCCTCCAAATTAGGCTGTTGTTCTTTAAAACAGAAGAAATAGCATTTTGCATTGTAAATTACTTCCAGTTCTGTGCCATGCAGCCTCAACAAGCTACACTGAAATTCACACACACAAAAATCTACACTTTGCCATAAGCCTGAGTATACACCCTCCTCCTTTCAAGCCCAATTCCTAGTAATTCTGAGACTTTTAAAATAACATTCTGAGCACAAAAATCCAGCAGGTTACTCCTGTCAGAAGGGCAATGTGGGAACTGATGTGCGTGCACCAAATTTCCAAATTAATTGGAGTCCGATGGCACACGGAGCAGTGCAGTGTGTGAGGAGAGTGGGGTGTGTGACCAATTAGCATTTCCCTGTTCCCCAGGCATGGAGAGATGTGACTGTGTTTCCCTGCCATCCATGTGGCACACTGAACCCAGGGCTCCCTTAATGAAACACACCGCGAGGCAAGGGCAAGGATTTGGGGGGGATTTTGACAGGAAAAGGAGATAGGAACCCAAAATATTGTGGTATTTCAGATTTACTTCCACTGCAACCTATACAAAATGTATCCCTAGTGGCACTAGTTGCTTGTTATCGTCATACATGAATGAACTCTACATGAAAGAGCTAAACCCATGGAAGATAGGTTTAAGGTCAGGTATAATCCCATCCTGACCTAACTAGAAGAGAACAGGCAGCAGTGTGCTCTTCTGCAGTGAATATCTTAAAACAGAGGAAATACTTTCATGCTGGCACATCCCACCTCTTGAGTCAAATGTGTATGGAACTTTTTTCCTATGAAAGCCTTGCATATTGAGCAAAATGTCCACTTCTTTACAAAACAATACCCTAAAATCATCCTATTAGCACACCAGGTACTCCACACATATCATCCTGGAAAAATTTTCATTCATAAAGTATCTCCTCCAACCTTTAAAATGCTCCCTTGCCACAGACACTTTCAGTGACAGCATTGTACACTGCCAGTGAAAAGTCAGAGTTGACATTTACATTTTAAATTTAACAGAAAATGCAATTTACAACTTCCATACTTCCAGATGAAAGAAATCTAGTTATCTTCTATGAAAGCAATTATTTAAGCTATCAGAAATAAAACAAAGCAGCAACATATTTGACAAGCTACATGCCCCAGAAAAGATGAAAAAAAGCAGGTCATTACCTTTTTTTCCACTAGCCTACATTAAACTGGAGCAAGAGGAAAGGGAGGGAAAAATGCCCCCACCTTCTCAGGCATAAATTAAATTGACACATTCAATATCATCTACATGAGAAGTACACTTTAACTGACAAACAACTCAAGTTATGAGAGAGCCCTTCCCACTTCCCCAGCATTCAGAAAGGCGCATTAATATGGGACCGCAACCAAATGCCGCGATGTTCTGTATCAGGTAGCTTAGCAACTGCTTTTATTTCTTACAGCTTTTCTGAGAAAGAGGGGCAAGGAGGGGCTGAAGCAGCATGGAGGAAGCAAATGTCATGCTTGGTTTCTTTCTGAGTAACTGATGAGAAGGAATAAAGACATGCGGTTATTACAGAAGGGAAGGATGCAGTGCTCGTGGAGGGACTCGGCAGCCGGCGGGTGGCAATCCCAGCCCAGCAGCTTTGCTGTTTCCTCATCCTCGAAGGCATGGAGAAATCTCACCACATCTAGAGCACAGCCAAAGTAGAGCAAATGCATTATTTATTACCAGAAGCTTGGGGGGGGTGAGGGGAAAGAAAAGATGCTCAGAGACTCCTTCCTCCCTGTAGCTCTCCAATTCTTTGGCCGCATCAAAATTCTTCCTGCTTAATCTCCGCTGCCTGCTTGAGTGGGGAAGAAAAGCTTGGCTAACAAAAGCCAGAGCGTGCCCAGGCCCAGCAAGGCTCTGCCTCCAGCACAGCAGCCCACAACCACTCCGTCTCACTCCCAAAGATATACATGTTATTACCAGAACACTTCACCTGAACAGCCTTAATAAAATACATGGGGATATTAACTAAGCTGTAAAAATCTATAAAAATTCTGCTTTACAAGAGATACTTACCTATGAATCAGCAGTTGGGTTAATTCATTATTCAGTAGGCTTGTTATTTACAGTGTATTACAGCTTTGTAAATTATTTATATGTGCTTGTCTCTGTCTGTGCATGGTTTTCCCTTCAGAGACAAGAAATGTTTATTATCTCTCACACAGGGAGGTTGTTTCAGTCAGAGGTAGGATATTAAAGCATCTGATGCTTCACTCTGGCTTTCTTCTAACCTGCATTCTGTTGTGCTGTTGTGTATGGAATGCAAACACACTGAGCACAGGTATCCCAGGGGAATCCACCCCAGCATGTGGGAGGTTTCAACTCAAACCCAGCCTTTTTGCACCATGTAGGCAAGGATCCATTCAGACAGCAGCTACCCCAGGGCCATAGCCAGCCACAGCTCCAGGAGGAAAAGGCTAAATTACTTTTTGTGTTGAAGTGCAAATATCCACCATCAAACCAGACTCCAAGCAGCAAACTTTTTAGCTGCTAATGGTAGGTTAGGTTTTAAAATCTGCTGCCTAATGGACAAGCATGTGAATTTTATGTAGCAGACAACAAGAAAACCATTAGAGGGACCCAATCTCCATCCTTCCAGATAGAGAGCTGGACCATAGCTATGGAAGAGATGAGCTATTAGGAAAAAATTCTTTACTCGGAGGGTGGTGAGGCATTGGAACAGGTTGCCAAGAGAAGTTATGGCTGCTCCATCCCTCAAATCCCTATTCATGGCCAGGTTGGGTGGGGCAATGAGCAACCTGGCCAGTGGAAGGTGTCCCTGCCCAGGGCAGGGTGTTGGAATGAGACGATCTTTAAGATCCCTTCCAACCCAAACCATTCTACGATTCTATGAAAAGTCATCAAACACAAGAGCTCTGCAGCACTGCTGCCCAGGGCCAGCTGCTTTGGACACCCAGCATGAGCCAGGGAACATTAAAAGTTCTCTTAGACCCAAATAGTATCAACAGGAGCTCAGTGGATTCTTTCATGCATCCCAAAATCGGTCAGCTAGCCAGCTCCCACAGATACCAGCTGCAGAGGTGACTTCCCAGTCCTCACATAGGTGTAACAAACAGGGCTTGGCAGCCACATCCCTTGAAAAGTACCCCAGTGACTGCTCTGATCCCACCATTCCTTTCCTTAGTAAATAATGAGAAAATAATTACTAAACATGTTTTTTTTTAAGCCATCTAGCAAATGTAATACTTTTCATCAATAAAAAAAATGAAATCCACATTCCTATATTAATGAAATTCCAACCCCCCTGCAAATGCAGCTTGGTGCTCATCCAAGATAAGCAGTTCATAGTAAACATAAGCCATGGCATTTGCCATTCCCAACATAAAAATATGTGCAGATGGACATGTGCTAAGCCACATACTAGCCTGGAGTGTGCTTGCCTGTTCAGTAAGTGTAACAACAAATTTAGAGCAGGAATGTTAGCAACTGTCAACAGCACGTTTTATTACTCCTATCCACTGATAAATGCGAATTTCTTAAAAAATATCAATCTAACCTGGGAAGTTGGAAAAAGATTGACTCCAAACATCTCTCTTGCTGGCTTGAGTAGTGATGAGAGACCTCAAAAGTGGAGTGAATGAGAAAAAAAAGGGATGGATGAGCTTCAGTGCAAATAAAAGTACAAGAAAGGTACCGCTGAGGTAGAAAACATCCAGGGGGGAGCAACCAAAAGGCCTGACAGAGCAGAGCAGAGATGCAAAGGGCCAAACAATGACCCCTTGGGGCATCTCTAATGTTGGAGGCAATCAAAGATCAAATTTGCTCATACTGCAGGCAGACCAGGACATGACAGCTCTGGAGAGGCAGAGGAGCCCTTCCCCCTTATAGACCTGGGGCAGGCTGTGACCAGCTTGCACTGAGCTGGCACATGCTGTGGCAGCTTTGCAAGGTCTCACACCACCCCTGCTTGCAAAGCACAGACACAAAGTGTGTTTAACTTGATTAAATATTAACAACGTTCCTATGTAAAGTCAGCATTAAATCACTAATCACATTACCAATCTTTAAAATACTATTGGCAATGTCTGGCCCAATTTATGTCAAGCCACTCCAACAAAGAACTACAGTCTTTTCATTACCACTAAAATTACAAAATTTCTGACCTCAAAGAAGTCTGTCACACAGCTACTGTTTTTTTTTCCCAATCTACTGATCGTGAAAACTTAATGAAACTGCTTATAGATAACTTTCTCCCTTTTGAATTAAGTGAATGGATTTCCCTCCCATATCAGAAACCACAGCAGTCCTGAGATGGCCCATTTTTCACTCTCACAGTCAGAGTTCCTATCTCTAGGTCTTAAAGAACTTAGGTCTGTTGTCTTGTCATCTTTTCCTTAGTAAATGCTCAAAATACAATTTATTCTTACACATTTTGATGATGCTATGGTTTCTCCATTCATAACTGACTTTTCAAGATAACAAAGATTTTTATTGACAGAAACTTGCTTTTCCCTCAGCTGCCTGAAAAGTGAATTTGCTAGAAATACTTCCAGTGGCTAAAAGCCTGCACTTACATCTGGGCAACAAATTTTCCAGTGGGTCTCCCACATGAAAGTTATGTCACTGCCAAGACCAAGACCAGAATTTGAACCAACAATTTGCATCGGGGATCTGCACGGCTTTTTTTTTTTTGAACAAGAAAGTATTCTCAAACCACATCACAAATACATTTTGTAATACTCTTTCACTATCAGCTGAATATTTCAAATACTTTTATTCATTATTTGCTACCAGAAATGAGATTTCAAAGAGAAAACTTTTTAAAATTAGGTTTGGTGACAAAGTTTTACAGCAACCAAACCACCAAACTGGACTAAAGAAGGTGACTTCTGCGTGCAGGGGCTCAGCAGATCCACCCTGTAAGAAGGTACCACACTAGTCCCAGGCTTTTCAAATCACTTTACCCTCTCACACTTGGAAGTGGGGAGCTTAATAGAGTTTTCTCTTACAAAGAAACAGTGAGATCTACTAATCCTCAGATTTTCAGAAGCATGGTACAGACAGGCCATCAGACCAAATTTTTCACATTCTAAACTTCCTCATTAGAAGCCCAGTCCTAACGCAAAGGACAGTATTTCTTGTGTGCATCTGATACACTTCAGATAACTATATTTCAGTACAGCTTTGCAAATGCTATTTTTGTGCACAGTAATTGAATTCCAGTTTCTTTTCAAAGACAGTTTGAGACAAAAATCACAGGCAAAACAACAGTAATTAGTATATGAAGAATGCTACAAATCCTACCACACACACATGAATCTATACAACTTATTAAATATGTATGCATGGACACTGGATTTTTTTCCTGGATAAGAAAGAGGGAACACCAAATCCACAATGTAACACAGCCTCTCTTCCTCAGTATATTTTATGGCTACCAGCCCATGAGAATCACTTAAATAAATAAAAATGCAAACCCAAGATTCAAGTCAATTATTTAAATGAAGGCTGTTGCCTTCATTTGTTGTGACTAAATCCAGTGGTTTAAATCCATCAAGCCCAACACACCGAAGTCCTACACAAGTCTGTCCATCACTAGACTATTGGTGCTGTGCTTTGCTTGCCTTATCATTTTTAAGCAAAAGAGGTAAAATCCTGTCTCTGGAGGAATCCAGGAGATTTTAACCATCCTTTTATATGCCCATTGCTCAAGGATTTTCTGGGAAGCTGGCAACCCAGCCTCAAGCCATGCACAGCTCCCAGCCAGCCCCTGGCAACAAAACCCTCAGCCCTGCCATTGGGGAGGATAATTGAGTCCCTGTGGCAAGGAGATGGCTCAGCTAAAGTCACAGCTGGCCAGAGCCAGGACAAAACCACAAGCATGGTGATGAGGGCAAGGGGAAGGTGCCCACAGCTCACCATGGATGCGCTTGCAGGGATTCCTGGGGATGCAGAACTAAGTGCAGCCTTCATGCCTACCAAGGCAGAAGCAACACAGGCACCCCAAATGACACAGCCCCCCTGACATCACTGCATGCCTGCTCACAATCCAGGAACTCAAAAGCTCACAGCCAGGCATGACAGCAGAGGACCTTTCCTGTAACTGCTTTGCTGCTTGTTAACAACACTCTTAAACTAAACTAAAGATAGTACCAAAATTGTGCTTTTCTCTCTGCCTTCCCTTCCCACACCTACCCCCTCAACGTGTAACACGTCCCTCATTGCAGCTCCCTGCCTAGGAGCTGTTTCAGCATTTAAACTCTGGATGGGCTCTAATAGGAATCATTCAACTGTCCTCAGAGAAAACCTGGTTTCCCAGCTGTGTGTATCGACTGGGTATCTGCAGTGCAGAAGACTCCATAAGCAAACAGAGAATGATGCCAGCTCTTCCCCCTGCAATCTGGTCCCTATTAATTTAGAATTATTTGAAAACTCTAATGAAATATTGAATTAAAATGTAATTGCAGGGGTTGGGAAAGGTGGTGGCACTAAAGCTCTTATGAAGATGCTTCATCTACATGACATTTTGGCAGCCTTTACTGCCAGCTATGCAATTTAAGCATGGAATCTAATAGCCAAAGGGAGAAAGATCCCAAAGCTGCACATTTTGGAGCATCACCCCACATTGTAAGATAACTGTCCAGAGGCAGGAAATCGCAATATATCAATCCTAAGCCTCCCCTGCAGTGAAAGAGAGTTCATATAAAGGAAGAGACACTCCAACAACAGCAAGAAAAGTGTAAAACCAGAAAAACAGCTCTTGGTTGGTTTCCATGTGCCATCTAAGACTCAAAACATGCAGTGTTCTTGCTTCACCCCTGTGGGCACATTTTGGCAAGCATTTCCCTCAGTGGTACGGTGTGCCATAGCTGCACTCTCTGTTCCAGCTCAGTTATTTTTACTCTGCATTGACTCCCCAGCCTGGTTCACCATAGAGCCATGATGAGGCAAGCAGCAGAACAGAGGCAGCTTCAGCTGATCGAGAGAAATGCTCTTTAATCCATGGTCTGAAACAGAGTAGGCAGACACTGAATTAGATCCATGTTCTGCTGCTCCTGTTTCATATTCATTATCATCCAGCAGCAGCCACCAATGCACTCGCCTGCTCTTCTGGAGCTCAGCCACGCATGGCCACCCTGCTCCCTCCCCAGCACATGAGGCACGTGGCCTTCCTCCTTGCTGGGCTGTGCCTAAACCCACTCTGAGTCCTTGAGGGAGCAGGCCAGCAGGAATAACCCCGCATCACCATCATACAACCCTTTTCCTACCACTCATGGCAGCCATGCCTTTCTGGTCGGACCGTGGCATTCAAATTGAGTACTCTGCTGCATCTAAGTCACATCCTGCACATGCTGCAGCAAGAGTTAGCAACAGGACAGCAAATATACCAGGTATTACGTACAGCCCCAGTTTGGGACAACAGAGCATCTCTGACCTCCCCAGTATTCATCTGGCTGTTTCCTATCAGCACAGACAACAGCTCACGCAGGAGCCCGAGAGCTTTCGCACGCCTACCATCAGCTGCATGTATAAATAGAGACTCGTCTGCTCCACAGACACTGTGTCCTGCAGCCTAAAGTAACTCAGTATCCTCCCACCACACTGCCAGCCTCTCCCTCAGACATCCATATAAAGAAGCCTTTGCAGGCATCTTTAAAAAAAATCCCACAACTCCATCAGAGCAGAAGCATGTTGTAAGTCAGCAGATCCCACACGAGCCTCACGTTTCAACCAGGATGATCTGCCCACAGCTCCGTCCTGGCGTCTACAGTGCTAAACTGGGACACATGGAACCAGTCAGACTCCTGTGGCACTTAGCCACATCCCTAAATAAATCTTTATCACCAACCAGCATCTCACTGGAAGGCAGCGGGATGCCACTGGGACACATGGTCCTGTCAAGGTGAGAGGCTGAGGAAGCATTGCCGCAGGTTTGTGCTGTCCCCAAACCCATCCCTGTGTACCCATCAAGAGCTGACCCAAAGATGGCACTGAGCACCACTGACTTGGTCTCCCTGGTTGCAGGACAAGACCCCACGTGCTGTTACGCTCAAGAGGGGTTGGCCAGAACTTGTCATCTATGCATGTTTGCCAGAAACACCATGGCTCTTGTTTTATTCAGCCACAAGGAATGCAAAAACATTTGCCACAGACATGGCAAACATACCACTTGTCCAACTAAAAGTACTAAATCCTGTCCCCCTTCAGGAAAAAGGAGATCAAGAATACAAATTAACCAGTCTACTAAGGCTCTAAACAAGAAGAACTCCCTTCTTAGGCCCTAGCTCTCCACCAGCCCCAGAAGGATGTAGGAGTCTTCACAGAGATGGATCTTTATTTATAGACACAGATTAGCATACAGGACTCCACTGTACAATATGTCCCCATAAGACAGAGTCCGAGGTGACACCAGCCACAGACAGTTATTGATTACGAGTCAAAATGAAGAACGGTCTGTTTTGAACCGAACGATTTTATTACAGTCTTTGCTACCAAGACACAGTGGCTCTGAAGACTGGCTTCAGCAAGCAAATCTCCAGGCAATCTGTCAAAGGCAATGCCAGCATATTATTCTACAGGGTTATTCAAGTGACCTTAAAGCAGCTGTATGGACCTCTGATATTTGTGCAGGTCAAAGACTGTCTTCATACATTCTGAAGACATATAGCAGATATACAGCATTGTGTCAAAAGAGGAACTTTTTTCTTACTAAAGTCTTTTAGCTCATTTAGTCACCAAGAACATGGAAAGTTGAGAAGTACCAAGACACCACGAAACTCACTTGAATGTTCATGCTTTCTATCCCCACAAAGAAGCTACCCTACTCCATGGTAAATACCTTGCAGAGCCCAGTATCCTCTCACTCTCCAAAGACAGTTATTTCACTTGGCTGGACACTAATTCTGGTTTCATTAGATGAGTATCAGCTTCCAGAGTTAAACTGAATCCATAACATGACATGGAAACTAAACCTAGTGAAGCAACTCTCATATATTACCACTTTTAAAAACATGCTCCTGCACAGCACTAGCATGACAGCAGCTCAGCTTCAGCTCTTCATTCTCAAGTCAAGGGCATTTATTTAATGTCTGTCTTAGCTGCTTGGGTCAGTCTGTATCCACCAATACAAACAGATTTCTGCACAGCACAAAGTGGTGGTTTTCCCCTAACCTGTCAGCCTTCCGGGCAGCAGCTATACCCAGGTAGGCAACAACGAGCCTGCTCACCAGTAGCCCTTCCCACTTGTCAACAGAAGCTTACAGCACCATGATGAATATCAAACAACCAACTTGCACACCAGTGTGCAGCTAAGCAGATGCTTCTTGCCTTTCTAATAAAATAACTAACAAAAACAGTTTCTTTCTTTCTGGATCTGATGGCAAACAACAGTGAGTACTCCAAATATGCAGCTTTCTACATAACACACCCACTCTGTTGTCATAATACTTCAGCAGAAAAATAATCACTTTCAGCAGAAGAATAACCATGTTAATTGGAAGTCTTGCAGTTCAGGCCTAATCCCAAGCCACTGACCCATGCAGGTGAGGGAACACGCACATGCAAAGGTTGGGATCTGTCCCATAGCTGAGATCACAGCAAGTGCATCCTCACTCATGGGTTAAGCAACATCCCAGTGGCATTTCCCAGAGCAGAGAGGCAGGAGAGCAGCCTTCATCTTCCCAAGAAACTGACAGAGAGGGTACAAGCATGACTTATTCCCAAAAGGGAAGTTTGTGCAACTAACCTATCCTGCAAAAGCACTCAAATATCTGCTTCTGTCTGGCTACAATTACCAGGTATTTGGTATCTAGAGAAAAGCAGGACTGCAACTAGAGCTCAGAGCCTGGAAAGGCTGTTGGATGAACTCTGCAGAAAGGATCTACCGGGATGCATGGGTTTCTCACTTAACCAGCACATAAAATAATGATCCATCAGCCATAAGAAATACACTGTTGTTTTGTTTCTGCAGTTCCCAACTGCTACATTCTCCTGCTTCAGCTACCCGCTATATTCAGAAAAGCAGATGGCATCATTCAAACAAAATTAAAATAGATAAGAGCATGCTAACTTTTTATGTCTTATGACGATCATCTTTATGATTTTGATTTGAAAGTGAGAAAATTATACCAGATCCAAGGTAGTATAAAGTGCGTCATGGGAAAAGGATTAACAAACATCCTTCCACTCCTACAGCAAATGCAGATTCCACAAAGGTTTTGCAAACCTATAGCTTTAATATTAATGTGACTGAGGTTGGCCACCGTTTGGGAAAAGTGAATCGAGGGCACATGCATTTATGTATGATTATGTGCACACAGCAGGGAAAAGTGTGCAACACAAACATACACTGGGCTGAATCACAAAATCCTAGGGCCAAGCTGCCTTGAAAAAGTCACAGACACTTAGGGGTGAGGGAGTATTAAAAGCACATTTAAAAAAAAATATTTAGTTGGAACTGTTTTACCAGCACAGCAGTCAGCACTGTGGGCTGTGAATAGATGGACACTGTGGCACTTTCACCCCTTCAATATCTTGAAAAACAGAAGAGAGGTAAGGGTGGGTAGGGGAGGAAAGGCTCAAGAGAGAAACCCCTCCAGTTCAGACAAGAAGTTCATCCCTTTCCAAACTCGCCTTATCTGTAACACCAGTGTCACCAGAGGTGGGTTTTCATGGCTGCGTGCACCTGGTGTTCAGACTGCAGACATCCATCCCACACCAGGAGCCACCACAAGGGATGTTTATGGCCCTACAATCCTGCCCCATGCCTCATCCAATGGGCACCTGCAGGCTGTGGAGAAGGCTCTGTGTGTGTTTGTTTTTCCAGTAACAGGGAAGTGGAGAAAGGAAAAGATTCAAAGTCATTGCAAAGGCACATCTGAGAATGCAGCTTTGTGCAGAGATGCTGTGATACATGGAAAGCACCTGAACTCATTTTTGAAAGCATTTTTCTTCCTCCTAAAGGCTCTGCTGCCATCCTGGCAAAGTGTACCCTTGTCAGTCAGTGGCTAACCTTGTCAAGGGGAAGAAAAGGCTGGGATGTGACAGGTTTGACAACCTGTCGGATGCCTGGTGCTCTGCTCTCCTCCTGATCTGATCACTATCAAACATTAAACCACTGTTCCTCCACACAGGAGCGCAACTTGATGCTTGCAAGCCTCAGCCAAGAAAGATAGCAAGGTTGGTGAGCTGCCAAGATCCTTGCTTTGTCCCTTCCTTGCATGTTCTAGACTTCACTTTTATGATCTGATTGTTGAATGTGTCACACTGGGAGCAGTCCCACAAGAGTCCCAAAACAGGGACACTGAAATTGCCATTGGTCTTCAGGAAACTGAGAACTAGAGGTGGATTATGGACCTGTAACATATCAAAGGAGAGACCTGGGTGACAACTACCTGGTTGCCAGTCTGCACAACCTAGCTTGCAAACCAAATCCAAAACTTGGAGAAATCCCAGATAGACCAAAATCTTACCCATCCCCTCAAAAAAGCAAAATAGCCCTGCTCCCATGCGACATGTACTGAAAACCCTGGCACACTGCACATCACTCAGCCTTTAGACACCCACTGAATGAGATAATCTAAACATAAGGACTCTCTTCCTCTGTGTTCAGGAGGGGATAAAATATTTTAATTCATCTCTTCCCTCCACACACAAAACCTCTGCTCTTCTGGAGGAGCTTTCAGGATTCACGAGCAAAAGCAGCAGCACTGACTGTAAAACCCTGCTCTTTATGCTCTTTAATTCCACTGACACTGCAAGAGTCAAAGGCTAAATAGTCAGGAGTAAAAAGCATCCTGCAATCAGGAGCTTAGCTACAGCAAGTGAAGTTGGAGCACTAGTGTATATTTGAAAAGGGTTTGTGTATTCACAACAGATGCCAAGGACAGACTACAAGTAGCACTTAAATTATTCTTTCATAGAGTTCATATTTAACTTACGGCAAGACAGTCTGTTTTCTTCCCAGTGGGCTTAAGTCAGAACTTGCATCTGGTTAATTTGTTTCATGAAGACCTTCTCAGCAACAAAAGGAAAATGCCTGCTGCAAAGCCCAGCTGCTTCAATGCAGCGTGGCCGTCTACCAGGTAAGCTGACTTCAGCAAAAGGCAACCTGGGGGCTTCCTCAAGTCTCAGGAGGCTTGTTAACTCTTCACAATCTTCTCTGTTAAAATGCAAAGCAGGCTGGGGAACAACATCCCCAAAAAACAGTCCTCAAGTTGTACTGTGCTAGGAGGAGGTACAACTGGACTTCCACAGCACTTTGAAGTGTGGTCTTGCCCAACTCATCCTAACAGATCTGAAGTGGGGCAGCAGGTCCATCACTGTTCAGCACTACTGCTGCCCCAAGACGCTTAGTGGATGGGCTCATGGCTGCAGCATCCCTGGGGCAGGAATGAATGGGCTGTTCCTGCTCTCAGGTGCTAGCAGGTAACAAGACGTGCCAGGCTTGGAAACACAGAGCCCTGCTGGGTGGGCGCAGTGGTGCTGCTGTGTGACAGCACAGGACAGCAAGGCTGGCTCTGTAGGGAGCTGTTGTCCTTTAGATAAGACCAAACACACTAACTCAAAGGACTAGACAAGCTTTATGGAATACCCAAACCCTTTTCATGTCTTTGTAGCTTGTTTGCCTGAAGACTTGTCTGCTGGATTCTCCCCCCCTCAACTGGACTAAATGCTGCTTCAATACTTGAGATTCTGAAGTAATGAAGAAGGACATTGCCGACACAAAGGATGGGTGAAGCTGCCCCTTCCTTCTCCACTCTGCAGGCTCCTCAGCTCTGCTCCCCACTGAAAACAGGTGCAGAGATCCCACACCATACATTCATCCAACCATGTTTTGCTGCTTTGAATAGAGCCAAAACCAAGCTTGTACAAAGTTTAAAACACAGATAAGAATTTGGGGGAGAAATACAACAGTGAGAATATTTTTCTCTTTAATAAATAAAGTTCCACATCTCACATCACTTACGGATTTCCAGGGCTGCTCTCTTGCTGCAGACAGCTCACTGCTCACTTAGCTTTAAGGATCCTCCCTCTCTCTTTATGCACCAAATTTGTTTCTTTTTTTAAACAAATAAAAACTAAGGCTTTTTAAGACTGATTTCCCTTTTCAAGGCAGTAAGGAAATAGATTCCTTTTAGCATGCTTCATGCTTGAAAAGGTTACAGTGGCCTTTTAAAATACCACATGTTGTGCATTCTGTACAGCATTAATGACTTGGAGGATGCTCTGATACTTTCTAGTATACCTTAACCTTTTAAAATTGGGCCTTCATTGTCTTACCTTAATAAGCAGTTTGTTCACCTTATGTCACTTATGTGTCACAAAGGCCACCCCAGCTGAAAATATACATTAGATGTAAAACCACTTGTCTTGCGTGCATAGTTTAGCGCATGTGGCAGCAAAGCAACAGCATCAAATAGAATGTGCTTATTCTCTCCTCTCATTATTTCTCTCCACTGTGACTAAAACTACCCAGTAATCCCAGAGGAGCAGTTCCCTGGCTCTTCACAGTACTTCTTTAAAACACAGGGCTAGAGGGCACCAAGAAAGGTGTAAGATTTTATTCACTGCACAGAAGTTGATGGGCCAATGCAAGCACAATGGCTCTCTGGGAAAAGGGAGGGCAGGAATCTATAAGAAATCAACAATGATTAATGCTGTTTGACTGTCTTTTACATTAATCACATTTCCATGCTCTTGAGAATGCGAAGTGCAAAATCTATACTCATAAATGTGTAATTGGGAACACCCTACCTGCACTGAGATGTGGGAGAGAAAATCTTATAAAAACTATTAAATATCTAATTTTAAGTGATGCACACAACAGCATTTTCCTATGCAAAGAAAACCTGGAAAGCAAAGAGAACACCCAGACATCCTCCCTGCCTGCTGCAAGCCCTGCCAGTTTAGACAATGCTGCCTTTGTCCAATCCGCCAACTCTACCATTAACAACCTGAGGAGAAAAAAAAAATCATTAAAACACACACCTAGAAGCTAAAATACAGCCACAACAAGAAGTCAGTCACTCCTGCTGGAGAACAAGCTACAAGATGCCATAGAAAGCAATGATGTCTTCATTAGCTTTTACAGTAAACATTCCCTTGGAAAGCAGCCTTTATGATCCACCAAGGGCAATAAAGATGTCTTTGCAAATTGATGAGATAAATACTTTGGAGGCATAGTTTCCTCCAGAGCTAGTGGGAAACAGAAGATAATAGCATTCTCTAAAATCATATATAGAGGAAAGAAGCTTATTCATTGTTATCATGGCAAGTTCACACATATAACAAAATCAGGGTCAAGCACAGAAAGGGCTTTAAGCACATCAACAAAGAGTGAGGGGAGTTTCTGCCCAGGGAGGGTGCGCTGGGGTGCCTGGAGAGGAAAGGTCTGGTTGGCTCAGCATAAGCTGGATACCCATGGATCCAGCTGTACTCACAAGTCTCACCTGTAACTGTGAGGACCATTCTGTGCGATGGCTTTTCACCATTAACTTGGGGACATTCCTGAGTGATAAAACAAAGTAGAAAGAAAACAGAAAGATAACCAGCATCTGATACACAATACAGCAGGTCTGAGATTCTCCTTGCACTAATCAGCTATGATGCTGACCAACCACATTATACAGAAAAGCCATTTTTGAGCAAGGACCGAGTTACCAGAAGCTAACAAAACTAAATTTCCAGGTCTCAAATGGGAGTCTTAAAATTTAATTTTATCCAAGGCCTCTGCTAGCATGAAAATATGGAATGCCTCAAGTAGGATCGCTCTGTTTTTCAAAGCAGTTGTGCTTTTCAGAACGGCACTGGAAGCAACTGGAAGCCAGCAGCACAGGTACATCCGGGGCGGGGGGGGGGGGGGAGGCGTGGACAGGCAAGCGAAACAGAACTAAGATTCTTTCCTTACCTTTTTTTGCTCCGACTACACTTGTTATGGATGTTTCTAAATCACATTTTGGGGCACCTGAACCACCTGGGGCTAAGCCCCAGGGACAGGGAGATCTGGCAGCAGCGATGCCCAGCACAAAGCCTGGCCAGCCCCAGAGCCGGCTGCAGGACCAGAGGGTTTGCCAGACAGGGAACCTTAGGAAAAGGACTGGCTGAAGAATTTGTCACTGTTTCTGTTACAGCTTTACTTCCAAATTAAATACACTGCACCCCAAAAAACTACATTTGCCATAAAATCAACTCTGAGTACAGGCTTTATAGACAGCTCTCCCTTGCAAGGATCCAGGGACTTGTATGCTCTCCATACCTTTCTTACCACGCTCCATATGCACTGCATGAGCCAATCCAGTTTTGCAAGACGTACTGCTTAATTAATAACTTTGATGTTGGCAATTAAGGTGTGTTTGAAAGAAGATAATGAATATTTTTTCACATGAAAGCACCACCTTTTTAGTCTAGCAAACCTCTGTGCAAACTATAATTGATAGTCTGGTTTAACGTGGAATATTCCTGCTGCAATTATGGGGTTTTATTGCTCTATGCTACTGCACTTCACACAAAAAATATTTTCATGATCATAAATTCCTTTGCTAGCAGATTGCTTAGGATGGGAATGGAAAAAAGCATCAGTTTCTCCACAGCTGGAAATCTTGGCTTGTTTCTTGTTGCACAGCAGTGGAGGAGCTCTCACACGAGATGGTTATGCCTGTCCTGACTCTATCCTGCAGGCAAAGCAAGATTTCAGCTCTAGGGTATGGGCTCTAGGGTATTTCAGCTCTAGGGTATCCCTGGATGGGAAATGCTAACCCAAACAGGTTTTTAAGTTCACTGCTAGATGTGTTTCCGCCTTAGCTCCAGGAACAAGCCTGCAAGGAGGCAATGCAGAACCAGCTCCCTCTGTACCCCAGCACACCTCCTGGGGCTACCAACATCCTTGGCTGGCCCACAGGTCTCTGAAGGCATCTCTAATTCTCTCTGCACGAGCTGCTGTTCATGGTAGGAGACATATACCCCTTCTCTTGGAAAAACACCATTTCTCAGACCAAAATGACACAGCACTTCACTGCCTGCCTCTCCCAGAGCTCCAACATGGTGCCAAAGAAAATTCCCATTTAAATGTGGTTCCTACCTGTAAAACAGGAAAGCTGCTCTGCAGGACAGCAGGGCCTTGCAGGAAACCAGCTCTCCATCCAGAAACCCATCTAGGGACCCTGGCCCCAACCCCTAGAACCACTTTCCAAGGGATGGTCCTGTAACAACAGGTCATGTGCTCCCACAGAGTCAGTGGATAGGGACACCCTGATCTCCCACCACCACCACAACAGCCATTTGACAACACATCTTCTGGAGCACTAATTACTTTCTACCATGTCCTCTGCTATGATCAAACCACTGCTACCTGGAAAAAGCCTTGCCCAGATCCAATAAAAGTTATCCATCTGCTCTCAGGAGAGATGACATTTACTTAAGTTGAAGAGGAGTAAATACAAGAAAATTCAGAGTCTCAGGGCTTAGATGTGGCACCCAGCATTTTCCAGAGCTCCTTGGTGCTGCCACCAAGCCCCACTCTTGAGCTAAAGCTCTTCCTCCCCTGCTTAGAAAGAGGATTTACCAATCAAGAGTTGCAGAATATGCTCTAATCCAGAAAGCAAAACTACATGAACCAGCATGAGATTGAGACAAAGTTATTTTAATACCAGACATTGTTCCCTGTGGAAGCAGAGCCCTGTGCTCCAGCCACACTTTGCTGCCCTGCCAGGACCAGGACCAGTAGGAAGGCTGCTACAACCACACAGCTTCTGCAGGACCATCCCAAATCAGACTAAGGAAGCAAAGCGCCCACTCAGCCAGACACTGACAGAGCCCTGCGTTCTTGCTCAGCCTCAGCAGTATGGATGTGCTTGAACATGAGGTGCACAAAGCTGCTCAAAAATTCCGCTAGACTTGCTCTAAAATAAGTCTCGGAGGAAATGGCAAACTTCACTTCATAAGCACTTAAATAAATTTAATGCTATCTATAGTTGCAGTTCTAACTATAGCTACAGCTCAGCAACCCTGCAGAGCTGCATTTTAAGACACTCCTTAACTAGAAACAATTTGCATCAAGCTGTGTAAGGTGCTGCTTCTTACCAAGAACGGAGAGGTAGTTTGCGCTTTTCCCCTCCTTGTGCTGTTTAATTGAGCCTAGGAGACTCAAAGGCTCACCTGGCCATTAATATCACAATACCACTAAGTTTGCACAACTGCCATAGACTGTGATCATTAGAGCAGCTGTGCCACAAGTACGAGTTTCCACAATCCTGTCCCAAACCTCTGCTCTGCACACCTATAAAAGGACCATGACAATTTCGCAGTACTTGTGAGAGTGAATAAGCCTATCATGCATATGGCACAGCAGCCCACACCATTTCTGGGATCTGAACCTTTGCAGCCTGCACTTATAGGAGACCATGTTGTGTTGAAAAGCGATGGGTCCATGTGTCCACTGCAAACCCTGTGAAGAAGAAGAAGAATGACTTCCTTTCAAATGTTCCTTTCCATGTTACACTTGCAGCAGCAGCCCAGCTACAATTTTTCCACAGTCAACTGGGCCCTAATTACTGAACAGTATGTGAACAACTGCCCTTAAAATGTTAACTGCTGAAATGATGATAACAATAATTCCATTTGCAGTTATAATGGCCCCTCATTAGAACCGCTTAATTAAATATTTTCTGAAACTATCCCAGAAGAAGAGTCTGCACTCTCAACTGTAAAAGCAGAATCCAGAGCAGCCACAAGGAAATAGTGGCTTTTCCAGCCGAAGTATTTCCTAGGGACAAAGACAAGGAGTGACCTCACCCAAGTCCCTAACACAGCAGACTTTGCCATCATTAATCCATTCCTTCAATAGGAAAGATGCTGCAGATCTTACTGAGCATATTCCCCTGTGAGCGCTGTGCCATAAATTAGAAACACTTAAACCATTTACACTTACTTAGCCTTTATGCTATCTCTCCACCCTGTTAACCAACTGCCTTTGGTAGGATGAAGCAATTATTTAGCATTCTCCCACAACCAGGTCAAAAGGAATAAATGTGCTTCCTTCAACCCAAACACAGCAGGATAAAGAGGGGGTTTCTTTTAAATAAGTGTTTATGGTGTAAGCAGTACTATGGCAGATGCTCTTCCACCACTCCAGCTCCCCATCATCTGCCCCCACCTCTGTAGAGCCACATCTAATCCTCTTAGCCACAAACCAACAAATAAAGTCTTCACACTACCTTCCACCCCATGCAAATGAGACTAAACAGATATAATGTAACACATTACAACCTGTTAACTAAATAAGATTTAATGGCAAACCCTGATTGGTTTACTCCAACACAACCAGCTGTTTACAAAGCAGAGAGCTGGCCTGGAAAAGCAAACACACACTTGCTATTGGGGTTGCAACTCAACCCCAAATGAGTTATAAGTCCTTCCGGCACACAAGGTAGGTGTCCTTTTTTCATCACTGCAGTTGACATTGGAGAATTGCAATGTCTTTGTAGGCAATAATGTTCCTTGTTCTCCCAGGCATCTCGTCTTCCTTCAGGTCTTTGCAAAGCTGTTAGTAAAATCCAGTTTTATCAATGAATGCTTTCCCAAGTGCTATAGATAGCAGCAGGGTTAAAGCATCCATTGAAAACTTGGATAGTCACTCAGAGGCAATATGCAAAATGTATCGTAATCCCTGAAGGGGATTATACCTTTGCAGTCTGACTCAAAACAAACTTCCACCTTGATTACACGTCACAAAAAGATCCATCCTGCTCTATTAATCTGAGGGAAAAAAGCCAAACAGACTAGCTTGGACAGGTGTGAATTAATTTTTATTACTTCTCCAAATACAACTTCAAAATATTTAGGGCCTTTCTACCACCTACATACATGAAATAATCAACAGCAATTTTTCCAAAGCCATAGCTGTATTCAAACAGCTATTGAATTCAAACTTCAAATTAAAGCTATTTTAATAGTCAAAAACCATCAAAGTCCCAACATAAACTGCCCTTAAAGCACACAAACATCTGGTTGGGAATTAAAGTGGAAGGACACTCAGCTGCAGCCAAGAGGTGAGAACCAGTACCTTCAGTGTGATTTTATTTTGGCAAGATTTATGTCAAACGCCTTCACTGAAACCAGCAACCACTTCCTGAAGTACAAGAAAGAAACAGAGTCAGGAGCCAGAAAATAAAAGCAATGATGCTAAGAAAAAGGAAGACTGGAGAGAAAGCTGTTGGGGCTGGAATGGGGAAGGACTTTGCAGGTAGCCCAGCACCAGGAACAGAGCTCACACCAAGCACACTCAAAGCCACTGTTCAACACATGGGAAGGGGTTCCAGGAGCCTGTGTGATACAGCCAGCTGTTAACACCTCCCCCTGAATTTGGGGCACAAACACATGCACTAGCATTAACCAGATCTGAGCATTGCTGCCTTTCCTGCAGACTCTGTCAGGCAAACACCTGTCAGAACATCTCAGTTGTTTAATCACATAAAATGTTTCCTCTTCATTCTTGGCACCTTATACTGACAGTCTATGGCAAGATGTTTCTGTATCATGCTCTATCAGCGTAAAGCAAAAGAAAAGCTGTTTATAAATAAAGGAGGCACAGTCTAAGGCTGATACTAGATTTTCATGTGCTTGCTAGCAGCCAAACATACATTACAGCAGAATAATGGCAAATAAAGCGTGAGCATACACACAGTACAGGAAAAGCACCCCTGAGCAGTTCTGCACCATACTTTAATTTCCTCAAACATTATCTAACAAATTGCAAGCGTGATGAATGATCCCCTTCCTCTGCCTGGCCATGTTCGGACTGTTTCAGCTGCTTTCTGTTGGTTACTGGTTCTGGACAACTGAATGTAATTTTGTTTTTCAAAGCAGCACTCATTCAATATTTATTTTAACACCAAGGGAAAAAAACCCCAAACCAAACAAAAAACAAAACAAGAACAAAACCACACCACACCCCCCAAAAAAACCCCAAAAGCAAAAGAAGGGAGAAAGGCATCCCCCCAAATTACTACTGCAGCTCTTCACCTGCAATTCAAGAATATTTCTGTGACAGATTATATATATTGAAGATCCTGCCAAATACCAATTGCGTGAATGTTACAACCTAACAGGAAAGCAGTGAACAATTCCCCCTACTTCTGTAACTCCTGTGCAGAATCTGAGACAGGAAATCACAGGATCTCTGTCTCAACAGCATTGCTAAAGAATAAAGCAGACACAGCCAACACCAAATGGTTTCACTAACACACTGTCACGTTCTTTCAGAAGCCATCTCCTTTTTAAAATAAGGAAAATTTAATCAGAGGTTGAAAGCAGGACATAGGAAGGAAGAACTAGTTACAGCCAGGGAGGTTGATTTGGTTTTCCAAGGAGCATCTCTGCTAAAGACTCCTTCTCCTAATGCCTGCCCACACCAGTTGTAGTCACCACCACCACAAATCAGCTCCCAAAGAGCTGCAAGGCAAATTGATCACAGTATATTTGTCATTTATTAAAGTCCTACTAAAATTCAGCAAACCAATGAGAGGGAACAAACAGAAAACCATCAGTGGGTCAAACTACCCTCACTGTTAAACACTTGACTTTCCTCTAGCTTTCTGTACAAGCACCCTGCATCCTCAGCGGCAAAGTATTAGGATTTTTGTTCCTTTTGGCAACACAACACATTAGTTCTCCACATCTGTCACCAAAAATGCAAAGCTCTGGGGAGCAGCACTGCACACAGAGTGATGACTCCATGTAACTGTGACTCCTAGCCCAACTCTGCCCACCTTCCTGCTCTCCACCATCTTCCCTTCATCTCTACACTCATCAAACATGCTTTTAACAAACCGCTTGAGATCCTCACAGCCAGCCTGAATCTAAGGATTGGTGATTCTTTCTGCATAAGATTTAAAGAACAGACTTTCCCTACCCAGCCACATATAGCATCTTCTACCCAGGAACAGCTAATTGCACAACTCAATTACAGCACATTTCTTGACCTCTGCAAAGGAATCCTGTCTATGGGGAAAGATAAGCACATGGCAGCACAAAGGAGCGCATGGCAGCACAGACCCTGGAGGGAGGAGGTGTCACGCAGCAGACCCCTATGGAGAGGAGCCTGCCGGAAGCTGACAGGTGGGAACAGTGCATGATCACCCCATAGAAGGACATTTAGAAGGTGCTTTGCTGATGTGGCAGCATGGGACGGGTTGTGTGGTGAGAGTTACCATGTAGGGAGGTGCTGTGTCTTGGGGAAGTGTATAAAACCAGCTTGTTCCTTTGAATAAACGATTCAGATCGACTCAGATCCAGGAACAAGAACCAGATTCAGATTAAGTCTGAATTTCAAACACTGACACTTGTCCTGATGATATCTACTCAGAGAGCTGAGGAGAAAGGTCTTTCTCCTAGCCAGCAATTTCAACTGCCTCTCCATCGATACAGTCTTCCATTCCTGGTTTTCTACTCAACCAGCTGTTTGGCTTCAGATGCAGGAAAACCTTCCCACCTTTCCTGACTGTCATCTCCCAGTTCTGCTGGGAAGAGCTGAATCCCACCTCCAAGCCACCCACACCATCCACAAGCCAAGAAAAACCAGACTCTGAGCTTTCTTTCATAGCAAGGTCTTCCACACAGTTAAACACTCGGAAAGTAGCTCTGCTTCTTCTACAAGAACACTTTCAATAAAAAAGTATCTTCAGGAGCCTCCAGCTCCTTTGCTGATTCTTTGCTGATGTTGCCAACAGACCTGGTTGTCCTGGGCTCTCCTGTATCAACTGATGTCATTTTGAAGGTGAGACCATCACACACCTTGGAGCACCTTCCAAAAGAATGGGAAGACCAGCTGGATCCCAAGACTTTGCTGCTTTTTAGCAGTAAAAAACCAAGCAAACACCACTTGAAAAAAATCTGCATTGCAGAGGGACCCTGACAGCCAAGCCAGTTTTGAAGACAAGCACTACTTCTTACACGTCCCACTACTTTTTGGACCCTTATGCATTTTCTGCTATACAGTGTTTCTGGAGACAGAAGGAGGATGGATGGCCATGGCACACCTGCGCTGCCTAAGAACAGCCCAAACCACACAAGTTTTGCTATTTCATTGGGGTTCCAGCAAAACTACTTATAAGTAATTCATAGCAATAGAGTCTTTTTCATCCAAGGATCCTAAAGGAATTTCCAGACCTAAGATGCTGCATTACTTGCACCTATTGCTAGACACAAAATCTAAGTCAATGATACAAGAGGGTTTTGTAAGCACTCCTTCAGTCCATGTACATCCTCCCCACAGCACATCCTCCCCTATCTTACAAGTCCATCTGGTGTATGCACACACTGGCATAGAAATTTTAAAGTCCCCATTCCAGCATCTTTTGCTTAGGATGTGGCTGGTCAACCACATTCAGTAGCAGTGGTTGAACAAAATCAGTTGCACATGGTGAACAGCAGTGTTTGGATGTCCTATGTAACCAAAAGTATGTATTCTATTATCATCTTCACAAGCTGTTAAAGCAGGTGGGGCTGTGCTCATTATCCCCTACCATGACTCATCCTTGATAACTCCCTCCGGGGGCTATCTCTGTTTAATGGGAATCAAGGACCCACCACATGACTCATAGAATTATATCAGCCCATTGTGAGATGCTCCACCCAGGGGGAAGAACCAAGCATTCCCAACTGGATATAATCTGGGGTTTGGAACAGCACAGGCAGCCTTACCTACTGGGTTCCCACAGGACAAGAGCTACATAACCACCACTGGACCTTCCGAGGAGGACCAGACCTTTCTATAGGATCACTGCTTCAACAGAACCACTTCAAAGAGAACTGCAGCCACCACCTAATCGGACTGCTACCAACACCCTGCCCGGCAGGGTGTCAGGTTGTATCCTGACTCTGTCAGGTTAAACCAGTGTTTCTGTATTATTGATTTGGTTTATATATATATATATAAAAAGTAAATAACTGTTATTTCTACTTCTCATATAATTGCCTGAGAGCCCTTTAACTTCAAAATTATAGTAATTTGGAGGGAAGGGGCTTACATTTTCCATCCCAAGGGAGGCTCCTGCCTTCCTTGGCAGACACCTGTCTTTCAAACCAAGACACTGAATCAGTCCACAGGTCCGTTTAATCAACAGTCTGTTTAATTACAGCAGGAAGGCTCATTTATTATTCCATTTTCAAATGTAATTTTTCCACTTATGTGGGTTTTTTACCTTAAAAAGTTAGTATAACTGGGTTAACATCCATGAAAAATAGGCAGTTAGTTCTATGGATGAGATTAGCTAACAAGCTTGAGCAGGTTTTATGTCTGACTATCAGCTGATCTGGGCACATTAAGTCTTTTATGTGGTCTCTGCTGCAGACACTCATTACCTCACTGTGTAGGATTCCTCAGAACTACTTTTCTTTTTTTTTTATAGTCATACTTGAAGTAACCCTTAATTATTTGTGGTCTGGCAGAAGCTGTAATACTAATCTACTAATGAGAGAAATACAACACACACAATAATTATCTGCCACTATGTGCACTGAAATGAAAGTGAGCACATTAACTTAAGCCTGAAAGACTGTTTTAACTCTAAATTTGAAAATAGAATTTGATGGTGCATGATTAAACCTCAAATTCTGCAATCAGGCAGGCGTTATTGGAGCAAGAACATGTTAACTTCATAACAGCGGGAAGTTTTATGAAATCTTCCTTTAAAAACAAGCTAAAAATAAGCACCCACTCTAAAACACCGTTTTGCTCTCCTTCTACAAATCTTTATCATTTACTTTTGAGTCAGTAACTCACTAAAAATTAACAAGATGAAATTATGTTTTGACAAGTTCCAGTGCTGATGAACAGATTTTTATATCATGAATCCAGTTTCACCTCATTTTTCCACCACAGCTATCAGTCGAGACGTGAATCATTCATTCCTTCTGGCCTTTCTGTATTTTATCAAATGCTACAGGGCACAAGTAACTTCAATTCCCTCAAGTCATTTCATGAAATGCCAAACAATGTTCTTTCATACTTTGATAAAAATAAGTTCTATAGGAAAGAAAACATACGTCTAGCCAAGCTCAACCATTTTGACCAGATGCAGCCATCAGACCAACCTTACCAACACAGCACTACTATACATAAGCCTGCCACTCATTTTATATCTATATATAGATGTAAAATACACCACTGGATAAGCTTTCCACCATTCTTTGGCAGCATACAAGGTTATCTTCTGCGTATGGCTTGGGCCCCACCTCATCAAACAGATGGGTGTGATGGATAAACCTCATTTAGGATAAATATTTGTCCCTAGAGCCAAGGAGTTGAAGTAATCACAATACACCCAAGAGGACAGGCACATACAAGTAGCACATGCCCAAAACTTAGTGGAATCCATACAGAGGAGCTTTGGAAAGCTTCTGAAAGAGGCTTAACAACCAGGACAGCAGCCAGAGCATGCCCAGAAGGATGCAGACCTGAGACTCCAAGGGGAGAAAGAGCAAGGACCATTTCTAGGCTGAACACCAATCAGAAATGGTGAGGAAGGAAACTGTTCCCTCTGGTCAGTTCTCTCCTGAGTTGATCTCCAGCTTCACTAACAACCTCCCCTCCTTGGCCTGATAGCTCAGAGAACTTCAGATTTTGGGTAAATGGTCAAAAAGGAAGTCACTCCCTTTGGACGGAAGTCAGACACCTGCAAGCTTCTCACTTCTCCCAGAAAACCGGAGCTGTTGGGATGCTGGCAAGCTCCTGCCACACAACAAAATTCCAGGGAAAAAACACACACCAAATTTTCATCATAGCCACTGAGATAGGCAAATCTTAAAGAACTCTACCAAAGTCAATGGGCCTGCAGCAGAGAACATGTTCCCTGTGATAACACACCAAATCCATAAAGTCTCCATTTTCTTGTAAAGACTGGATGTTTTCCATTTAAAGAGTTTAAATGCAGTACCTGAGGTACTATCCTAGCCCTGCTGAAGTCAGCAATTACAGCAAGTTCCACCAGCTCCTATACCCCACAAGGACATCATACAAGGTCAGGCAGTGTGTGGGGACTTGAAGGATGTCACCTCCTCCTCCTCTTGTACCTTTACCAGGACCAGCACCAACTGGAGCCACCCGGGAGTATAAGAGGCCGCTCTATTTGCAGCTGCAAACATTTTATTTATTCTGAAAATTCAACCAACACAGCTGTGAGATCTGAAATATGACTCGGTGGAGTTTGCATATTACTGCAGGCAATCACACTTATTATAATAAATAACTATAAATAAATAATGAGGTTGCTTAACAGGGACACTGGTAACCTGTCTAGCCAATTGCAGCAGTGACGTACTCTGCACTGGAATGTCCTCCACACTAACAATAAATCTCGATTAAAAGAATAATTTTTTTTTTAAAGTGAGGCAATGATTGCTTATTTAAAAATACTAAAGCCTGCTTCTCAGCTCTGCCAGCACGCACCCAGCAAGCTTAGCTAGTAACACCTCGCTCTCTAGCAAGCCTTCATCGAAGCAGACCCTTAGAAAAATCAGGGAAACATTCCAGCATGCAGAATTTCTCATCATATAACCCAAATTTTCCTATTTGAAGCAGCAAATACTGCTTAATCAATAGTCAGGTGTACCCACAGCTCAACAGCACCCTGTGACCATCACCCCAGTGTCATGGTGTTGCTCTGTGGAAGGGAAAACTGTTCTTCCCTTCCCCGGCATTTCACTGTCTGCTTAATAGAGAAAAGCAATGGCCAAACTAATAGCTGGAACATGTGACCTTAATTAACTAGCAGACCTAGTGGAAAATGCCAGCTCTGCACTGTCATTGCCTTGCTTTCAAGGACCCTCTGCCTGCACCAGCAGCACAGAGACACTGGGGCCATTAACGTTTGCTCTGGGATAAGGACAGATGATGCGAGGGTGGCTTTAGCAACCTGGTATAGAGAGAGAAGGACTGAGACAAAAGAGTGACCTCCTGTGAATCTGTTTGTGGCAAATGTCTTCCCTCTCCATAGTGACAGGCCCTAGGAGAAACTCACCAAGAACAAAGCTAAGGTCAGCTGGAAGGGATGCAGAGAGCAAGCAGATGGCCGCCTGCCACCTCACCAGTCAGCAAAATCATTCACTTCAACTGCCTCATGAAGTATTTCCTCACTTCTTCCTCTCTCTCTTGCTGTCTTCTTTCATCCATGCAACTGCATCCATTTAAGTTACAAGACCCATTTAGCACATAGTGGGGAACAGCTGGGAAAGCAACCAAACCAAAAAAATCAGACCAGGACCTCCCCCACTGACTCTCAAATCCTAGAGGCAACTGCAAGAAGCAACACTCTGGGAATAACACCAAAAAAATTCTTATTCTATAGAAATATCCCCTGCCCTCAAACAGGTCTTCAGTTAAAAACCATTTCAATAATAACCTTTATCAATACTGGTCACCCCTCTTCAGGAAAAGATCTCCTTTTTTCCCCTAAGCCATTTGTCTGCCCTTGGAGGAAAATCCCAATGTTATGGGCTTTGTAGAAGTTAAGTTCTGCAAGCAGCAGCTCTACTAATGTTCACAGGGCGGCCACAAGAAGCTTGGATAGACAGGATTTGATAGACATCTGGCTTGCAGGATAGATGTGTGTTCACATGGGCAGGGCTTCATCAGTCAGGTTCTAGCACTGGCTCAAAATCTTGTGCATCACAAAAATGAAAACCACAATCACAGCTGCCTGTTGGGATTTACCTATTTATTTCCGTGGGTCACATTACAGAATAAATATTATGTAGTTTTGCAACTAAAAAAAAAGTTCTGTTATTGTTATCACCTCTAAATAATTAAGGCATGGCCAGATCTGGGTTAAGCATGTTTTGACCACCTGTAATAAATAAAACAAGTAGATTCCACATAGACTACGTTTTTTCAGGGAACATGACTGTATGCAGCTCCTCCAGGACCACAGGCAGCCTTGCAATTTGGATCCAATTTCTCCCTCTAATTTCCCATCTCCTTTTTTTTAAGCTCAAGTTCCTTCAGAATCCATTGCACATTAGATTTATAATGCTAATCAAACTTCTCCAGGTAGAGATAGAGTTTATAAATTAATCCTGGGTAAAATAAATACATCAGCCAATCCTGGTACAAACATTCCTGCCTCTGATTAAGCTGAATTCCAGGACCACGTGGCATGCATTTCAAAAGGGTGAAGTAGCAGGAAAGATGCTCTTGCAGCACTCAGCACAGCGTATTTGCATCAATGTGACCTCAAAGCCACAATGCCTGGGCAGGCGGCAGGATGAGACTCGTAGTTATTATGCAAAAGTACAACTTGCTTTGGTGTTCCTTCACATCTCCTTACCCAGGCAGTGAGCTCCAGGTGCATGGTGCTTGCTGGTGGCAGGGCTGGAAGGTTTGGCTCTGAACCCCCTGGTACAGGAGCTGGGATGACCTGAGTTCACAGTCCCACACCAAGGGGCACAAACAAGTGCCTTCCAACACTTCCTGGCTGCTCCAAGATATTTATAAATAAGTGCCCACAACTCAAGTTGTACTTTCCTATTTTATGCCAACTACAGGCACCTATAAGAAGTGATCAATAATAGTCTGTGCCATACCCTAAGAACCCTAAAATGTTAAGTGCAGAAACTCTCACAGACAAGACATTATGGCATTTATAGAGGCTGAACTGCTGTAACAAAAGCTATTTATACACTAACTCAGCAGAGCTGAAGTGTTCATCTGCTAACAAAATTGGCTGGGTGGTTTAAACAGGACCCAGGGCCAGAAGTTTGGGCAGCTCTGCTGCCCCGTATCAGGTGTAGCTCTACACTGAGCCAGCTCCCAGAGCAACCAGTAGAGAGAAAATGCATGAAAGCTGCAACTAAGCTTTCCATACATGAGGAATATAAGGGCATCAGAGGTATCTCAACCCATTGTGAAGCAGAAATTTCTAACCTTGAAATCATTTCAATTATACCATTTTACTGCAGTGCTAAGGTGAGGCTGCCCAGCTTGCCATGCAAAGCCCATGAGCACAGGAGAGGGCACAGAGCTGCCCATCAGTCAAGGTGAGACCCTTCTCACTCACCCACCTGAGAGCCAGAGAAGCAAAGGCTTCTCTGGCCACATCCCTACCACCCATGTCAGCCCATACCTTCCGTGACACTGGCACCAACCTTCCTCCTTGGCTGTGCCATGGCACAAAGTCTTGATTAGTTGCTATCAATGCCCTAATTTATCATTCTTTATGGAGCGTGTATTATATATCTGATAGGCTTCACTTAAGCAGACACCACTTGTTGGTGTAATAGGTACAGTTTGAAGAGAAATACTAAGCACCTTCCTCATTAAATGAAAACACAGCGGTCCAAATCTCTGCCTTCAATTCCACAGTGAAATTCCCTCTCTTTCACCATGGACACAATATGACTGCCAATTAAAAAGTGAAAGCAGAACTCAATGCAATACTAAAGCAATTAAACAGGAAAAAAGTCATGAGATCAGGATGAACACAGTCTACTGGGGAAGAAAAAAAGAAATTAGTCCTCTAAAAGCAACAGTAAAAAACCTGTATGTACTGAATTTGATTTTAAGAAAATGTTAACAATAATACATATGCTCAGTTGAGTTGCTCAGAAGAATCAGTTTTAAAGAGAAAACAGAGTTTTAAAAATACACTTAGAAAGCAATACTATTGTTCTGGTTTATGTACTGTCACTGCCATACATTGCTTCACTTCCAAATGCTTCAGAGATCACAAAGTGCTCTCTCATCACCAAAATGAAGCCCAGCAAATTGCTACTAACAGTTAAAGCAATATGTGGAAATCCAGTTCTAAAAATGAACAATGTCAGAAACAGCACTCTGGTTTAACAGCCCTAACCAGGCAGCCAACTGCAGCTCACAGGTTTGTCCTCCCAGCAGACTCCTCTAAAGAGCCAGGGCAAATCAGGAATTACTAATTATGAGTATCCAAGGAGGATGTAGTGACATTTCTTTGTAAGGCTGGAGCATTTTGTGGCTATTACACTGGCTTTTAACCTCTCATCCCATCATAAAACTCCTGTGAGTTTTGAGGTCCCAGCATAAACCCTGTGGAAAAGTGACACTGCAAAATCCCAGCTCTTATCATTAAAGCTAACCAGATCCTGTTCCTCAACCAATTTAAGACAGAACTGATGCAGGGCATGAATTATCTCCTTTCCTGGCAGGCAGCCTCTCCAGGGAAGGGGGCTCTTCATGCAATCAATGGGATGAGCACCATTGTCTTTAATGCGGATGAGTTGGGCCGTGAAAGCACCACCCCTGCCAAATCCAGGGCACTCATGATGGGCAGTCTGCAGATTTTGGCTCCAGCAAGACCAGGCAGCTCTGGGGAACAAATCAAGATCAGACCTGGCAGCACCCCAGGGCACAGCATCTGCTTCGACATTTTCAATGACCTGTGAATGCCTCCAGGAGCAAGGTGATGATGAACTGCCAGAGGCATAACAGCCACTACAAACTCCTTCCCCAGGTAGTTCAAACTCTCTGCAACCTTGCTGTTAACTCCCAGAAAACTTAATTTCAACACAGAACTGAAGTCTTCTAATGTTACCTCTTCTAAAAGCTTACCTTGTGCTTATGAACAAAAATAACGTTCTAAACCCAAGGGATTGAAAGGGTTATGTGATCTGTGTGTTAGACAGGTCTTAAAGTGTTCTAATGTCCGGGCAACTGGTAAGAAGGGGGATCTGACCTGAAATAGCAAAAAATTCCTATGTGTTTTAGGAAGCTTTACTAGTAAACTTAGCTATCGATTAGAGTACTGACCCTTTCAAGCTTGCACAAACCTAGAATTTCAGTATCTCCTCCAGGTAACAAGAAGAAACTCCAAACTAAGGCCAAGTCTTAACAATACCAAATCATGTTCTTTTTAAATGTGCTATTAAATCATTGCTAATAAACTACTGACAGTGAAGCACTTTCAGGTATCCTGTGAGCATCTCTGGATTTGCCACTGTGGAAACAAATATTCTTGGACAACAAAGGCAACCAAAGAGTTTCAGGATGCCCAACTAACTGCACAAGCTCATCCCTTAACACAAATATTGTTCTGAGACTCTAACATGCACAAATTCAATGGGATTTACTTGCTCATCCTCTAAATCTCAGGTTAATTTCATCTTGACCACCTCCACCCTTGGCTTAAAACCCAAGACAGAGTACTACAGCAACCTTCAGATAAACTCACTTTCAACTCACAAGCTGAGAGCAAGGAAACAGTCCTGCAGGTCATAAGCGTCCCCTCAGCAAACAACACCCAGCAAGATGCAAGTCATTCAATTCAGAGCAATAATTCCCACCCTAAGAAGTCAGAGAAGGTACAGTTCAAGACACTGCACACAACTCCCAACTGTGGGACACGGGAACACACAGCCAACTGCAACAAGCGGGAAGTTATCTCAGGGAAAAGGTGGTGTTTTGAAAGCAAAACAGGTAACAGCTTCCACTCGCAGGCTTTGGTTAAAGCAGATGCTATTTGATTTTTAAACCCACACCTATATATAGTTACAGTAAGTGAAAATGTCTGTTGGTACTTGTGTTATGCAAAAGTTGCTCTAATTATTAACTACAGCTCTGTGGCCTATGGTGCCTTCCCCAAAGAACCTGCAAGACCATCTCCGCTACCATTAACAGAAATACCAGTCTTATCTCAAGGGGACCAGCTCTTTGCTGTCTGGGAGCAGCCAGAGCCCTGCACCCCGCAATGCTGCAGGAAGGAGACACAGGTTTGCAGCACATGGGACTGTCCTGCTCCAGCTCCGTCGGTCACTGCCTCCACCTGCATCTCCCTCACATGAAAATAAGCACATGAACCCACTGCCACCACCAATCTTCTGGACTTTAAGTAAGCAGAAAGAAAAAGGCTAAAACTCTAGAGGGAAAAGCTGCCTTCTGGTTTGCTTCTTACACCGAGTTGTTCCTCCAGCATCAGTGTGTCCCCTCCAAATTGTTTTTTATCTTGCTGTACAAAATGTCTTTTTTGTACAACCCCCTCAGAGGGGCTGGAGGAACATCTCATAGGAATGATGACCGGATTTCACAATATGTGGTTTTGAAGGTTGGTGTTAAATTTGTCACTGTAGCTCCAAAGTAATTGTGACTAACCACTAAATCAGCATGCGTAATGGATTCCTCTGAACATTTATTGCTATAAGTTCCATTATGCTCTAATCTGGAAAACGTCTAAATGACTCTCCACAAAAATTAGAGGGGAACATAAATGTCTTGATAAAAACAAGATTCCAGAGATACTCCACTTTACCACAGTGACTTCTAAAACATTATGTTTAGTGCAATAACATCCATTAGAGTGCAGTCATTTGCTATTTGATTTTTAAACCCATGCTTCAAGACATCAATGAAGAGAGCATTGAGTCTATGTGAAAAGAGAAACAATTAGGAACAAACCTCTAGGACACTGCTGGGATCTGCAAGGAGAGTGAGTGGCAGCAAAGGACATGAGGAGTACCAAGAGATTGCCTGGGAGCTGTGGAGGGAACCTGCCTCTCCCTGCTGCCAAAGGGTAAATTCAAAGTCATCCTGTGCTCCTAGATGCTCATCCCTGCATATCATTTGAATGAAACCCCCTCAGTCCATAGAAGAACAGCACAATGTAAGAATTGTCTGCCCTTGTTCAGATTCAGCCTCTTCCTAAAGCTGTGATTTCCAAACTCTGAAGGTCTAGGGATAACACAGCTCCTGAGGGAGAGGCACCACATTAGAGATCTTATCTGCCCTCTCTTATGCAGAAAATGATACCAGAAGAAGGCCTTTATGCAATCAAAACAACAATAAAAATAATACAATTAGCTAAGCATACGAGAAGCAAAAGATGGAAGCATTACTGATTAATTCCATTTTCCTGGAAAAGCTTGAACTGTGTTTAAGTGGAGGACAAGTTGAAATTTTCCATTATTGGAAAAAAAAAAAAAAGAAAAAAGCTTTCTAGCTTATTTAAAGAGAGAAGGGGAAAAAACATTCAGGTTAGTGTTCAAGTACAGCACAATAAATTTTACCACAAAATCTCTGCTAGGCAGATACCCTGCTCCCAGCTGAAAGAGCAGTGGAGCTTGCAAAAAGGCTGCTCATTTAACACAAAAACTGTGTAGAAAATAAAAGGCCATAAGAGAATCCCAATCTTCAAGCAGGGAGGGAATTGACAGCTTTTTGACATTCCTCCCAGAAAGTTTTCCTCCAGTTTCCCTGCCTGAGGGGGCACCTGTGGAGGGGAGCAGGCGGTATGGAAGAGGTGGCTGGGATGTGACTGCTGCAGGTGATCCCAAAGAGCTCGACAGCACTTGCAGCCTGGAGTGATCTCAGCTTACTCTGGGTCAGCAACGCAGGCGTCAGTCTAGACCAAGGACTTAAAATCACTTCACCACTGCACCTTCCTGAGTAGTACTGTGCACTCCTACACCACAACCAAGGATCAAAGCCAAGTGATTGCAGCACATGCCAGCCCTGCTACCTGCATTAAAGTGAAGGGTTTTGCTTTTGTCCTTAACAGAAAGGGATGTTTCATCTCTTTCAGCTGCTCAAGCAAAGATGAAAAACCACTTGCAAAATAAAAGGATGTCGTCCACATGAGCTAAAAAAGCCTGTCTTCTGCTCCTCACTTCTCCAAACATCCAAGATTGGCTCCCACCAGCTATCACGCTGCAGATTTTAGGATCACTTATTCTAGCACAGGTCATGCCCTTGGGACACAATGTACTCTTCAGCTTCCATAAGTCCTACAGTAACCTAAATCCAAAAGAAAGCACATCTCCCAAGTCCTGTAATAGAGCCCAACACAAACTTCCACAAATAAAAAAAGGGAGTTACTTCTGGCAGCCCAGAACCTGCCTTTATATTGCATCCCAGATGCCTGCTTCCCCTTTCCATAGAAAATTAAGTAAAATTACTCTGCTGTAATCAAAATGATCAGCCGTACTTTAAAAGATACAGTCCTAGACAGGCAAGCCAGTTGTAAATGCTCATGTGTCCAGTGACTTCTTTCTGCCGAGTGTTTGGTGGGAGGAGATGAGGTTCCCACCCCAAAGCTGTTCTCAATAAGGAAACAGGTTATTGGGAAGCCGAATACATGAAAGTCACAGGAAAGCATTTTGGGAACACCTGCTGCCAAAAAAGAGCAACTCACTTCACAGACTGTTACCTTCTCTTGATGATCAGATTTCAGCTTGAGTGCCCATCATCATGAGATGCCAGACCTCAGGTTTAACCAACCTGACCTCTATTATAAACAACTAAAAGTACTGGGACTCCAATATGTACTGACATACAAATATCCTTAAAAAGAGTTTTAATCACAAGAGTAAAGAGACCAGAATATCACTTATCTTGATGAACCATTTTATAAGACATTAAATATTTTGTTGTAAGGGGAAAAATTAAATATGATACTGCACTTTATACCCATAACTCTTCCATGAATACAGAGGTTTATTGCAGGAAGCAATTCACCTTCCTGACATCAGATGATACATGAGGAAAAGCAGAAGCAAAAATGTCCCACTAATTCCAGAAAAATAACATAACATTGATGGGAAAAGCAAAACCAACCGTTTAGACAAGAAACAAGAGAGTCTTAGATTCCTTTAAAAAGCCTATAATTGCAATTTCCAGTTAATTTGTAACATTTAATACACAAGTTGCCATCAGCCTTAAACCTCGATTTCCAGACTCAGCTGTACCTGGGAGAGCAGCAGGATGGGCTGAGCACACAACCAAATCCTCCAGCACAACTGCTTAGCCTCCGCAGCTGAGCCAGAGAATCTGCTTATATATTTTACAAATAACCGGCTCCTTCCATAATCCAGGCTCTGAGAAATTTTTATCTCACCATGAGCTCAGTTATTCTTAAGTCCTTTCTGTGTTTTTTTTCTCTAGGCTGCCTGATACACTGACCAATTTTATAAAAGGATTGGCTGACAGGCGGTCCAGATTCAGGTCAAACAGAGTTGGCCTTTTTAGTGTGCTCTTTCTTAGATGCTGATGGAAAAGAGATCTAGAACTCCCATTTTCGCCTATACCCTCAAAGAAACCTGCCCAGGAAAGGCATCTTTTCCTACAGCCTTCTCCTGCAGTGGCCTGGCTGTTACACAGAGCCTGAAACAACTGCTGCTTTTGGTTCTCCAGGTCCCCCCCAATCCAAGCTTGATATACCAGCCAAGATGGACAACATCCCAGGGATGCACCAACTTACCCAAGCTGCTCCCCAGGTCTTTGGGTCCTGTAACAGGGAATCTCAACTTTCACTTGTCTCAGCAAGTCTCTAGACACTGCACTCTCTGCTCGTCTTGGCGCACACAGCTGCAGCACTGACCAGCCCCAAGGTATAAGACAACAAGAATTACATCAGGGGAAAGCTGGCATCCCAAACAAGAGCAAAGACATGGAATCCCAAGTCTGCAGAGCACAAAACTTCGCCACTCCAGGGCAACAAAAGGTGCTGACACCACTACTGACCCCTATTCTGCAAAGCCCTGAGCAATAAATTTAAACACTTTGAGTCGATGCTTAAGCAATATATCTAAGCAGTTTTGTTAACACAACTGAGTTCAGGCTTGATAAGACATAGTTTGTGTGCCTCTTAAACCTAGTGATGCACAACCTCCTTCTGATCCCATCTCCAGAAATATCAGCACCATTACATGCCTTCACTTAAACGTCCCAAAAAATAAATTTAAAAATATTCATGGCAGATTTTTACAAAAGCTATATTGTACCAAACCCCAGGGCAAATGCACTTAGCCATGCTCACAGACAAGGATAGTTATTAACACACTTTCATCCTTCCACGCAACAAAAGAGCTCAGTAATTCCAAACACAGGGCAATGCTAACGTATTTCCTGTGCAGTATTTTCTGCTGACTGTATTTCTAACAAAATTGCAATTTCTTCTTGGACGTGTTAGCATGTTAACTATGCCACAAAATATTGGGTGATGAAGCAGCTTGCAGAACTGTTCCCCAGTCAAAACTCATCCCTAGCCACTGCGCTCTTATTCAGCTGTTCTGCATCACTGCTAGCAAACTGTGAGCTCCAATCTCCAGCAGGTATTATCAGCAGTACCCATAAATCTCAGTGAGGAAGTTGTCACTATCCATAAAATTCTGAGAGTGCTCATATTCCAACCCAGAACACTGCTGCCATCCAAAATGCAACTATCAGCATGGAAAGTGAGCCCATAGAAGGCTGGCTTATCTCAGGAGAAGCAGCTGCAGGTGCAACTACTCTTTTCACTTGTTTTCTGCCTCTTCTCTGGAAATGGGATGAAAAAAAGCTTTCATAACTCTACTTTGCAAAATCCATTAGTTATGTTTATGGGCTCACCTAGGGTCTATCTGAAGCAGGGCTGACTTAAACAGCAATACAGAATAGTTCTGCAAATTAACAGAGTTTAAGAGATACAAGGAACAGACTTCTGAAGGAAGTCTCATATCAACTTACTGAAGCTTCTCCCAGGTCTCTGCTACCACTGTGCCTTCTGATGGTCTAGTCCCCTCCACTCTGAGCAGCTGCAGCCTTGACTGCCACCAGACAAAGCAACAGCTTAAAGCACAGCAGTTTCATTCCTACTGACTTTGGTCAGGACATCTGGTGTCAGATACCCAAAGTCTCCTGTTCAAAAGGCAGGTCCTGGCTTTTTTCACTATATCCTTCTATAATTCAGAGCACCAGGTTCCCAAACACACTTTTAGGGCATGATTGGATCTTACTTTAGGACAACTGTACCAGGCTTAGGATCTTCCTAAGTTGTTTCTTTCAAAGAGCAAAGTTGTACACTGCTTCATCCATGAAAAGGGGTGAAAACAAGATCATGCAAGAGCTCTGGCCTAGAAGCACTGAGTGGTGTGACTCCACACCAGCAGCCACATGGATAGGGAGCTTCCCTCTTCCCTTCCTGGGAAAGGAAGAAACACCACAACCCTCCCAGGACACCAGCACATACACGGCAGGCTGGAGTCACCTGTCACTACAGCACATTGGTTTTATATTTAAACACTACAGCTTCCCTAAATTCAAACTGAACACAAATATTTCCAGTGCTTCTACCTAGGACTAGTCACATATAGGCAGCAAAGCTACTACATGCAGTCAGGCCAGGAAATCCAACATCCTTTATGCTACGTACAGATGGAAAGATATCCTCATGCAAAGAGCTGAATTACGCAGACAAGGCAGTGGCTGAGAGGAGATGACAGACTTGGTGATGAAGACAGGACTCATCCCAGGTGTAATGTCCTGGCTTCTCAAATCCCACTCTCATGTTTATGTACCACTTTCATGCAGACCAGAATCAAGCATACAGACCCCAGCAGCAGCATGCCACCTGAAAGCCAAACTACTGACCCTTATAGTCAGCTTTATTTGAAAGCAAAAATTCTGCTCCACATTTTATTGACCTAAAGACTTAAAGTTCCTGGAAATCACCAAAGTAAAAAAACCCAAACCTACTGAAGTTTTGGCTAAAGATGTGCACTTAGGAAAACAGAACCTGGGGTGACCTTGCCAACACAAGCTTTTTCTCTTACCAGAGACTGACTTGCAGCACACAAGAATTAAAGGAGTTAAAGAATAATTTATGCCATTTATGTTTTAGCAAGTCACTCAGCTACCATCCAGCAGGCACATCCTGTTGTGTCTGACAACTCTTTGAGTGCTTTTGTCTTCTCCCTTCTCTGGGCTACCACTGTTCTGATTAGATCCAACACCCCCACAGAAAAACAAACAGCTCTGTGAAAGGCAGAAGCCACACCACCATCTTCCTCCCCTTCTACAGTTGGTGGAATTAGTTCCAGGAGTAACAAAAACTGCTGCTCTTCTGGAGGTGTTGCAGGGACAGATGCCTCCTCCCACCTCCAGCCCCGTTTAAGTCCTCCATGGGAAGGAGAACCCCTGCAGCACCTTCACTATCAAGATGAGTTAACTGCTGGCAAAAAATATGATAAAGTTAGTACCTGGGAGGTTTGCTTAAGCAGGACATAAGCTTATTCCAAATAACTTTCTCTGAACCCACAACACAAAAAACTTGTAACCTCAGAATGGCTTGGGATTGCTCCAGGGACTAACTTTCCCACAGGCAAAAGGAAATGCTCTCCCCTCAGTTACCCTGAAAAAGGAACTCTCAAAAGCAGCTTCTCTGGCTCTGACCAAGGAAACATTGTTTTGCTTAACAGGGGGGTTAAAGTAGTTGCTTTCTCTGAACCCAAGGAAGGCTGGAGAAAATAATCAGTGGCAGAGAGTGTTGTAGTCACTTGACTTGGGCATCTGCCGAAGGATCTTACAGTTCAAACAGCACTCTGAAGGAGCAGATTGCCATTGCTGGGAGCCTTGCAACGTTTTAAGTTAGCCAACAAAATGGAGTTATGGCAGAACTGAGCTTCCAGCTACTTGGACCTCTAAGAGCATCAGAACTTCACAATCCTTTTGATTACGGGAATTAGGAGCATTTGCTACAAGGATCTCATGAAAGGCATACTCTTCTTCGTGCCTTTATGGAAATGTGCAAAATCATTTATGCCGCACTATTATCTCCCTCGTAGCTGCATATATTTAGTTATATTACATCAAAAGTTTGGCTCCTTCAGAGTTGGATAAGCAGCTGAGAAGCAAGAAGTAACATGATTTGAGTCTCACCCCTAATGGATCTTATGATTTATAGGCCTCTAAAGACTAACGATTTTTTTCAAGACTAAAAAAGGAGATTTCACTCAAAGCTGTATATAATAGCTTAAATGGATTCTGTCTTTAAAAGCATGAACAGCTGAGAAAGAAGACTAAAGTCAGGGAAGAAGAAAAGAAGCTGGTCCTAATTGCCACTTATTCAAAAACATTATCTTGTTATATGCATATATTCACTATCCACCCAGAGATATGGGAGTGGATGGAAAAGGCAACAGCAAATTAAGTGTTTAGACTTTCTATTTCCAGAAAGCCCACCCCAGTCGATGTTAAACACAGGTCCCACCCAATGAAAACGTATTAAAGGAATTCTACATTGGCTGTTTACATCAGCAATATGAACTTAAATGCAAAAGAATAGATTGCTTTGGCTTCTTAGTCTCACATTAGCAAATGCAATTATCTTTCATTAATTTTACAGAGTGTTCACAGTAGAAATTAAATCATTTCTTCATGTCTAAGAAAAACTTTACTGTGTTAATTATTCATAAATACCAAAGTCTCCTACTTATTACTCATCACAAATGTGATTCGTTTCAATAATGCCTGAATAATTTGGTGCTACCCTATTAGGCCCAGAACACAATGTTCAATTGCCAGCATCAGCAAGTCAATCACAAACAAAAATCCACACTTCCCAGCTGCCAAGGAAGAAGAGGAGGAGGAAGGCAGGAATGGCACCACCCCCCCACCCCAGCCACTATGCTGCCTCCATAATCCCATAGAGAACGAGTGTCCCACATCTCCTGTCCTGGTCGGCTTTGCTTCCATCCAAGATGCTGCAGACTCAGACAGGCACTGCTCAGGTGAACATTCCATCCCCAAACTGGGAGCAAGGAACCAGGCTCCCCCAAGGGATGAAGGCAGCAGGTGGGGATACTCCACCGCTTTGCTTCCCCACATATTTACATCTGGGCAGGCAGCTATCCAGCAATGGGAATTAACTGACTGAGAAGGGAAAGGGAGATTAATCCTCACAAGTATGTAAGGAGCCTACAAGGGTAATTCCAAAAATGGCTGAGGGCTGCTTGCCCACAGTAATCCCTGCAGAGTGAAACAAAGCCCAGGCACCATTACTGCAGCAAAGTGGTTAAATAAGGAATTACCCAGAGTTTTGCACCCTGGCTGCTTGGCTGCTGAGCAGGTTGAGCCTTATGGAAGGGGAAGAGAAGACTGAAAAGTTACTGCAGGAATAAAATAAGATGAATGTGCTGGAGTTAGTTTTTGTATTATTTCTTCAGTAATTAAAAAAAAATAAACCTGGCCACATCACCAAAATGTCTTAGATTGCACCAAATCACAAATACATATATATAATTTTTTTCCATAATAATGTCAAGAAAACCTTTGACACAAGGTTCATTTGACATGGGTTCCATCCAGCCCAGTGGTCCTGCCCTTGGCATGGCTCCCAGAGGCATCCTGGACCCCGCTGCACTTCCCAAAACCTGCGTCTTCTCAGAAAGACCCATTCCAACATCCCATTTTCAGCCACGTATTAATTATTTCTGCTTTCTAGCAAGTTACGTGAGCTAATTTGGGCTGATGCCAGACAGAAATGCTGCCTTTATTATTACAGTTGTGGAGAAAGTAAATTAATGCAAACGATTGCACACAGAGGCCTAATCCATTTGAGGTAAATCAATGCATTGCACATTTAAATTGCTGTGCTTTCCTTCAGAAAAGTACATTGAAGTGATTCATTAGGCACTGAACTGTTCACAGAAACTGACCAATTCTCTTAGGCATGCCAATGCATCTCTGCTAGTTAAATTTAAAAAGCAATCAAATCTACTAATAAGTCCTTTTTGTCGACATTTACATCAGTAGAGAACATGATTCCTGACAATTGAGATTAAATAAATGAAGCACAAATTAATCTCAGTTAATATGTCTCAGAACCAACGCCTGACTTGTTAAACTTAAAAATCTGTCTTTTAATAAAAATAACTTATTGGTAATGCCTGACTTCCAAGCGTCTTTGGTAACCTTTATTAAAGGTTATAAAGTTATCCAGAGGGATCACAAGGCACAATCTATTTTAATACAGTTGAAGCATTTATTTATAGTTTAATTTAAATATTTATAAATTCAAAAAGAAAAATAAGAAGAAATGTACTTTTTTAATAAAGAGTAATCATGTCTTAGTACAAGAGCACCATGCCACAGTGTTCAAATTCTCACTCTCTTCTTTAAAGAGGACCAACTCAGATAATATATGGAATAAACAATTCAAGGTATAACACCTGTGCCTTATCTCTTGCTCTACTGCAATCACTGGGGTTTATTTCTGCAACAATTAATGACTTCTCTCTACCCACAAAAAAATTCTCCAAATTTAAAGCAAAAGGCAGTAGGAAACATATACTTTTAAATAACTAAAAGTCAATTTGCACTTTATTAAAGACTTAGAGGAGAACTGAAGAGACCTAATATAGAAAATGATTTTTTACATCTCTTTAAGAAGTCCAACACTTTATCTGCAAAACCAGCATTACCACTTTAGAGAGCTTTACAAGTCCTATAGCACAAATCTAAAAAACACACTAACTTAAGTTTATAACCAAGCCTTTCAAGGTTAGGCCTTGTAATGGGATTAGGTGAAGGAAACACTTGTATTTATGAAAATAATCCCTTGCCCTTCCCCTCAAAACCCCTTTTTCACTCTGTAGGCTGGTCTGCTGCTCCTACTGCTGTGGTCCTACCAGGTGCCATGCAGGAAAATTCAGCTGCTGCAGGTGCACGTTTCTGGGTGGCAAGACAATATTCACTGCAAATCCCATCCTGCAGCCACCAGGCTGAAACAAGCAGGGTCATTAGGAAATCTCGCTGATAAATGAAGCAGAGCTCAGACTCACTCAGGCCTGGCAGCATCTCTGCAAAAGCTCTGGTTTTTGGCTGGGTTTTCTTTTGGGATTGGTGTTTTTGGTGGTGGGGTTTTTGGTGGTTTTTTGGTTTTTGGGTTTTTTTTTTGCTTTATAATTGTTACCCAGTTTTTCCTGGGGAGTTTCAGTGGATGCATATCTCAAGGGCAGGCAGGCAGGCACCCTCTTGGTGCTCTGGCCCGAATCCAAGTTACAGCAGGTCACCCCATCTGCTTGCTCACAGCCTCCAGCCCAGCTGTGCTGGTTCCCTCTCTCTCCAAGCAGTCCCCAGGCTTCACCCCCAAGGCAGCAGCACTGGGGGACTCTATCCTTGGAAATGGTGCCTGCTCCACCAGCTCCAGAGGTTTTAAATTGTCCACCTCCTGCCACAGCCTGCATTATTCACCCAAAGTCTTGGGGCACCATGGGACTCGAAAGCATCTTTTCTGCCTACCAAGGGGTTTAGTGCTGATTTACGGGGCTTAACTATTCCCCAAATTCCACCACTACAGGTGAAACACAGAGATCATCCACTTGCACAGCTATATATCACCTCTGCAGTAAGGAGAGGCACACTTAGCTGCTAGGAACAAATCCTACAAATGACTTTTGTCTCCCTGGCAGTGCTACATGACTGTTTTCCCCCTCCACACCAAAGCAGTTTACTGGGAAACTGTTAACACCTTTGTAGCTACGTACACACAGCACCATGAGAAAAACTCAGTGTGGGGAAAACTAAACTAACCCCACCTCAGTCAGACCCAGTACTGCAGACCTCAAGAGTAGATGACTCCACATTTTCAAGAGCATGTGGATTAATCTGTTCAGCCAACAGAGACACGCACAGTAAGCATTTCCAGTTTGCTGGGAAATGTTTTAATGCACCTTTTTTTTCAGGTTTTTGTAAGACTCAACTTGGAATGATTTCACTAACACACAGGGACAAGATAAGAACACCCATGCATCACCAGAGGCTTCTGCCCCACATCACAACAACCTGGTGCCAACATCAGGCCTCCCAAAAGCCAGCAGGCACCAACCTAGTCCAACAGGCTTGTACCAGCAGCATAAAGTTTCTTCCAATCTCAGACTTTCTGGCTCCAAAGGCAGTTCTATAAGCTCATTCTCCTTTCAACAGGGAACATCTCCTTCCTTTAATGCTACCCAGGAGGAACATCAAATACAGCCTGACCTTTAACCACAACCACATCTCTCACCCAATGAGGGGACAAAGCCATGACAGCACTTAAGAACACTGGTACCTGTATTTGCTCCCATGTCTCATTACATTTTTCTGACTAACCTCAAGGCCTTTTGTTTCTTGCAATGGTGCCACTGGATTTACTGCTACAGACAACTTTGGTAGACACTTCCCATAATAATTAGCCAGAGTTGAGAGAAATCTCAGTACTGTGATGCACAGTTACATTGGATGCTGCCTCCATTCAGTGTGCCAAAAGCTTTGAGGCCTTCACAATCAATCAAGTGACCCAAGTCAGTCACTCATTACTAGGAAAAGGCACATTTCTCCTTTCTCACCACTGGTGCCAAGAAGCTGAGACAATCCCCTCCTTTCTGCCACCACCATTGGCCCATTCCACCCACCTCCCAAGTGGCAAATCCAGAGCACTGAAAACATCAACTTTGCTTATACCTTCCCCCTTCCCTCTCCTGTGATTTCTGGATGCTGCAGCAGTGAGCAGTGGTGGTGGAACAGGAAACAAACAGCAACAGGAGCATACAGAACAAGCACTCCAATGGGATCCAAGGAAAGAAACCCAAAAATCCCTCCCCCACACCCAGAGAATCATGTTCCTCCGGGGAAGAAAGAACCAAAGAAGGAGAAGAAGATCTATTTACCTGCTGACTACTTATTAAGGAACACAAGCTACCATTACAAAGGAAAGGAAGTTTTGAGAACCTAAATGCTCGTAGACAGGAAAGCACCACTGTGTTAAATCCATCTCAGGACTGTGTTAAAGCACAACAGCCATGCTGAGTATTTCTACTGCTCCAGTGAAGGAATCTGCACTCCAAACCTGCAATTCCCAGAGAAAACAAAGGCAGACTACCAATGGAATTAAGAGCAGATACTGCAGGATGACTGCTGCAGGCAGCAACTTCTTCATGTGTACACCCTCCAGGCTGATCCCATCAGATCTTACCACAGAGATGCTCTGTACCTGGTGCTGAGCATTGCATGGTCCAGGACAGATTTTTCTCCAGACTAACAAAAATTCAACTTTTAAACAAAACAAAAGGCCCCTAGAAACTAGCCCAGGTAACCAGCAATCTGACAAGTAGACTCACCATGCCTGAAAAGACAAACATCTGTGCAAAGTAATCACACATAGGTGCAAACTGAAAGGTTTGATGGAACATTGGGTATTTCCAGACAAGGCTACACAGCCCCAAGACAGTAACTACAGACTACTGTATGCAGCTGCCAAGGAGTTCAAATCACTCTTACAACAGGTCTCACTTTTCAATCATCTCAACTATAAATGCAGGAATTCCCACCCTTGTCAAGCCAAGGTTCACTTGAGAAAATTCTTCTCTGTTCCTGATTGAATCCTTCTCCCTGACCTCACGATACTCCCCAAATGGGCCTTACACTCCTCCAAGTTGCTTCCCCTTCTCTCCAATTGGATTTGCACACCAGGGCCATGACTTCCTTCCCTTCCCACCAGCACACGTGACCCAGGATGGTCAGGCCTCCCCCTAAAAACCTCAGTTCAGGAATAGCCAGGCTGACCCCACTTGGAGCCAGCAAGGCTTCCCTGCTTAGACACCCTCATCCCACACCTACTGCTGCTCTGAAAGAAGCTTTTATCTGCCCAGAAAGGGCTTAGAATTTCTCTCTGTTACTGGCAGTAGGTAGAGGTGCTAATTAACTAGTTGTCAGCTGAACGCTGCTAAATTGAGAACACAAACTTAAATTAAAGACAAGGTATTAAAATGGGCAGAAAGACTTGAAAGGACTATTGTTCATTTAAGAACTTCTCTTCTTGTATTTTTAAACATTTAGAAGTCGCAGTCCAAATAATTGCTTGTCAAAACATTTTTTTGGAGAATAACTGTAGTTACTCAGCAAGCTGTGTAATTAGGTTATTAAAAGTATAATATCATTTCGAAGGCTTTGAGAGAATAGACCTCTACCTAACATAAAATCATCACAGCTTCATTTTTCTCCCTCTCTCCTGGCTTCAATCTCAAGTCAGGTGTCCTAGCGACCTCTCAGAAGTCAGCTGTGACAACGTACATTGTTTGCAGAATGAGGAACCATCGCTTTGAACTCCTGAGCAGGTACATGCACTGCTTCCATTCCAACTCAGGAAAAGTATGTCTGGTATCCAACAAAGGAAAAAAAAATACAAAGCCAAAAGCTGCAGACAAAATCCCAGCTCTCCAAGCCCGACGTTCCCTTCCCCCTCAGGTGGTGGGTTCAGGACAAGGAGCCTCACATTTTTCTGGAGGGCACAGCTAAGACCAAGCACAGACAGACCTGTCTCTGGGAAAGGAAGGAAATCCCTGACCCACAGCTACAGTTCTGCAGGCCAGGCCCATCTCTGGGGCAAGAGAAACATGTATCACTGGAAGCTGTACAGAGAAACGGAGCACATGTTATGCCATTTCCATTTCTGCTGACAAACATGTTTACAGGACAGATAAAATAAACTATGTAGCCTGCAAGGTTCAACAGCCTGAAACCGGGAAGCTAATATACCCAGTGGGCAAGGAATTGGTCCTGATGTTAGTAAATGGGATGTCACAAAAATGAGACAATTAAAATTTAAAGCAGTAGGGAAGACAAAAGAGCAGGAATCACAATAGCCAAGTCTGATGAGAAGCTGCTCATTGGGTACAGGACTATAATGATGCTAAGCATTTTTCTACTAGATGGCAGTGTAGTGTCACACTATATAAAAGGAATTCTAGAAAGAAATTGGTTTGTATTTCAAGTGAATCTGTGCTTAGACGTGACTTCAGATAGCATGATATATAACAGTAGCCTCTTTGTAAAGAGATATGCCATTATTCTCACAGTGTAATAGGAGTGATACTCTAGTTTCTAATTTCCCACAAAAGAAGGGGAAAAGACACTGAAACCCTGAGCAGTTCTGCTACATGGTACAGCTGCATGCACAGCCACAGACAAGCACCTGAGTCTGTTACAGCCGAAGGTAGGCTCTGATCAAAGAGCTCTGGGAGCGGAGGAAGCAGGTCCTCACTGCTCAGGGGGAAAAGCCAGCTGGGCTTCTGAAAGGCAGGGGCAGCTTTTAGGCAATCCCCTTGCTATGGTCAGTGGCGTTTTGACAACTTCAAAGGAAGGTCCAGGGATGAAGAGAGAGCAGTGCCACTAAAATTCAAAATGCAAACACAAAATAATCACGGTTAGGGCTGAAAAACAATGCAAATATTTACAGGTAACTCAGCCATAACAGTAACCTTTACTTTCCAAGGCCACCATCTACATAAGCTAAACTTCAGGTACCAAGAAGATACGGTGGCTCACCAGCACTCCCAAAATCAACACTAATTCCCGGCGTACACAGGAGCTACAGGAGCTCTGTAAAGCAAAAGATGGAAAAGCTCTGGGGGAAGCTCGCAGGCAGCCGAAGCACCCTCTCTCCTGCTAGAGCCGCTCCAGGGGTCCCCGAGCTGTGGGGCTGCCAGGCCTGTTCCTGTGTCACCGGGCTCATCACCCCCGGGCTCTCCCCACCAGCGGTCACAATCGCGACAGCCGGCGGGATATCACGTACATCACCTCCCTGCCGGCGGAGCGGGGCAGGTTTTGCCCGCTCTGCAGAGCTCGGGGCACGGTGCACCCACCGTGGTGGCCCCAGGCCGGTGTGGCTCCCGGGGGTGCCACCCGCTCCGTGCCGAGATGCTCGGGTCACACCGCGCTCCTCGCTCCCTCCTCCTCCCGCCGCCACAGCAACCCCGCCACGGCTGCGCCCCGCGGGCCATCACCCGTCCCGCCGCCGCCGCAGACTGGGGAGGGACCGGGGTCCACGGGGAGCCCCCCGGGGCACGGCCTCACCTGGAGGGCCGGAGCCGCACCTCCTTCTTGCTGTCCACCACGGAGGGCACGCAGTTGGTGAGCTCGGTCCAGTCGGCGTGCAGCCCGCAGCTCCAGCCGGTGGAGAAGCGGGAGAAGAGCCACGTCTCCCGCTTGCCGGGCCGGTGGCAGGTGCACTTCTTCTGCCCGGCGCGGCACTCGCAAGGCTGCTCCAGCTGGATGTTGCGGACCAGGTGCCGTCCGAAGGTGGTGCCGCCCGTCTTCTGGATGTGCAGGAACACGATCAGGTCGTCCCCCTTGATGTTGAAGTCCACCCGCCGCAGCAAGTCGTCGTCGGAGAAATTGAAACGGGGAACGAAACGCGACGGCGTCTCGTCCTCCGCCCGGTACGGGTCGTCGGCGGCGGCGGGGCTGAGGGCGCGGAGCCGCAGGAGCTGGCACTCGGTGCCCGGGCAGACGTACTGCAGCACGATCACGGCGAAGAGGAAGAGCATCACCAGCGCCAGCAGCACCTTGTGGGACCGATCCTCCATCGTCGCCGGGAGCGCCGCGCATCGCCGCCGCCGCCCCGTTCAGACGAGGAGGAGGAGGAGGAGAAGGAGNCGCCGGGACCGCCCCGCGCGGCCGCTCCGCACCGGTACCGGGAATGGGACCGGGACTGGGACCGGCACCAGCACCGCCCCCCACCCCCGCCGGAACCTCCCCGTGCGGCCACTCCGCACCGGCACCGGGAGTGGGACCGGGACTGGGACTGGGACCGGGACTGGGACCACACCGGCACCGCGCTCCACGCACGGACCGCGACTGGCACCGCACCGGGACCGGCGCTTCCGCCGGCAACGGCCGCCGCGCACACCGAGTGTGCTCTGAGCGCGGCCGGCCCGGGGCGCACCGGGATGCTCCGTCGCACCGTCCCCGTGCCAGAGCGGGCGGCGGCCTGAGGAGCGTCGCATCCTCGTCAGTGCGTGCGTGGCCCTGTGCCCATCCTGTCCGCCCCAGTGCCCGCTGGCAGCACGTGGCGCAGGGCGGAGGGTGCTGTTCCACAGGGAACATCCCAGTTAATGGCAGTGGCACGTCTGCGGTGTCACGGTCCCGCCCGTCCATCACACACACTCCCATCGCTGGTCACCGAGCTGTCCACTTTCTCTCCATACCTTACACTAACAGCCAGTGTTTTGGTTTTGTTTTGGGGTTTTTTTGGGGGGGGGAGTAGTGCATCAACTGTTTTTCTTGGTGCCCCAAACGGTTTCTGTTGATTCAGGTAGCAAGTACCTGCGCTATCTCTGTCAGCATGTTTCAAAACCTCTCTGCACAACGAGAGTGTTCTGTAAATAAAACAGTAACAACAAGGACTCTGTGGATTTATCTCTGATTACAGTCCTGTGTATATTTATATGCAAATGATGTTTAGCCCTCCAGCTGCTGGCGGAGCAGTTCAATGAGGCCTGTGGGTGGGAGCCCACGGGTGCTCACCCCGTGTTCACCCCCTGCCGTTCCACAGGGACACCCACCTGCCACGTGCCGAGACCTGGCACAACACAGCCAGTGAGCCCGAGGCTTTCCTTTCCCTCTTGGTGCAACTGATGTTGTGGCAATTAATGCCTGTGAGAACTGCAGCCTTGCAGGAAAAAAGCAATAAAAAAAAAAAGAGATTCCTGGCTAAAGGAGGTTTTCACCCTATCCCCAGGCTTCTGTCCTTCATAGAAAAGCAGCCAGGGCAGGACCAAGGGTTTGGCCATCCCCAGCACATTTGACTGATGTGCTCCAATATTTAACTGATGTTCCACAGAGTGCTGCATTTCAGGAACCCCCAGTCTCAGGTAGAGCTGGGAATGTCTGACTTTCTCCTTCCCCTCCCCACCGCAGCACCTCAGCTTTTGCTTCCCTGTCCCTTGTGATGCTTCTGTTTCTCTCCCTGGCCAATCAGCCTAGAGCAGAATTTTCTAATATGCACAGCAGGCAGCAAAGAAAATAATTTGTAAACACTCTCCCAGACCTTTATTTGTCATAAAAAGAAAAAAAAGGCTCTCCTCCTTTTTCCCTCCTCTCGAGCAATTCTCTCTAAATAATTTCAGCAGGTACATGTGGTGTTTGGAGGTGATGTCTTTATGGTTTTCATCCTTGAGCAACCTCTCCTGTCTTTCCTATTTTTTCCTGTTGTCCATAATGTTTTGAAAACATTTACACTCACAATAATAGGCAATTTTATCACAAAGATTCTAGGCATGAGAACTACTGAGTTAATTTGCTTCCATTTGGATCTCCAAAATGAATGGATTGCACCATTTAATGAAAACTCTGTGTTCTGAAATTCAAGCCTTAAGATTCTAAAGATGTTTCTGAGCTTTATATCCATCACTCTTCACAGTTGTTCATATAAATATGTTTGCCTCCAGTTTTATTTATTTTACATTATGAAATAACAAAGATGTGTGGTGGGTTAAAACCAATCCTGAAGGCTAATACCTGGGAATTAAACGGTGAGAATAAAAATAGCCTAATGTCTATGATGCCTAAAAGGCCAACTGGAAACAGAGACTAGACAGGGTAAGGGAATAAAGGTGATATTTATTTAAAAGGCCTTCAAAGGTACACCCTGGGGAGCCAGAGGCTATTTCCAGAATGGACCCCAAGATGGACAACGAGTCATGAGTTCTTCCCACTGTTATGGGTTTGGTCCATTTGCATATCAGCATAAATTCGCCGATTAAACTTTAGCTAATAAGGTAACCGCCCCCCCAACTTGCCCCCCTTCTCAAGATGCTGGTTTACACATTTTGGGCCTAGGACAGCCTGAGTGTCCTTGAAGAGCAAGCCCGGAGAGGCTTTGTTATGTCTATCTTAGCATGAGAGGACAGCAGCTAACATGCTGCAAGACAGTTCAAAGTTACACACTAGGAATACAGAGGATACAGAATTTGCAAACTATAAAAGCTAAAACCTAAGGCATCATCTACACTAAATTAATATAAACTATAAAAGATATGATGCATACTGGGTTGGTGTTCCCAGCAGAGCCATTATTTTGGAATGTGCTAAACAAACAATGATCATCCTTTCAGTAATGAGTGATGGTCTGCAGTCTGCTGCCTTCTCACTCATAGTATGTAAATGATGCTCTCGAGCTTTGATCCAGGGACCCAAAATATTTGCTTAGGCGCTAAAGAAATTAAAACTGCCCCAAACTAGATAAAAGTAGGACAGAGCAGAGCTGTTAAGGTTTCACAACACGGGCAAGATTCGATGGCTGGCGGCACAGCTGGTTTAAGTTAAGAGGTCAAGCAAAACCACTGAGTGCCTAGTAACATCAGTGAAAAAATCTCCACCTCCTTCTCCACACACAGCATCCCCAGAGACCCCAAACACATGATCCTTGTTCCCACTCCCCATACATGACCCTTTTCTGCTGGCACAGGGGATCCTCTCACCCCATGTCTCAGTGCATGGTCATGTCCAGATGAGCACATGGGTATGGCCACTGCTCCTCTTCTCTCCCACCTACAAGCATCCTCTGCCACTGGCTGGTCCCTTCTGCACCCACCCTGTCAGCAGCTGCCTCCCTCCAGTACAGCAGGGCCAAGCTGAGCTGGTGAAGGATCTCATTTTGGGCTGACCCTCTCTTATTACCCCTGGGAACATTCAGAAAATCAGGGGTTTGTATGCAAAGGCACTGGGTGTTTGCCCAGAGACAGATCAATAAAACGCCTTGTGCCTCAAGCCCTAAATTGATCTTCGCTGCTTTAGGAAACTGTTGTTAGCTCATCAGCCAGGGCTGATCATCACATCCCTGTGTACTTCCTGAAAACCTTTGTTTCCACAGCATCTGAATTTCACCTCTGCATTTGGCTGGCAAAGGGTGACTGCTTGGCTCCAACAAAAACAAAATACACATCAGCTTTGAGATAAGCAGGCTCTTGGTGTGTAAAACAGAGCTTTACTAGGCATTAAGGCCTCCAGCTTATTGAAAGGAGCAAGATTCCATATCAGTTCAGCCTGAGTAGATCCCAGTGTCCACTATTTGGCACAGGTAAGGGCAGGAGTGCAGCCAGCTTGAAACCCCTGGGCAGAGCGGAAGGACTGGGCCGTGGCAGCCCTGGCCAGGGCTGGAGTAATCCCAGCTGCTGAGGCATCCACAGCTGCTAGGAGGATGGGAGGGGAAGCCTTATTTGCACAATAGCAGAATTAGAATAACTTGATTAAAAGAAATGCAAACAAGCCATTAAGTTTGCTGTATCTCCTTTTAATGTGATTCATCTCATAGTACCTGTGCAGTAAGGGGGAGAAGATAGATGACATAAGTACAGAAAAGCCTCCTGTGTCATGAAAATAGCATATTTATTAAAATAACAAACACAATCATCACCAGCCCAACTGCTGCAGCTTTCCTTTATGGAATTGTCTATCTTGTCTGGAATAGCTGATGGCTAAACAGTTTTGTGGCCAGGGCATTCAAAACCACTTTTCCCACCATTTGTCCTCAAAGCGATGAAGTGGATGCTCCAGCCTTGTCTTCAATTGCCCCAAAAGGACCTCTACCCCACCACTTCTGTAAGACATGCAAACCCACAACTTTGATAATTTTACTTCTCCTTTGAAACTGGGTAAAACTGGATGATGGAGTCAAAAAGTATCACCAGGAAACAGACAGCATTGAAGACACCACTCTGCTCCCTGAGGAAACAAGTCTTAAAATGAGTGGAAAAGCACAGAGCAATGAGATGGTCATTGCATGGGAGGAGGAGCAAGGCCAAGAAATGCTGTGGTGGGAGAGAGATGGAAGCCCTGCTAGTACCTCATAGAACAAGGCCCTTATCTAGAAAAAAGGTATGCAAATGAGCGAAGACATGGAGCAGTGGGGTGATAAGTAAAACTAATTAGAAAATGAGGCATGATTATTCATGGACTTGACATATCAGAGAGCAGCTAATCAAAGGAATAATACAAGTTTGCATATTCTTTGTGATGTGGGCATGAAAGCCTTGCTTCTTGTCACTATGGCATCACTGCTGCTCATTCCTAAAACCAAGCACGCTTGGTGCAAGTGTGACATCTTGCTTCATATTAGGAGATGGGTCTTGGAAAGGCTGAGGTGTTCAAAAGAGCTCTGTCTTTTCCAGCTTTCGAACTGACCTTGCATTTATCTCTACTTATAGATCTTGCCTCCCTGAATATAAATATTGCCCAAAGCTCTCTGGGTGTGTGATAAACTGGGCATCCTTTAAAAGCTTGAGCCAAAGACCTGAATACTCAAGGGACCCACCTTGCAAGATAATTGCACGATAATCCCTTACAGTTTTATTTTGCTTCAGACTGATTGCTAAATAAACTTTGTCTAAATGCCACATGGGAAGATGGACTTGGCAGGAGGTATTCACACAGAACTTGCAGGAAGTTTTCAGGAGTACCTCCTTACCAACCCGTGGCATCAGAAACCTTCTGTCCAGGCTGCTCACTGCAGCAAATCTTGGATTTGCACCATCACTTGGAGCCAGACAAAAGGCAGGCTAGCTTTCAAGTTACAAGGTATCAGCAGTATTTCCATTCACACATAGATCTTCATCCTGTTAAAGGTTTTAAAGGAGGACCTGATGTGGGACTGACACCTGGCATGTACCAAGTGTCTGGGCAACAGTTGGAGGGTAAATAAATGATACTGCCCCATCACCACTGATCTTTCCCAGCACAAAACTGGCTGAGAAACTGCTGAAACATCAAATTCATTTTTGATGAGGACAGCCTGGGACAACTCCAGGGAACAGAATCCATGGGGATGAAAGGGCTCTTTCAAGTATGCCTCTGAATCAGTGGGGAAAATGGAGAAGTTGGGATCGCTCCTGCCACAGTTTGCTTGTCTGGATAATTACAGTGATGGGTATATTAAAACCATCTGGCATTAGATCCAAAGAGCAACTGGGCATTGAAAGAGATTACTGGTGAGGTGTGTTTTGAAGGTGCTTATGAGCAGATTAGGAGGAATTAGAAAGGGTGTGAGCCAACAAAACCCAGGGCTGCAGACCATATGGTCCAAGGGACACTGTGCCCACTTTGAAGATATATAATGCAAAACTGGTGTATCTGATCTAGTTCAGGACAAAACCTGCAGCATTTGCCTGATGAGGTAGGTAACAGACTAAGGTAATGTACAGTGGTCTTCAACAGTGATTTCACACTGAAGAAAAAGGCTGTTAAAAGAGTCATACAAATATTTGTTGCATCTTCCTAAAACCCAGGGGGAAATAATTTCACATGGCCCTGAAAGAAGAGTGAGAAAAGACATAATATTACCTCATGCTATCTCAATAGGTAGTCCTGTGTGGAGTGAAAGCAGTGGGATTTGGTCCAAAGGCATTCAAGACATCGCCCTTCACAGTAAAATGATTCCAGTTTAACAACACTGGTTTTGAAATAGATTTAGTTAAGCTGGTACCACCTTTTGCCCAGACACTCTTCAATCCTAGAGTAGTTACTATCAATTTAACTTAATTTGGTGTCATTCTGTGTACAGACTGCATCTTGGATGCTGTATAAATATTTGCCTGTTGAAATTGATGCTGAATTTGGGCAACACAGTGTTGTGGAATTAACCTATGTGACGGAGGATCAGATGCAGGAGCAAAAAAAAAAAAAAAAAGTCTCAGGAAGAGGTTTTAAATTTCAGATGACTTCATGCAATTATCTAGTTTTTAAAATGAACAGAAGAATAAATGAAGGTGAACCAAAAAGAATCTAAAGCATTACCAAATAATAATAACAACAAAAAAAAAAAAAAAAAAAAAAAGCTTTGAGGACAGCTTCTTCCAGCAGCAGGGCTGATGAATCTTCAGGGAGTGATCCCATAGCCTAGTGAAACAAAGAAATGCTCATTTCACGGTGAGGTTTTGCAACTGCAAATTTACCAGGAATAACAAATCACAGTTTCTGAAGGTGCGAAGATAAATTTTCTTTCTTTTACTTCAAATCTGGTTCTGCCAGCTGCTAAAGGCCTATAGCAAACATCCCCCTACAAAATAGAAAATGAGGGACAAAGCAGGAGTTTCACATTCCAGTTATGTGTAAAAAGACTCCTAAAAAATAAAAAGCTCCCTTTCCTCTGTAGTCCACCCCACACACACACTGCTGCCATGAGTCCACAGGAAAACAAAATACTTGTGTTATATTATGGTGAAACTTCTGGAAAAGAAAACAAAAATATAATCAAACAGTTAAAATTTTACCACAACACAATTCAGTAGAAAATCCCCAGCTGGGCTGGATGTAAATAACACATATTGAGTACAGCAATTTCTTGTGGTTTCCCAAAACCACTCAGGGTTCATAGCATTACAGCACTTTGCAATAACTCACAGCAAACTGGGGCAGTGTGAATTTATACCTCCTGATCCTAAATTCTACCACCTTGGCCTGGGCCAGCTTTCCCCAGACACGCTGGGCCAGCTCTGTATTTGCATTACTACAGTCACAGGCTGCCCTTGGAATCCCTCTTTGCGGAGATGCTGCCAGTCCTGCATGTGCCTGAGCTGCCACTTCACTGGATCAAAATAGTAGCAGATATTTTAATCTGCTGCTGGAATACATCTGAAAAAATTCCTTGCAATCCCTTACTTCTCTTCCCAGCTGACACAGAGCTATGTGGCAGGGAGTGCACGTGCAGATTGTGTCCCCTGGCCAGCGCCTTCCTTCCTTGCCTTGGACAGGAGATGGATGTGGGGTACCTGCTCAATACTGTAAGCACCACTCCACCCAGTGAGACCTGAGCAGCATGGGCTGCTCATCCTGGTCTCAGCCTCCTGCTCAACGCTTTGGGAATGCTGAATCCATGGAAAGGATGGCTGGGGACCAGCAGCAGGCCCACCACAGCCTCAACATCCCCTCACCTGTCTGATGCCAGTGTGAGTTCTTCATCCCCCAGGCTGAGGGCTGCATAGTCAGACACCTGCTATAGCATCTAGTCCAACACTGCTTAAATAGGAGAAGACACTAGATGACCTCCTCTATGTCTTGAACCTTTGCTAATTGCTCATTGATATAATCAGAAATTAAGTGGACAGAAGAGAGGGGGTCAATGCTTTGTTTCCTGCCCTGTCACAGGGACAGGGTCCATTGCTGTGTGTGTACACTGTTACTCACAGATGTGCACTAGGTTACTGTGCAAGAATTACCTGTCCAAAGAGATGATGAAGAGATGATATTATTATAATGCATGGGGCTGGCTCCAATCATTTTCCTCCTCATCCTTCCCTACTAAAGATAAGCAACACATAATGTTGACCTTGTGCACTAAGGGGTGGAGGACAGCACCTCTCAGCATCAATATTTAGGAGATTCCCTACAAGAATATGAGTCCTCCTACTGCACAGAGCTTTTATGGACCTGCCTAGGTCCCAAGAGATATAACAGTTTTCCAAGAGTTCCCTCTAACTCTGAATTTTTGAGAGACTCAGGATAAATTAATCTGGCTGTGACACTATGCAGAACACTGTAACAACCAGAAGAAAAATAACTTACCAAAAATATTATTTTCTTTCATGCAAAAATCAAACTTTATTCCATCTGTCACTTTCATCTGCACCCTGTTTCATTGGCTGGATTTTGGTCATTAAGATAAACTTCAAGCCAGCAGATAATTTTTACCTTCAGGGCTTCGGTGAAATTTAGTGTTTGGGACTTCCTCCCCTCCTCCATTTTTGACAGCCATGACAGAGGAATAAGTTTTTCTATCTTATGCTGCTTTGCAATTGCATGGAATGGCTTTGACCTTCCAAAAGGAAAACACACTACAGTCAAATTCCTCCTCCTTTCCCCATGGGACTAGGAGCCGGCCAAACCCTTCCAATGGGTTTCCCACTTGACCTTGCATCATAAAACCCTCCTTTCTTTATTACTCCATCTCCTCAAAACTTCCTTAGCAAACCTCTAGCCCTTTCAAGAGGTGAGCTGGAGAGCTTCTATGCTGTGCAAATGGTTCAAACATCTTTGTTTCTTCCCTGAAAAGACATAAAAGCAACTTGTTGGGTTCCTTACCTCATAACCAAACACAACTGTACCCTGTGCACTCTGCATGTTACAGCTCCCCGTGCTTTCATCCCCAATGACTTATTTTACTGTAAGTGTTAATTATACATTGGAGTGGTTTCATGAGGGATGTGATATATCATCTGCCACTGAAAGTCTTTAAATCAAGGCTGAGTGTTTTCAGTGGGGTCCTGCTCCATGCCTGGAGCAGACAGAGGCTCCCAGTGCATTTACAGGAGGGTATATAATCTCATGGTCATGGTCAGCCATAGTATTGAGGAATTAAGGGATGGGCGGGATGGCCTTTGTCGTGCAGGATGTGAGATCAGTTGGACTTAATGGTCTGTTTTGGCCTTTAAATCTATGAATATGGAAAAGGAAAGAGGAAAAAGAAAACAAAAAAAGAACACAAGTTCCTATTATGACCAGCATGGTTCTGCCTTCTGAAAGCAGAGCCAGAGGGACTGCAGGCAGCTGGGGCTAGAAATGAGTGCCGGGCACCCCTGTGCACTGCCTCTGCTCCCAGGGTTCCCCAAACTCTCCCAAGCTCCCCAAACAGGTTCTTGCAAGCACAGCCAGGAGCCCAAGCCCACTGGGATTTGCTGACGTCTTTCAGAAAAAAACCAGACATGAGCACACAGACAATGCTCAAATGATTTTCAATTTCCTTCCCCCCTTGAGGTAATTTTAGGTGTTCCAGAACTAGAAATATAATGCTTTTTTAATTTCTAAATTAAGCTAATCAAAATTTTAATCTGGTGGACATTATCTTATTGCATAGAAGAGCTTATATTGCAGTGGTTTGGTTAGTACCAATCCTTTTTGCTTTAAATTGTGTTTCATTAATTGAACAGGGCTTAGATAGGTGCTTATAAGGTACTAAGCCAACTATCTGTTCTTAAAAAAATACTCAATTCTCCCTTTCAGCTGTACCTGCTCTGAGCCTGCAAGCTTTATGCTATAATAGTTTTCCTTTAGTGAAGGATGGGCTATTACCCCCATGATCCACATGGGAATTTCAGGGACTAAAGGCACCCTCATAGATCCCATTGTAGACTGACTTCACAGAGCAAACACAAAGGATCCTTGCTGGAAAATGGCAAATCCAAACCCTACCCACTGACTTGCTGATATCATCTGCTTAACCATGGGTTATTACATAATCAATTACTCCTAGTTCACTATTAAGTCCCAAAGAACCTTTCTACAGACTAGACTGGTATTACTCTGCCATACATTTAAAAGAGATTACTGTTAATTAATTTAGCTCATCTGCATACCTAAAACTCAGCTAAGCCCTCTATTGTGTTACCTGCTGTCATTTCAGACGTGTAGGACTTCCAAACTCCCATAGAAATAGAAAGGGATTAAACTCATCTACAGAGATATAAAACAATTTAAGAAGTTGCTTTTCAACACTTCCCATAGGGCCCTGTGCAGAGTAGGACCTGGGATCTAGCAGAACCCTTCCCGCTGGTTATCCATCTCACCAGGAGTCAGCTTCCCTCCAGGACTTTCCACCCAGTGCTTTCCAAAGACACTAAAATTTCCTGAAAGCGTAAATAACACGTTAAACCACAATTTACCTGCTCCTGGGGTTAAGGCACCTGAACCGGTGAATGTAAATCACTCAGAATATTTATGATGTACTGACACATTTCCATTCTAAAATAGGAGTCTGACACACATAAATCCTCATAAATGCTTCTCTGGAGCCATCCTCATCCCATTTACCTCAGACACGATCACCAAATCTGCATGGGAACTTCCACAATGCCTGAGGCTGACGTGGATGGGCCGAGGGCTCTGCTACTACCACAACAAATGAGTAAATAATTACATTAATAATGAACCAGACCTTCCAGCAGGCCAGGCCACAAGAGCCAGGGCACTTCTGCTAAACAATTTCAGATTAAAAAAAACCAAGCAACCTTCTGTCAAAACGAAACAGCTCCATGCAGCAGAAATCCCTTGGATAAAAACTGCTATTTTTCCATAAGGAAAGCAGAAAACAATACAGGTATAAAACTTCTTGCATTTTTTGAGGTTTTTTTGCAAGAAAGCAGAAAACAATACAGGTATAAAACTTCTTGCATTTTTTGAGTTTTTTTTGCAAAACACACACAAAACACCCTCAGAAGAGTATTTGAAAACACTGATTATTCCTCAGGTAGTAGCTTCTTCTGAAAAGATGGAGAGTTTTAGCAGAAGGTCGCATCCAAGGTTCTAAAAAAAGCAAAAGGAGCCATTTCTTTAGGCTCTATTGTCAGCTCCCCTTCATGAGCTGCTTTGGGATCAAGGGGTTGACAGCAGCCCTGTTAGCTAGCAGGGAATCATGTGGGGCTGTGGGGATGTGGACCTCTCAGCACGGAAGTGAGCCATAAGGCACAGCATGCCCGGAGCAAACCTGCAGCTCCCAGTGTTGGGTTAGGGAGCTGCTCCAAGATGGGGAAGACCTGCAGAGTTGCCGTCTCACACAGCTGAGCTCAGGCATTCCTGCTCTTTCAGGTCCTGTTTGGAAAACAACACAAAGTTGCTCCACAGCTGCAAAATAGACAGCACTTAAGCAGAATCCATTTCCTAACCAATAACTCATTTCCAGAGTAGTCAGTGACCCTGCCCAAGGTGAGTCCCAGCAGCCCTCTCTGCATTTAATTTGCACACTGGTTTTGTTCAGGATGCAGTCCCTTGCATCGCTACCTCTCCAACACTGGCATTTTCCAGGCTGACAGCCAAAGGGATGCTTAGACAGATACTCCTGTAGACAGAAAGCTAAAGCTGGTTTGCTTCACATTTGCTCCAAGAGGGGCAGGATGGAGAACAATGGTTTGCATCCAGGCAAGATATCTGAGCACATCACTCAAGAGTTAGCTGGCAATGAGTGTTCCACCAGTGTTCTAAGCAGACGGTCTACCTCCCTGCCCCCAGTGCTTGTAGAGTTGTGTCTTTCACTAAGGTGATGTCAAAACTCAAGGTGTATTTGCTATGAAGACAAGGCTTCACACCCCTTTGTGTCACCCATCTTGAATTCCCTTTCAGGGATCCTGAAGCATGGGATCACAGCAATGCTGGTGGGAAGAGCCTCTCATCCAGCCTTCTCCTCAAAACCAGGTTATCACCAGCACTAAAAAAGCTTGGCCATGGCTTTGTCTAGCCAGAGCATGAAAACCTTCCAGGCTGTGGATGCCACAATCCCACTGGATGACCATGCATGTGTCTCACAGAGATGTTTTCCTGATCTCTAGTTTGAGTCTCCCAAGCTGCTGTTGCCCCTTGTAACATCATTTGCCTTTACCAAGAAGAGTTTGGCTCCATCATTTCTACAGGTAGCTGTAGGTTGCTCTTAGCTCACTCCTTCACCAACCTAAACTAACCCAAGGCACATCAGCCAGAATCTTGCAGGGCATCCCAAGTCCCAGAAATCTTCCTTCTCTCCAGTTTCTTAAGTCAAACTGGGATCAGCCAGTTCTAGTAGCACAGGTCTAGGTCTTGGTCTATATTTCACAACATACATCCCAGTCCCTTCGACCCAGCCAAGCAAAGCCTGCTCAGGACACCACTGAGTGGGGCACAAAGTTCTCCTGTTGCTGACCGCTTGACTGCCCGGTGGCCAAGCAGGCGACTAGCCTGGAGCATCCCAGTCGGGGGACAGCGAAAGGCTTCAGATGCCTGGTGGAAGCTCCTGCGGGAGCTGTCTGCTTGCAGGCTCACGGTGAAGCAGGCGGCAGCCTGTTGTTACAGTAGCAGATGCAGAGGCGAAGGAAGAAAGAGAGACTCTTTGTTGCAGTACCCAAGTCTTTATTCCCTGGCCTGAAGGTCAGGAGGCGAGGACAGGGAGCAAGGAAAAAGCCCCCAGGGCACGGTTACAGAGACTTTTAGTCCCCTAGGGAACGAGGGGAGGAACAAAGGGATAAACCAACGGGGAAATGACAACTGGTGACAGGTATCCAGTAACTTTAAACTTAAGGAGGGACTAATTCAAACAACCCAATGGGAAACATGGAACAACAGAACTTTCCAGAAAGTAAATGCATAAACATAAGGTGGGTAGAAACAAGGGAGGAGAAAGAACTCAGGATCGACAACTTGGGGGCGTGGTCTGGCCCCCAGCACCGCCCTCAGGCTCCTCCTCAGACCCACTATCATGGGCTGGGAAGTCAATCTATTTGATGTCAGGGAGGCGGAACCCAAAGGTGGGCTGGGCCACCGCCACATTCTCCCACACACATTCTCCAACAGCAGTGCTGAGGCAGCCATGCTAAGCAAGCAGAAAAGAGAAACCACTTACTTATGACTTGACTTGCTCACTGAGTTGTCTGAAAACTGCAGCTTGGGCAGGCATTAAAGCAGCTACAGCCTCAGTGGCTTAGTAGATGCCCACTTTTTGGTGGCCTCCAGCTATGTCCTAAAGCCTTCTCAGCCTCTAGCCTGACAAAAGCCCTCCCTTTCCACTTAACTTCCTAGTTTACATGGCAAAACAGCTTCCCAAAATATTCCTGTGGCACCCAAACAATCTTGCTATCGGGATTCAAATTTCAGTGTGATTGGTAATGAGTGCACCAGGCATCAGAACTGGGTTATTAAAATATCTTTAATGATGAACGATGTAAAATAAATGTGGATAAATTGTATTATTCTGGGTCATTTAATTTTAAGTGCAACAGCCTCTGTATTTTTTTACCACTTAAATGATATGCAGCATGAAACAGCACAAATAAATACAGATGTAGAGAACATTAGACACAGTTTGTAAGAGCAAATTATGCACGTTCACATTTCATTCTACTTAGATCAAAATTAGATGGTTTTCCTCCATTATCTCTGTGGATACACTAAAAGTCAGTGATTTATGAAAGAAACTGCTGTGAATGCCATTATAATTGATTAACCTAAGAGACTGGTGACCTACTTATAGATATACAAATATGATTATAATTAATTGAATGTTCTGCAGAACTTCTTTATAATGTGACTGTAATGCATAAAAATAAGAGGTAGAAAAAAGGCTTCAACACTGTGCATGCTCTGAGATCCTAGGGAGATCCTAGGGAGAGGTGTTGAGTGCTTCGGTGGTGTTGAGACCTTGCAGAATCAACCCCCTCCTGAACAGCAGCATTTCCCTGAAACAGACTGTCCTGTGGACAAAAGGCTCCACTGTGCTTTGTGGCTGCAGTAACTTTGGACACCCTGAGCAGATCTCATTGTCTGGGAGATGTTGCACACTAGGACCCCTTCTGAGTCATCTCTACTGGAGGCCCTTTTCAAAGACTTCGTTTGAGTTAAGAAAGGTGGACAGGCCAGAGGTCACGAAGATATAAAATGAAGTTATGGGTCCTGACACGGTGACTGCTTCCCGTCAGGGAGCAACAGAGCAGAGGCAACCACTGTGTCACCACGGGAGTGTCCTGAAAAGCAGTAGCGCTCCGGAGCACAAAGTGCCGGTGTCAGAGCGCTAACGGTGGCGTTGAGAAGGTGTAAGGAGCAAAGAGGTGAGAGGGACCTTCTGTATGGCAGTTCCAAGGCTTACTACCTCAGAAGAAGCCAGGGACAAGAGAGCCAGAAAACAGTAGTTGGCAGGGGCTTTTATAGAGGAAAGAGGAATAAAGAAAGGGCTATTAGGAGAAGGGTATGAGGGAGGAGCAAGAACAGGATTGGGGGAAACCAACCAATGGGGAGAAGGGTACAAAAGGTCCAATGAGATAACAAGGTTCACAGAACACTCTAGAACTGACCTTTTAACTGCCAAGGGGTGGGTACAGAACTTTGATTGACACTTAGGGGGAGGAGAATGTCACCAAGTTAGGGGTGGAGGCTGCTGGGGCGATGTCATCATACCACTTAATGGCCTCTGATACCTCAGTTATTATAGGGTAGGCCACAACAGGGTCCCTGTTTCTAAACCACCCCTTTGCAGGGGGACTCAGCACTGCTGTAGTGGATTTGGGAGTCTGCCAAATCTCAGGTCTCTGCCAGCTGTGACTCTGAGCCTAGCACTGCTGCTGTGTCTGTTAATGGGTACAAGCACCCACTTGCCTGTGGTACAGTCACAGGACACAGCAAAGAGCAAGAGCATCTCCCTGCCTCCAGCGTTTTGCAATCCACATACAGAACAGGAGGCAACAGATGAAGACAGTCCCCAAGTGCTGGTAGCTCATGGGTCAAAGCCTAAAGACCTTACCTAGACCATGCAAATGGCTATAATCTGCAATCCCAGGCAGTGCTCCTTGATAATTAAGTTTCCCAACACCTTGTCAGTGTGTATCCTGCTGGACACTGTGCCAGTATCACCCAGCCCACAGCTGCCTGGAGGCCCTCATGGCAGTATTATGTGTCACAGATTTTGCTGTATCTTTTGCTGCCAGTCACTTCTTCTAACTTAATTTGCCTGAACTCCTCTGTATGGACACAGGCGGCAGAGCTAACCTCTGACAATGACACACACCAGCTTTCTGTAGAACAAAATTCTAGATTCCTAATTTGAATGACTAAATATACCAAAGCCCAGTGATGAATTATTTAAAATCTATACAAATTTTGATGCTGCATACTGATCTAGAGACTTGAATGCACCTCGGCAATTTTGAATCCCTCTGTCTACAGCTCTCTCATGGAAAAGTATCCATTTAAAGCCCCTGGGGTAAATGATCTGTTATGATTCCCTGGACTGGAAACCCTGGAGATGATGTGGGAGCCAGGACTTGCTAGGATGGGATTGAGTTAATTAGCACTGTGTCTGAGGAGAGCCGTAACAGCATAATGAAACAAATAGAATAAAAGCAGTTTAAAGTGACTCCAGTGGATTGATAGGCACACGCTGCTGACTGTGGAACAGTCAGGATTGTACCCACGTGGGCATGGCTCTGCATTTGTCATGCATTGCTCATGCTGGGGGAGAGGGTTGAGGAAGAGGGTGGGTGATTGCAGCTCTGCAAGAACTCTCTGGTATGATGTGTGTTAGGGGCAGAAAGGTGGAAACCACTGCCAGCAGCCCCTTGCTACCACAGACACCTGGCTCAGAGTTAGCCCTGCTTGTGAAGAGCCAAAGCCACCACCCCCTAAATCCTCATGCAGGATGGGATCAGGTCCAGCACACACAGCTTCTCAGAAGCCACAGCTGGGGATGCACTGTATCACCAGGAATGCCTGGCTTCCCAAGGATAACCTTGCACAAAGCTCCTGCATCAGCTGTAGGTGTCCCACTGCTGTTGAGGGGCCCTGGCAGGGTTCGCAGGACTCCTGTCTCCTTGCATCCTGCCATGGACTTTGTCAAGCACGTTCTGGTAATGGCCTTGCTATGCCCTGCAGCAGAGCAGCGTTTCATTTCAGCTGCAGAGCCACAGACATTTAGAGGACATCCCAGAGAAAAGTTTGTATCCCATCTCCCAAGGAGTTACGTCTAAGCTTGGCATGCAAATGACTGGATGTAGATGGCCATGTCTGACTTCTTCATCCATCCTTTCCAGTGCTGAGAGCCACCAAGGGATGACTGACAGGTTCTGCTTTTTCAGTGTGTTTTGCATTCTTTTCAATATTCAGTTGTCTGGAAGAGGAATATGTTGGCCCTGGCAATGCTGCATTTGAGAGAGGTGCTGGCTTCTTCAGTGTAAGTTGTTCAGGGTATTTTTACAGTCGGCATAAAAATACTGACACTGCCTGTATGCATAGCTCTGTTATCGTGCCTGGTGCCAATAAAGAAAGAGTAAGGAAAAAAAAGAAAGCCACGAGTTAAATCCATACTTTACAGCAATCACACTCTTCCTTTTAATTTTCAAACTTCTCAAAGTCTAGCTTCCATTAAAATGAACCTGTAAAAGATAAACAGAACTGCCAAGCTGCACTGTTTAGAAGCAGTGAGATGACTCCCAGCTTGGCCAACTATTCTGCCTGCCAAATATAATATACACTAAAATGACAAAGCATAACAATGCAAAAGACCTCATACTATCTCTGTCTCTACCTCAGGGAAATGGAGCTGTGCCCAGCAGCGGTATCTAGTCCTGAGTATTGCCTACCTACCAAAAACTAGAGAGAACTGCTGGGGACAAGTAGCAGCTATTAGCTGAGCTACTGAAATGATACCTGTGGCTTTGCTTAAACAAGAGGGGCAGAAATAAACCCAGTCTGGCTTTTTCCATAGCCAAACTCCTCACTGCTGTTGCAGAGCAATTTATGTTGTGGCTTTGCCGAGCCCATTATTGCCAAAGAGTCTGATCCACACAAGCCACACAGCAATTTCATTGCACCAGCACCATGACATGTCTCTTTCTACAGAGCTGTTCCTCATTCCTACCAGCAGCAGCTGGGCCAAACCCTCACTTTCTGCTTGCCCCCTTCACTTGAGACCTCTCCTACTTCCAGCTGCACTCTACAAATCCAAGCTAATGAGAATTGTGGGGTAAAACAAATCCCTAGGGGTAGCTCCTGTGCCACTCTCATCCCTCCACATACATCAGCTGCTCTTCCTTCCTAAGCATTGCTTGGAGTGAAGACAGACCTGCAGTGAAATAATCCCAGCTTCAAGCCCATTGCAGAAATTAAAAACTACTTGCTTCCAGTTGGATGCAAGGCATACTAATTTCCCACCAGCATTCGGGTAGAAAGTTTGCAGCATGAATAATTGTGTGTCCAGAAAAGTGTCCCACTGGTAGGGTTATTAGCAGGAAAACAGGAATTCAGTTGGAAAGCATTAATAAACCTTGAAGACAACAGCTGTTATGGTGATTGATCCACTATCCAAGTGTACACAACTCATACAGGATGAAGGAGCAGAGGTGATTGCACAGGGATGGTATGCTGAGAAGTGGGATAGGAGGCAAGGTTGCAATAGAGGACAGGGATAAAAATTGGTACTGTCAGGTTCAAAGGCATTTAAAAACCCCACACATCTTTTCCAAAGCTGACTCAAAATTAAATTTTAATAGTTTGCAGAATTTGTTGCTTAAATGGTTACTTGCTTTCTTTTAATACACATGGGCAATGGAAGCAGAAGAGTTTTGTATGTGTCACAGAGAAACTTCTGTTTACTCCCCAGGATCAGCAGATGCTGCAGTGTGAAGACTGCAGATGCCTCAAGGAACGCATCCAAATGTGCCCAGTGCACCCATCCCTCCTTCTGAGGGGAGTGATGAAATCACTAAGCTCCTTCAAGGCTTAAAAAAGGATTAAGGAGAGAACTGAATTGCCCATTGAAATGACAGGAATTTCTGGCCCACTGTGTTGGATTTGGTGCAGGGCTCTCCTGCTCATGAATAGCTGCACATTGGGAATGTGACTCCTTTCTGCTTGTGTGCATCAGGAGTTTGTCCTTTGGCACTCACTGAAGTCAGTTTTTGGTCTGTCTGGGTAAGGATGCTGGTAAGAAAAGGAGAAAGAGAACATAAGGTGGCATGTTTGGCATGCAGGAACATGCTGTGCTCTTCTGCAGCTCCCTTTGCCTTCCTGGAAACACCCTTTTCTGCAGGGATATCCCATCCATCCCAGCAGTATTGCCTTTGCAAGAGCTGAAAGGACAACCCATGGCCATAGCAGAGACAGAATGGTGGGAATTCAGGTCCTTCCACGCAGGACCATCACTAGGGCTGGAAGCAGGCTGTGATCCACCTCAAAGTGTTCACATCATGGCATTACAGGTTGTGCCAACTGCACTATAGGGTGTTGAGCTCACTGCTGTATGTTTCCTTCCAAAAGGAACCTAAAACAAATCCTTTCCAGTTTATTATTTCGGCTAATTATATGAACCAACAGTATTTCATCCAAACCGTTTTAGGAAAATAAGTGGAGAATGTTTGCAAAACCAAAGCAACCATTTTTCTCCTGCCAGGGTGGCAGATGCAAACATAAAGAGTAACATGTCCATACATCTGCAATCTCAACTTCTTATGAAACGAAATAAAAGCAATCTGGTTGTGAACTGATCCAAAGCAAATACAGTATTTCAGAACATGCCACATTTAGTTGGTGGGGCTGATTCATATGATGCAATTTAAAAACCAGAGTGCAAATATGGAGGGGAAGACTATTTCCCCTTCACACTTTCTTACCTCGCAGACATTGCTCTTTTTCTGCGTGTGAATGAGGAGCCCTTGGTCTACGCAGCAGCTGCCTTTGAAGGATGAGCACTGACAGGTTTCTATGGCACTTCCAAAAAGGGTTGTTTTACAGGCCAGAGGTTCCCTTCATCATACAGAACGTTTTGCCATTTATTGTGTGATCCGTGAGACCATCACACAGTGGTCTTCGAAATAAATAGTGCCGAAAGCATCCCCTGCCCAACTTCAATTTGCAGGCGCTACCTCTATTCCCAGTTTGCAGCTGGAAAGAGAGGCAGGGAGAAGGCAGCAGAAGGCTCCCTGGGGAAGTGGTGGAGTCATCAGCCCTGGAAGCAGTCAAAAAATGAGTAGATGTGTCACTGCACAATATGGTTTAGTGGGAATGGTGGCATTTGCTCGAAGGCTGGACTTGATGAACTTGGAGGTCTTTTCCAACCTTAACGGTTCTATGACCTTTCTCAGGGCATCTCCATGCACTGAATGTCAGTGCTGGCAATGCTGACAGCCAGTGGCCACCACTGAGCCTGGGGTGGCAGGTTGGGATCACCCCATGCTGTACCATCTCCTTTGTCACACATCATGTGAGAGGCAAAGAGCTCATTGTGTTTGATGTTTCCATAACCCTTTTTCTGAGGAAGTGCTGCTCCAGCCATCATCTCTGTTCTGTTTTTAGATTTCATGGTCAGTTTCCAAGATTTAGTGGCTTTTCAGCAGGCAGAAGAGCACCTCGGTTGTGTGGCACTGCAGTCCTACTTAGAGATAATTGCTGAAGTAAATCAGAAACAAGGGGAGACCTAGTAAAAAATGGAAATCACATGTTTTAAAAGTGAAATTAAAAATAGAATAAAAAGGAGGAGAAAGAAATGCCACCAGGATAATTGTCATTTTCACTAAGGACATCACTGAAGGATTTCCAAAAAAGGTCCAGTCCCAGTTTTCAGTTTGCATTGTTAAACCTTGATCCATCATTTTGCAATGAGCCTAGGCATCCATTTGTTAGGGACCTGCAGGCTTTCTGAATGAAATCCTCCAGCCGTCCCTCATGGGCTGCAATCAGGAAGGATGCCAAGTGCTCTGGATGGTTGCTGCTGCTGCCTTGAACACAGGTGCTCCTGAGTCCTTCCCCAGCTCAACCCCATCCCACTCCCTGTCCCCTGGAAGAACCAAGGCTTGAAGTCTACACATGGCCAAATCGGTGTTTTACATCCAGACACCCACATTATTTTGGGCTGCATCAGCCCCATAGCACCACAGGCTAGTGCAAGACACCACCAGGCTGGGTTTGCTCTAAGTTACACTTCCCAGGAGAGAGAGAGGTCCACAACAACAGTAAATACATTAATTTAGTACTGTCTTTGCTATTTCCCTCTTGTTGCCAGCAGTTGCATTCGAGCATTTTGCACATCAGTGGTGTGAGGGATGCTCTTGAAAAGGGCTGAATCCCAGGACTTGGAGAGCCCTGATACCTGGATTTCATGAGCAAGGCAAAACAGCCACTCTGAATTAAAGGAACATCTTATGGCAATGTCAATAAACAGATTTGCTAATTAATACTGATTCAATTAAATTCATTTAGGACTCAGATTGCTAACCAAAGCTCTTCTTCCCTCACATCTGATTATTGCAAAACTTTAGGCAAGGCTGGGCATTTCCCTCAGCTTCACGAGGAATCTGGCAGCTCCTGGGGCAATGAGCTGTGATGTAAACTGCTGGACTGCCCAGCCCTGCTGGTGGCTGCAGGATCCCCACAATATTCCAGGACTTTTCCGCCGTGAAACACCCTTGATATGGAGGTCAGGTAAACTGTGCTGTGCTGCATTCAAGAGCTTTTTTCAATTAGCACTGACGACAGTCTCCAGTCTCAAAGTTCAGATATTCGAAATCTGAGGGTTGTTTAAGGTTGAGCATGGTTGAGCTGGGCTAGACTTCCATAATTTTCTAAACACTGGGTTTTCTGTCTTTATTCATTATACTTAATACTCCCTTAATGTAGACTTCCCCTGGACTTGTTCTGGGATGTGCCATATTCCTTTTTCTTCTAATAAGCAGCATTCCCCTGCCAGAACACAGCCATGACTTGATGACTCAAATTTGCAAAGTCACTTTGTTTCTTATAGAAATCTGATTATCAGTGCAAAAAGAAGCTCCTTCGTTTTCATGGCAAAGTGGCCTGTTCTGCTTCAGACAGAACTCTGGATGTTTCCATAATCACACAACAACCTGTGTTGAACAAGCCAGCTCAAAGGCTATTTTATCTCAGCATGACCAGACTTTATCAGATTTACTCTATTTAAAGAAAGTCACATCACAAATAAATAACTTCAGTGGTAGATTGCACTATGAGAAAAGCAAATTATTTGGCAACTATTCCCCTTTTCTTCTCCTCCTTATTCACCTGGTTTATAGGGCTGTTAACAAATTCACCCTGGCTAAAAATGTAGCCTTAGAATAGATGAGACAGCTTCACCGCTCTTTCACTTCATGAAGTTTTATTTTGAGTCCCTTTTTCCTCTTGCTCAAGAGACTCATGTCTCTGTGACACTTTCTGATTCTCTGCTGCCAGTCTGGGACGGTGACCAGGAGATGAAGCAAAGGGACTTTTTTGGTGCCCTCCCTGAAGGACAATGGTTCCTTGCTGTAACTACAGTTCTGTGAGTCGTTTTGTGCATCACTGGCACCTCACATCCTTGCACACAACCTTCCTTCCACCCATCCTTACCCCAAATGACTCCCATGGTGGGTTGGGACTGGATGCTTGCGGGTAGGAAGCACAATAATAACCTGTTGGGTGGGTCAGCTCAGGCACTGTCTCTCCATGCAAGGTTGCTCCTTTTATTGCCATGGTCCCTTCTTGCTGCAAGCATGAGAAATGCCAGAGCTCTTCAACCGTTTTCCTATAGGAAAATTAAAGTTTTAATGATTAACCTCTATAAATTACAAGAGCAATACTCTAAATAATAAATAGTTTCTGGCCAGGTCTGAGCTATTATGCTCCAGCATGATATGCTGAGCCCCCACCTGCATTTATTTTCCATACTGTATTCAAGTCCTCTTATGTCATTGAGATAAGCAGTCAGGAGATACGTGTTTTCCAAAATGATGTCCTCATTCATCATTTCTTCCTCGCTGCTCAGCCTGATTACATTTAATTCAAGAAGAAAGAAGCCACGCTTGGGCCCACTGAGCATATAAGGTTAAAAAAGCAATACAAATGAAGCAACGGCTTCCTGGAGAAATGGCTACAGAACACAAAATAACAGCATCCCTTATCAGCACTGATGCTGTGTATTTTCCTCCTCATTTTCAGAGAAAACTCACAGCACAAATGACCCATTCATCAAGATCAGCAGGTACAACTCTGCTTTAAACACATATGCACAAAAGCAACCACCCTCCCTATTAACAGGGAATGAGCTTTGAGCATTAATTTCATCTACTGTTAATGCAAAGCTTAATTACAAATAGAGATAGGAGAGCAAAAGCTTGCTGCAGCCTGAACCATTTCCAGTGGCACTTGGCTTAGGAGAAATACCTTTTGTTTCTACAAGTTCTTCACTGTCGCAGTATTTGGCTGCTCCAGGATGCAGCAGGTAGAAATAATGCCAAAATGTGTCTATGCACAATGTGAGCAGCGGCTTCCCAAGCCTGATGGAAGATTCCTTGTGACTTTGCACACTCAACCTTTCCGTGGCAGCCTGGGATGCAGGGTCTGGGTGCATGGAGCCTCCTCAGTGAGCAGAGGGGGACTGGGGGAGTGAGAGGCAGCCTCTACTGAAATGCTTGTTCATCTTCTGCAGGGATGCAGTCACTGCAAGCCGCTCTTCACCAGCCCATGCAGAACAGCACAGCCTGCGCCAGCTCTGAGCCAGGGAGGCAGCTCTGCTCTGGGTCCCAATCCAGCACTCTCTTGGGTGCCAGCATAGCTGCTGCTCATTCCCACATGGCTCAGTGGCCAAGGTGATGCTGTTGGGAAGACTTGTGTAGTGCAGACAGTGGCTTGGCTCCGTGTGGGAGTCTGCACATGATGGGAATGGGCACTGTGGGTCCTGGCTTGTGCATGGCTCTGGAGTCGCAGCAACAAACCCCGTAAGCCCACTCCCCCAGACAAGCTGGGCTTGCTGCTCCAGAGCCAGACTGGCCCCCTTGTGTTTGCAGAAGGAATTTTCCACTAGGAAAGGTGGTTTGCATATTTACTCTAATCAGACTTCAGAGAAATGCCAAAGGAGCCAGGGAAATGAAACACATACTGAGCCAGCCAAACAGGCAAGTAAACACAGGGAAAAAAAGCCAGAGTCTCTGACCAAATTAACTCAGACCAACTCTGGATTTAAAACGAAAATTGAAAAGGACGTAAAGGGATGGGTAGCTTTCCAGCATGTCCAGAGGGCAGCAGATCCACAGCTCCAACCTCTGCCCCACAGCCACAGCACCAGTGTAGGTGTGCAGCATCTCCAGGGCAGTACAGCTGCTCATTCAACCCCTCCAAAGGGCGAAGGGCTGTGGATGCACTGGGGTCCCAGCTACCACTGACTCTCCAGGGCTTAACATGTTGGTTTTTTCCAGAGAAGTTGATGTTTGCTGTAGAAAAATCTTAAATAAATACCTAGCTGGGATGTCCTGGGTTTCCTAAAGCTCCTCTCCTAACACTCTGACACAGCCAACAAACAAGGTGTTAGCTGCATCACTCAGTTTTATAATGTTTTTCTCACAGTGCCCCATGAATGCTTTTGAAACACATCCTCAAACAAACAGATACACCAAATTCCCATTGAGGCAGCTCTGAAGGATAATTCATCCATTTTTTCCTTCTCCCTTGGTATGGTTCATGTGGATACAGAAAAGCCTGTTAGAAGGATTTTCCAGCTTCTTGCAGTGTTCTGTGTGAATCTTGCCTTTCTCATGCAAGCTATGAAAACAATAAGATGTTTCTGTGTAACTATCTGGACACCTGGTGTTTGTCTGAGTCTCGATTATAGTACACTGGTGTAATGTTATTGAAATGGGTGTTGTAAGACCTCACCCAATCACCCTGAGGAGTGGATGGTTACTGACCAATCTCCTTGTGTGATTAAAACATATAAGTGGACAATTAATTAATTAAATATCACATTTTCCTGCTGGCTAGGCGTGGATTCATTTCCTCGTCTCTGCTACACAACCACAGGTTCAAGCTCTGGCTAAGCTGTTCATAGGCTTAGGGTTGCACTCAATAGCTATGGCACTCACTGGAAGTAGTTACAATGGCAGGCCATGACCTGTCTCTCCCTTGGCCTGGACCAAGCAAGCCCATGTTTAGCCTGCCCTCGCAGAGGAACCCTGGACACATAGATGGGGAAGTGCAGCTGCTGGCACTACTGCCCTGCATGACAGGTTGGGAAAGCAAGGGATGGAAGTTCTATTATCCCTCTGAAGCTACAAAAGCAGGCAAAATGTAATTATAATCACCCAGACTGGAGTTCTGCCAGGACATCAGGGCTAATGGTCTTGTTCTTGCAAGAAGTGCCATGGGATTTTTCTAATGATCACAAGTGGTCAGGACCTCAGTTTCACATCTCATTTGGAAGATAATGAAGAACTCTTGCATTTATTTTTGGTCCAAAGGGAGGTAAGGACAAATTGACTGTGTCAAAGGGCATGAGGACTTAGAGATGTAGACTCTTTTGCTCAAGATAGCACTAGGAGCTCTGACAGCCAGGAGGGATAGCAGAGGGAAAACAAGAAGCAAGGAAGAAGCGTGTGTGATTTCATATGACTCCTGTTAGTGTTTCAACTTTTTCTGAATCTGCTGTGACTCCAGTGACATTGCTGAAAGGAAGGTGAATCTTTTTTCATATGAGTTATTCCCACTGCAAAATATATTTGGGGGGAATGAGTTTATAAAGCCATCTTTGAGATAATTGGCAAGGATACTCCACTCTCCCATGAAGGTTATGAGTGGGTTACAAGAGGGTCTTCACTTTAAACTCAGAGCAGTGAGAAATTAATAGATCTTGCCGTGTCAGTCCCAAGGCAGAGGATCATGATAGACTCGAAACAGGCAGAGAGACTCTTTTTAAGTTATGAAGCGAGAGAAGAGAGATGTAGCAAACTCCTGGGAGTTACATGAATTCAGACTGATACCTCTGCCAAGCACAAGCGTGGTGATTGCCAATAAAAGGTCAGTGCAATTGGAGAGGGCAAATATTGCCTTATCCTTCGAGAAGAAGAGGCGTGACATGTCCAGAGACCCTGCCTGTTGCTTCCCTGGAACAGGGAGCTCTGCCATGGGAAGCTGCACCATAATCAGCATACACAAGTGCTGCTTTTTAAAGTGAAAGCTGCTGTGATACAGAGAATGATTTCCCTCTTTCCAGACACAATTACTTCCATACCTAAAACCTTTGTAGAGCCCCTCTTTTTTCTGCTCTGAGCACAAGAAAAAGTGACCATAACTTAGAAAGCTGTAGAAAAGGGTTTGGACAAGAAGAATTGGAAAAGGGTGTTCTGGAAGGTCATTACGTGGGTATTGGCTGTTGTATAGATGGAGCTGCTGAAGTGGAGAAAGAACTGCCTGTGATATTGATGAGAATGAGTGGTTAAATGAGAGCAGTTTGGGTTGCAAAATATAGACTGCCACTGAGATCAGCAGTGGAATCAGTTTAATTAATTTATATATGATCAATAACCTGGAAGGGTGAAGACACAGACCAGCAATGCAATTTGTTCCTGGTACAAAACAATCAAAAAGGAGCCATCAAAAGGTGGGATGATGCTCTCCACTTGGACTGAGACAAGGTGCACGCAAAGAGCACATGAAATGCTGGTAGGGACAGTAACCAGTTGGGGTCAGTCTCAGTGATCTCACACAACAAAACAGAAATGAATAATGAGCAAAGCTCAGCCCTCAAGCACAGCACTTGGACACGGGGTGCATGAAAGGCACATTGCAAGGGTGTGCCAAAGGGACCTCAGACAAATGGGGGAAAGATGGGCTGGTGTCAGCAGGGAAATGGGTAAATCCTGCAGCTCTGCAGACTTTAATTTTTTCATAAAGGGAAGAGTACAAATGACACATCAAAGGTAAAAGGAACCCGCATTTAGACATGTTTGCATGGAGCAGAGGCTGAGCAGTGAGGATTAACTGCCCCAGGATCTGGCACAGCAGCTGGGAGACAGCGCTGTGAGGACAGGGATTCCCAAGAGATGAGATGGACAGGGCACAGTGTTGGTAGAGGAGAAGGAGGGAGAACTGGGATTCGTGCTCCTCCTTTGTGTACAAGAACATCCAATTTCAGCCTTCAGGTGAGCATGACACAGTGTAAAGTGAAAGCACCAGCATCAGGGCTGTCTCTGGTACACCACAGGAGCTGCAGGAGAGCCCTACAGAGAATGGGTGTTGCTGGTTAGAGCAATTCCTCAAAAGACTTTGGATAAAACAAGTTTTCTCCTTTTTTTTTCTGTTCCTCCTTACCCCCTGCAGGGGAAAGCCCATCTTTTCCTGACTCTGGAAGAGCCATATGCACATCTCTCCTGCCTGCACTTGTGCATGAGCCCTCCAGGGCTGAAACTCACTCCAGAGCCACCTGACCTCTGCAGTGGTGGAACAGGGGGTCTCACATACACCTTCCCCTTGCTGGGGCTGGCAGAGAGGGGAACACATCTCAGCCATGGGCAGGAGACACCCCTGAGGGTCCTGTTTCTGGAGCAAAGGAAAAGGAAAGAGCACACAGGAGTGTAAGCACATAAATGTCAGTCCTTGGGGAGAGAGGCTGAGAATTCCCCCATGTTTGCTGATCTGCAAACCTTGTCAGAGGCTTTTGATTCTCTCAGAGCAAAGGAAGAAAGAGACAGATGCTGAGATAATTACTACCCTGGCAGAGAACTTATTCTTGTATCCAGAAGGAGAATTACGGTCTCACAGCTGTCTTCAGGATAGAGTGAAAGCATTTTCTCCATGATACATTGCAATAGCAATTAATTTTCTTGATAAGCTTAAACTAACCTTTATTTTAAAAAGGAAGATAACTTGTTGTGTGAAGCATCTTCTAATCTGGCATTTACCAAGGGCAATGGGATAATAATTTGAAAAGCAATTAAAGGTACCTTTTTTTAAGCTTTTCAGTGCCTTTTTAAGGTGCTGCAAAGCCTATGGCCCCTCTTGCTCAAGATGACTCAGTGCTTCTCCTTCCACGGCACATTTCTGTGGAATGCCCAGAGCCCAGACTTTGGAATGAAACTTTGGTGTACAGACTCTCTAAAATAAGCAACAATTTATCCTGAAGGTTTGATCAGAATGGTGGACAATTTTCTTACATAGCAGGTATGTGAAACTAGGAAAATTTTTCTAAAATATTAGTTGGAAAGCCTTTTTGAAATGTTCCAGTCTTTCAGCAGATGGTGATAAAATGTTAAATTCTGAGAGCTGTCCCCCTGACCCCAGCGCTCTCTTCCAGTTTTTATAGAAGACCTTTTCCTTAGATTAACATTGCTAAAGTGCTTTGAAGAGGAAGAATACCACATAAATGCTCAGCAGCATTTTATTATAGTAAATAATCTCTTTATCTGAATGGAAAAAATATTTGGACTACTTTAAATAATGCATTCTAGATTTTTAATCAACAGAACCTTTATAGTAATACACATGTAATTATTGCCAAGAACATGAGAATATCTCGTTCTAAACTAAAATGGAGGAGGCCGCAACAAGCTGAAAGGTACAGTTCATGGAAAAACTATCAGCTTTGTCTTGCTGGTGTTCTTCTTATGAAGCATTTAGTCGGGATTTAGCATAAAAATGTGACTAGCTCCAAAATCAAAGAAGGCATCCCCACAAGAGCCCTGGGGTGGAGACCTTTGGGTTCAACACTATGCACGTAGCAATTAAGCTGCTGCAGGAAAGCTCTCCCCAGAACCATCCATCAGAAAGGATCTTAGCCAGGGACTTCACACTTTTTCTTTATTCATACCAGTGGAAGTGGACTCATGCCAGAAGGAAACTTGATACAGGTGAGAGAGAGCAAGGCTGCCCTGGCAAGGCAGCCCAATACATGGGTACTTGTCCAGCTTGGAGCTGGGTCCTGAGGCCCCTGGGATGAAAACCTCTCTGCACTTGCATACTCACATTGCATGGCCAGAGGAAGATGCACTGGAAAGCACCGTGGTGTGGCCTCAGGCTGAGTCACTCTGGACTGCTCTGGCTCAGCATGTGCTCGGCAGTGTAATGTGTGTCAGTGCTGCTCTCAGGGATGAAACACAGGGAGATGGAGCAGGCGAAGGCCCGCAGCTTTTTTCTGTCTTTACCTGAAGTGGCTTGGGTCCAGAGCTGAGTGTCCCAGCCCTGGGAGCTCCAGGTGATGGGGAACGGTTCTTGTGCCATCAGTCCAGGGAAGTACCTGACCTGGACACCATGTATTGTGAAGCTCCTTGACTAACCTGACCTGCTCCATCTGCCCTGCCTAGCAGCACCACCGAAATGAAAACAAATGAATAAAATATTGCTATAAGGGTGGAAATACATTAGACTTCCAGTGCAAAGGAGCACGGGGTGTGCCAGTGTTGCGGGTTAGGATTTTTCCTTTTGTTTTCTTCTCTTAGGGAATTTTCTCCCATTTGTTGCTAAGAAACAATAACGACCGGTACTTAAGAGAGCCAAAAGGAGAAGGGGAAGCAGTGCAGCTGGCTGCAGTACAGTAGCTGAGGGGCACTCTCTCAGGAGGGGCAGAGATACCGCGAGATTTTGGCCGGGTGGTGAGGGGCTGGACTTGGCTTCTCTGGCTATCTCGCTCTTGGCATCGGAGGAGGCACAGCCGGTCTGCGGTCGCTGCCCGGAGGATTTGCTGCCACTATGGAGTTTTTGCTCTCCCACTGCTTCTCCTACTGTGCTTGAGCCTTTGCTTGTTAGAGCAGCTGTTGCACTGGGACCTTATTAACATCTGATCTCACTGGAAGGGACCTTCACCATGTACTTGGGTGCCTCAGGGGAAAACTCGGGACCCCGAGCCCCGAGCCCCTCCGAGGGAGCCTCTCCCTGCCCTGTTTGGGAGCTGGGCTGCCACTGCGCAACCCCGCTGCTTCTCTGCCGCTGCTCTGGGTTTTTTGCTACATTGTAACCCCTCAGGCCCTGCCTGCCGGGACACCCCGTGGTTCCAGCTACGGAGTTTCTGATACATCTTGTCTACCGCTCTGGGATTTTGCTTGCCTCTTGCCATTTCAGGTGCAGCTCCGAGGTTCCTGCCGCAGCCCACTTCGCCATCCAGAGGGGCACCAGGCCCGGCTCTCCCTGGGGGTTTGTAAAGGAAGCCCCTTTCCCATCCCTTCCGCCGGCTCGCCGCCATTACCCACGTGCAGAGAGGCGGCCGAGCTCGTGCCACAGCGCCCCCTGCAGGCGCGGGGAACCATCGCACCCGCCCTGCCCGGCCGGGAGCCACCAGCGCCCCCTGCCGGCTGTGAGTGGAGCTGCACCGACGGGGAAGGTGCCTGACAGCCGAGAGAAGGCTGGCACTGGGTTCTGCTTCTGTTCGCTGTTGCTGCGGTGGTGGTGTTTGTTTGCCTTGTTATACATACCAGTAAAGAACTGTTATTGCTTTTCCCATATCTTTGCCTGAAAGCTCCTTAATTTCAATGTTTTAATAATATGTAAGGAAGGCAGTCATATTTTTTTTCATTCCAAGAGAGGTTCCCACCTTCCTTGGCAGACACCTGTCTTTCAGGCTAAGACAGCCAGCAAGGAGAGAGACAGACCCATTGCAGTAAGGCTGGAGTGTGGCAGCATGTCAAAGGGGGACACCAAGGCAAATTCCATCTAAGATTTTAGGAAACTTATTTGCTGCATTTTGCAGCCCCAGGTGCATTTGGTCCAAATTCTACTGCCACTAAAAGGATTTTCCTAAATAATTTGCTGTATCTAAAAGCAGATGGACAGAATTTAGAAGAGGCACAACCTAGGCTCATACAAGTCAGTCTACATCCAGGGATCGGGGGAAGGAAGGGAAGGGATCAGACAGGTTACCCCAGGAGCAATTGCTAGCCCTGAAAGCATTATTTAAAAGTTTTCTTACCATCGTGTCTGTGACACGTAGCACACACAGCAACATGATAAAATATCTCCAGTCCCTCCTAACTGTTTTGTGGGTTGACCTGTCAAAGCACAATTAGATAATTCCATGCACTGTTGTTATGGGGAAACTTTGTGATCCTTAAATGTCAAGCTGCCACAGAGATAACCTAACCTTTGAAATAGCAGCGTGTTAAAACCAGGAGTTATTTAGTATTGGCAATGCTCTTTACACGATGTTAGTGCAGAAACACTGTAAGGGAAAGGCAAGCCAAAAACCCAAGGCTTAATAATGACCGTGTGCAGCAATAATTACAAACGTGCAGCAAAATGATAGTGTGGTCTCTGTACAAGTCAGCTGCACTGCAGAGAGCTTCAGAAGCCCTTGTGGCACATCATACTGTACCCTGACCCATCTGTTTTAATATTTGATCTCTTGTACTGCTCCAGCATGATATCTTGGTGCTTCAGATCTCCAAAAACTATACTGCTGGATTTTAGATGAATACGGAAAGTCCGGATAAGACTGCTTACCAGAGGGAATTAGGTTACAATATTGCTTTAGGCAGAGAGACCTATGGGGAAGGAAGTTGTTTTATATAAATAACTCCTTCAAAAGTGTAAGGTGGGCCTTGGATGAATTGATAAGAGAAAACAAATTGCATGCAAACAGGTATTTTAACAGCTAAAAATACCTAGGAGTCAAATCAGCCAGTGAAGGGGCCAGGGTGGGGGAGGCTGATGTACACTTAAGGAAGAACACTGCAAGGACTGATCCCAGCCACACCATCCCACTTCCCAGATAATCTGCCTGTGTCTCTCTGCCTGTATCAGCTAGATGCCTTCCTCCAACACATTCACTGATGGTAATTCAAAGTACTCCTCAACCTTCAGTTTATAAATTAAATGAGACAACTCTCACTAACTCCACAGGGCAGTTTCTCAACACTGATCATCCTTGTGTCTCTCCTGCAACAGTCTGCAAGTTTTCTCCATACTTTCTGAAACATGGACACCCGAAATGCGCACAGCACCCAGCAGCTGTGCACCAGTGCCAAAATCCAGAGGTAATACAACCTCTCTACTCCTACTGCCTACTATACTTAGCCATATATCCAGGGAATCTTACTGGTCTTTCAGCTGCAGCCACAAGCGGGAACTCATATGCATTTAGTTTTCCACAATCCCTTTCCTGAGTTTCTCCTTCCTGAGACAGCCCCCTCCTCCACAAGCCTGACCTACATTCCTTGTTTGTAAGTGCTTGACCTCGTATTTGCATGTCTTCAAATGCATATTTGCCTGCTTGTCCTTGGTTTAGTGAGCTGCCAGGTTGTCTGTCGGTGAGTCTCTCTGTTTACCACATTACGAATCTTTAAATCACTTGGGAACCTTATCAATACTTTCAGAATGTTTTTTCTCCATACTATAGATAAAAACATTACAAAAAAGCATAAGAAGAGGAGCTGATCATTATGAATAAGAAATTCGATTAAAAACTTTCATTTTTTATGTTGGCTGGTCACTCTTTAACCCATTTAATGTATGCCCTAATGATTAAATATCATTCTTGATCGATACTTAGAATTTGCAAAATCATAAATGCTTACAGACCTCTACATATACTAGGTCAATACTATTGCTTTTATTGATCCCAGGAATAATCTAATGAGGAAACAAAATCATGTTAATGTTCTCATAGCCCTACATTGACTGATAAAAATTAGCTCACCTTCCTTCAGGACTTCATTCACAAGAATCGGCTCTTTCATTGCTTTCTGACTACAAATGTCAGCCCCAGTCCATGTCACTCACCTCCCCTGGACACTGGACAGATGAAGGCTTTTCTCCAGGCTCTTCAAGTTGTCCCTGATTTTGAGATTAATCATTTTTTTCAGCCTAATGAATCAGGACATTTTTGAGAGAATTGCAAAATACAGCTCCTTTTAGGACCCTCCATCAGAGTGAGATGTAACTTCCACACATCCCACCTCCTCCAGTATAATCTTACTCTGTGGTAATCGGAAGTGCCATATTGAAGATATCTGTGTGAAAAGATCTCTCCTAAGTTTGGATCAGCACAGTAACATCACAACAGCCTCTGGTAGCCCTTCCGACACTGCAAAATTAAACAGCCAGTCATGCAATTGTCTCATGAAAGTTGTCCTGGTAGAGACCCTGCACCATCTCTCACTGCCTGCCTGTTTCTGACAGAATAGCTTTTGACCACTTCCTAGAAGAGAACTCCCTTAATATTTAATCAGTGATGGTTATTTGCCAGGAAATCTGTTCAACATTAATTGGATTAGTATCAGATGTAGGATTGTTATTGCAATTGTCAAAATGGTTCTGCTAATTGACAGAGAATTTAGGACAAAGTTTTATCTTCAGTTCTACTGTGTGATCCCAAAGAAGTTAACAAAATGAAAGAGCACAGGTTTTTATCAGAGCTTCTCAAACTCTCCCTTTTTTTTGAAACTAAGTCCTCATGCTGCATTTGGCTGGGCTAGTTAGTTTTCTTCGTAGTAGTTGGTATGGGGCTGTGTTTTGGATTTGTTGTGGAAGCAGTGTTGATAATACAGGCATGCCTTAGTTATTGCTGAACTGTGGGAATGCACAAGAAATTGGGAGGAGACACAGCCAGGACTGTTGACCCAAGGGATATTCCATGCCATGAGATGTCATACTCAGCAATAAAACTAGGGCAAGGTTGCCAGAGGGGTTGCCAACTAATTGGTGAGCAATTGTTTTCATTTGCGTTACTTGTCTTTCTTGGTTTTTATTTCTCTCTCTTTGTTATTTATTTTCCTTTTGACTATAATTTTGTTACTATAATCATCACCATAGTAATTGTTATTATTGTTATTATTTTATTTAAATTATTAAACTCTTCTCATGTCAGCCCCTTCCAATTCTCTCCCCACCATCCTGTTGGAGGACTGAGCAAGCAGCTGCATGGTGCTTAGCTGCCAGCTGGGGTTAAACCATGAGAGCCTAATTTTTAATAGGGAAGGTCATTACCAGCCAGCTCAAAGGTTGTGGTGAGTCCCTAACACTCAGACCTTCTACTTCAAGAGATGTCGAGTAATTTCTTGGCCAAGCACAAGAAATCTGGTTTAATGCAAGACTCAGTGGAGGGATCCTTCCTCTCCATGGGATTTCCAGAGCAGACCAAACTATCAAGAGGGGTCTCATCAAAAGCCCAGGCATTTCTCACCCTTACCCACCTATTGACAGCTCACATCAAGTCATGCTATATTCTTGCATCCCTCATATATTGCATTCCTTCTAAACTTCAGTTTGCACAGGGTTGGCGGTTTTGTTTGCCTCTTACTACACTTGAGTGTACGTGACCTACGAGATGATCAGCAGCTAGTGTTTCTCTTGCCCTTTGCACATGCAGCAACAAGGCTACAAATTTGTGCCATGTTTTTCATCCAGGAGGTTATTGATATTTATAGCAGTGATATAGCACATCATTTGGACATGGAAAAGAGACAGGAAATCAATTAGCATCGAAACATGTCTCCAGACTGTTAACTTGCTCATACAAATACAAATTGCCTTCCCTCTCAACACCCTGTGATGCTCAGGAGGGGAACAGACCCTGACCGTCCTCTGAAGGGGTTCAGAAATCAGGAGGAAACACAGATGGGAACTTCTCGAAGAAAATAGCAATTTCTTTGCACACACTGAGGAGTGTGGTGACCTCACTAAGCACTAAACTGAACTAACAAAGCACCAACAGAATAACAACAGAGCGAAAACACTAAAACAGAGCCATAAAAGAGGCATTAGTGATTCATGTGGCAAGCACAGCTTTTCTCCCTCCCTTCTGCTTGGACAGGGTTGCACACAGAGGGCAAGACATAACACCACACCTGGCTCTTCTAACCCCACTGTAACCACTGTCCTGTGCTGAGCCTCAAGCCCAGGAAAGGCAAAATTGCCTGTCACCTGGAACCCAGAATCACAAGCTAAAACTATTGTATGAAGAAGGGGAGGGCTGAGGTGGTAGGATCTCTGCTACACAGGCACTGGGAGATGCTAAAGCTCCCTGGATGCCCCTTGCCATCATGCTGCACATTGTAGGTATGACACATGTGGTCACCTCTGCTGCCATGGCACAGCAGTGCTTTGCACGCAGACACTCCAAGAGGCTTTTTGATGGAAAATATTCCAATCTGTGGGAGTAGGGGGGCGAGATACACTGCTTGAAGATAGATCTAGTTTTTCTAGAAGTTGTAAATCCCTGCAGCTAAGCTCAGCGAGCTGCAAAAAAGCAAACCACCAAGGTTTGCTGAGTGGAGCTCAGCAAGGAGCTGAGTGGTATAATATGAAACCAGTTCCTTCTGAGTATCACTTAAGAGTGAGAACATTCTCACTGGAGCTAGGCATAGATGGAGGACCCTGTGGGGAGGAAGAAGGACAGCAGAGCAAGCAAACAACACCCCCATGCTATGACACCCATAGATGTCACTGGGCAGTGTCAGCACCCCATCCCAGCACCTCGAGCTGGAAGGAGTATGGACAATCTGAGCAGAGCATGGCCAAGGGATCTCTTCTCTGTGGGGGCACCCAGCAGGTGTTGAGATCAACCAACAGCTATGGCAGTTTGGGCTGCACCTTCCAGCCATCGGTTTTCATGTGAGAAAGTTGCTCCCTGCTTCTCCAAGGTTCTTTCCTTTGTGAGCAAAACTCCTCCTCTTAGGTGAGGCACCTCACAGCCCTTGTGGGAAAGCCCATGCTTACGCATCCTCACTAAATCCCTTTTCACTTGGGAGCCAAGGCAGAGCTCAGCAGGTGCCTTGGCAAGACACAGGCATGTGCTGCTGTGCTCTGTGCTGCCGGGCTTCCCCGGGGGAGAGATGAATCCATCCCACAGGGGCTGAGTCACACCGGAGACATGTTCCTGTCTGCTGATTCCTGCCTTGGCTCTTGCTCTACAAAGCCCTTTTGAGATCCTAGTCACACTCAACCCCTTGTTCCTACATGTAGGCAGTGGCATGGAGCCACACTGTTTGGTCTGGAGCAAAAAGAGGGCAGAGTCCTGGCAGGAATATAGCTGGTGGATGTGCAGGGGCATTGTGCTACTCTGCATACACCAAGCAGCTCAGGGAGGGACAGGATGTTCCCGTTTCCTGAGCTTTTTCAGGCCACATTGCTCCTGGCATCACCACCAAGTGCTGGGGCTTGCACCTAACCCACTCCCGCTCTCCTCCCTGCAGGAACTGCATCCACATACTTCAGATGAGCTGTTCTCCAAAGTCTTCTGAAAATCTGGTGCAGCCACCTGTCCTCAAACCAGTAGGCTTTAAAAGAATTAATAAAAAAATTAAAATTCTTAAAAATTAAGAAAAGAGCTTCTTGCAAACATCTGAAGGATACTGTGTTATCCAGGACCAAAACTCTTATCATGGTTTCCTTTCTACACCAAACCCTTTCAGAGCTCTACAGCCCCCTTCAAACTGAGCATTTCATCACCCCGAGCATGTGGTGATTCACCAGCCTGAGCGCACACAAGGAAATTCTGCATATGTCTGCTGTTCCTGTCAATCTGTCTCCTTGTGTACTGACAGAAAGAGAGGGAGAGAGCAGAGATCTCTGACAGTGAGCAGATTAATAATACATTTAATTTCTCCATGAATCATGAGGAAGAGGAAGAGCTGTAACTCAAGAGCCTCCCTGAGAGCTTTGCAAATTCCTCACAATAGCAGACAAGAGCAGGAAAGGTGCTTTTGTGCTTCAACTCCTTAAAGCTAGTGGCAATGTGTATTTTAATGTAACATTTAAAAGGCACAGAAAGAACTGTGTGTACTATAAAGTGAAAATATTAAACTAGTTGATACAACCAGGACATAATTTTTTATAAGCTTTCAGGATCATGAGATAGCAGCAAAATGTGTGTCTCTGACACTGATGGCTCAATCTCTCTAAGGAGGAATGTTTTGAGCACCCGTAAGGAGTCCAAATCAGAGCACCTCTCCATGGGGAAACACCATGGCAGTGATAGCAAGGCTGCTCTGTGGCACCACAGAAGGTCTGGTTGCCTGCACTGTCCTTTACATGGAGATGAATCTGCTTGGGAAATGAAACATGAGCTTTGTTTAAGGAGAAGTGCTAGGTCTAAACAGCCAAGGTGGAAATCTGGCAATGCCAGCAATGATTGGCATTATTTGAAAGCTTGCAGGAGCATGGCATCTCCTGCCTGCCTGTGCAGTGCCCTCTTCTGCCCTTCCCACCAGCCAGGTTCTCCCTGAGGCCTCCCAGCTCTCTCTTCCAAAGATGGGTTTCTGCCCCATCTACTCTTTACCTCTTCACCTTTCTAAAGTTTCCACAGTGCCTGGATGAAAAACATGAGGCAGCAAGAGTGCACAATGCATTTCTTGTCTGCTTAAACACTAGCATTCCCATTTTGGAGAAGGAAATTGTCATTTAAAAACCCAAAGCTATTTCTTGCAGTGCTTTATATATATACCTCACTTATACATTCACCTACTTTCAAACAAAGGGAAAAAGAAGATGAGATTTTCTGATACTAGCGTTACTTTACATATCTGACGGGTAGATACAAAACAGGGAGATAATGAAAGCATGTTGGTGTGTATTCATCAGAATCACACAAGGAAAGGCACAGGCTGAGACAGGAAATTTATATATCTCTTTCTTCACAGTTGCTTCTTTTTTTTTAAACATCAGGAAGAGAAAAATGTAGAGAAATCAGAATAAAAGTTAGTGTTAGATGTTTGCATTTCAGACAGCAGATCTGAGCAGGTCTCCCCAAGCATGCCAGCCCTGCAAAGTCCTGGTTTCCTTAGGGCTGTGCAAACTGGAGCAAAACACCAAAAGAAGATATGCAGACTAGGATAAGCTGGGAAAAGCTGAGCTCCTGGCTTGGCTTAGAGGCCCTCAAGCTAACTTAACTGAGAAACTGTCTTTCAAATACACAGTTTGGCTGAGAGGTTGAGCAGAGCAGTATGAAGAGCACTCTTGTCTTTCCTAAGGACCAGCTACTCACCTGAGACCACAGACATTGTCCATGTAAGTACTAAAATCATTTTTCTTTTTAAAAATCCTGATAAAAATGACAGCACTGGATAATGCTGTTCCCAAAGGCAGTATAAGCCATGCCAAATGCCTCCCAAAGACAAGCCTGCAGCAGGTGTCCTTGTGAGACAGTCCAAGTCCTTATGGTGTCACGCAGATGCCATAATGATAATGAAAAAAAATTTTAAAGAAACTGAATTTAGGTAAGAGTATAAGTCCCAGTTTTCAACCTGCCTGCATTATCAAGAACTCTTATGATCCTGACAGCATTATGCAGCTTCATATATGCTTATGTTAGACACTGTTAGGTCATCGTTTGAGTCAGTAGAGCTGCTGTTCCAACAGCATTGCAATTATAAAACTCCTTTGCACAGATTAGTAACATAGCCTCATGCTTTAAGCCAAGAAGCAATTTTTTTCCCCTTAAAATTTCATTAAACTGTGCTGATATAGCAAAAAGTAACTTTTTTGTAGTTTCAGATACTACTTCTTTATTCTCTCACTATAAAGAAATTTTGCTCCAGGCAATTAGTTCTTTGCTGGGACTGATCGTTCCTGACCTCTAACATTCCATAGCTAATACATCCCAAACACCACTGCAAGAAGCCTGTGCAGCAGCAGCAGCAATTCTTCACTGTAGCAATGGCTATAGCCTTTATACAGCAGACCTGTGTGAATGTATTATTCTCAACACTGACCATGTCTCATGCTGGATGCAGCCAATTCCCAGTGAAACAACACATTAAGCCTTAATTCTGCAAACACCAGCATGCGTGTTTATAGACACGACCCACACTGGGGAGCTGGATGGGTCTAACCTGCTACTCCAGAGCATGCTGGAACATCGTGTTCCCTGCCTGTTTTCCATCAAAGGAATGGCTACAGACTATAAGAAAAACACATTGCCACACCACTTCAGTCCATTATTCCAACCAAGCATCGGTGTGATTTACTACCCACAGTGTGTTCAAAACAATGGAAAGAAAACATCATTTGTGAGAAAGATCATTCTAGCAAGTTGTGAAAGCAGTGACTGAAGCCATGTCAGGGAATTGCTTCCCGAGCTGTCCCCATGATCCCTTCTTCCCAAAGCCTCCTCCATACACAGGCCAGGCTTCTAGGGGGCCAGCTCCACATGGGATAACCCTGCTCCAGCAAACAGGCAGCAGCAGGGACTCGGTTAAAGCCTAATCTCATTCAACACATGTGCAGCCCTTTACAGAAGCCACCAAACTCAGGGACATGCCATCAGCATTATTTCCAAACTCTACTGCTTTGCACTAAAGGGCTGCTGTTCCTTAAAGAAATACCTGTGCCTCTTCCAAACCAAATTTATCAGGTGGATTTGTAATATTGTCCCAATTTTTATTTTTTCCTTCACATCTGTGCCTTCTCTCCCCCCAAGTTTTTTTCCTGGGCTTCAGTAAGCCAAGCAGCAGGATTCCAGAAACAATCATATTTATCTGAAAAGAAATTGAATCATAACATTATAGGATTTCCATCTGTAAGCATTCAGTTCTCAATTTCAGCATGTTTTGTCTTGCTTTGCCTTAACGGTCAATAGAAAGGTTCTCTAAGACCTTGATAGGATAAAAGAAAACTCGTTAACATAATAAGAACATCTTGGGGTTAATTTCAAAGCCACCAAGGGCTTTCTGCTTCTTCCAAGCTGCTTCAGAGGCTTAGCCTTGAGCGCTGCTGGCAAAGACTGCATCTCATTCTTGTGAGAAACGATGCCTCACGTCTTCAAAATTTATATTTTGTTGGTTAGTGGAAAGTAATTTTGACAATCAGGGATAAGAAAAAGCGATCAGCAACTCCACAAAGCAAAGGAATACAGCGCTGGGTGCACGACTGGGGAAAGAATGCAGCCAGAGGCACCCCTCCTGGCGGGGAAACACAGTTCTTATACCCCGGGGCTCAGCATGTCTCCTCTCAGACCCTGCCTCCCAAAGGTTATCCTGATTGGCTCGTTCCTCTTGGGATCGTCTCACTGGCTCGTTGTCGTCCACTAGTGATCCCCCGCTTATCCCCTTATGCTAATACAGTCAATGCCCCTACCCCCTTCCTTAGAATCAGATTACCTTGTCAATTTTCCAGAAGATTCTGTTACCCATGCATTACGTATAACATCAACAATAAACAACTCAAACTCATTAACAGACCATTCAACAATTAACTTATTCACATCATTAACGAGTTCAACTTAATTATATTTAACCATTAAACCCCCATATACGAAAGCCAACCCCAATGATTCCCATTTATAACATTCTGTCAACAGGGTCCTGGAGGACTTTGTTCCAGAGCCACTTGTACATTAGAAATTCACATTATTAGGTGAAAAGATGACTGCATATGCACAAAAATACACCGGCTCCTGTTATTAGAAAAAATCTACAAAACGCAGCATACAAGGAGGTTGTAGATGTGTAGGAGTCAATCTCTTTTCCCAGGTAACAAGTGATAGGACAAAAGGAAATGGCCTCAAGTTACACCAGGGGAAGTATAGATTGGATGTTAGGAAAAATTCTTCGCTGAAAGGGCAGCAGGCATTGGAACAGGCTGCCCACTGTCCCTGGAAGTGTTCAAAAAACCTGCAGATGTGCTGCTCAGGGACATGTTTAGTGGTGGACCTGACAGCATTAGGTTAATGATTGGACTTGATGATCTTAGAGGTCTTTTCCAACCTTAATGATTCAATGATTCTAAGATGCTAATTCCAGGACAGGGATTTTAAGCTTATCTTTTGCTATCTGTTTCACATGGAGTCCTGGAAAAGAGCCATACACCTCCCATCACCCACAGCCCTCCCTCCTGATATCTGCGTGAGCTCTTAAGCAACACAGGTGCAGGCAAAGGATGCTGAACACCAAGACCACAAACCCCGCTTTTTATTTGCTGGGAAGCCTAAAACAGAGAGCCAACAGATACATCAGGGTTTGCCACAGGCCACAGCACAGCTCAGTGTCCTGCAAGGCTGACACAGGACGCAGCCAGCTCAGCAGTGTCACCCACAGTCTGACCAGCTCCACAGCCTATGTGGAGCAATCCAGCCCAGCTTTAGAAAAGACAAAACCATGTCATTAAATCACAACCTGAGTGTACTTCAAAAAGTACAGTAGCTAGTTGTTTGGTTAAGTAAACTATTAAATTATGTTGGAAAATAAACATTTGGAAGTTTCGAGCAAGACAAAGCCATGAATACTAAGAACTTCCCAACTTAGCATGATTGATTACACAAACAAACTGTATGTATTGGAGAAGTGTTGCAGAAAAACATTGCTTTCATCAAATTTTAAGTGAACGGTTGTAGAGTGGGGAGGGGGAAATTAATTAATTACACCCTGAAACATTTTACTGATTGAATCCACGACCCCAGCACTTGCAAGGTCATCAAATGATAGATTAGTGCTGCATGGAGTATCACAAATGGCATTTGCACTGGGAAGCTCATTATATGAGATGTCAGGTCATGTAAATAATAGGAAGCAAATACAAACATCCATCAGAAAAATGCAGATAGTCATTACAGGCAGCAGAGAGGAATCAAATTATTATGCAAAATTTATTTTGACTATTAAAATACAAAGAGGTGACACAAAATTGTCCTTTAAGCAAACATAAACTACACGTACTCTGACAGGAGGCTTTGTTTATAAATGTTTCATCTCTTCAGTATTCCATGTCTGTAAACGTTACTTGAAAAACAAAGAAATGGGGAAAAACCAGAAAAAATACAAAATCAGCGATCCAATGTTTGGGTCTTCAGAGCTTTTTTTTTACTCAAGAGAGAACTATTCTTTCCACATCTGAATAATCAATACAAGATAGGAAGAAATAGACTGTAATTATTGCATGTGAGTCATTTGTTACAGATCCTGTCTGTTGCAGTGCACTATGGCCGCTTCCGCGGCCAGCAGTATGATACGCCCATGACTGGCTGCTGCCCTCTTCTCCCCCCGTATCCCCTGTATTTGTTTCTTCCCCCAGAAAGTTCTATGTCCCCCAATCCCCCGTTGGCCCATGCTATTTGGCCCCTCCCACGTTATTCTCCCATTGGTCTATACCCTCTGCCCACCAAGATTCAAACCCCGTATCCCAGCATTATTGGTTGCTTTGTGTTTCCCCCCCCTCATCTTTTAAGGATATAACAAGCCCGGGTAACGGCTTCGCGGCACTCTTTCGTGTGATTTCCAAGTTGCAATAAAGTCCCTGTCTTTCCACGAGAGAGTCCCTCCGCCTCTTTCCTACCTTCTAGGCGTGCCCTCATCATTGGTGGGCTGGGTGGACCCTCACTGGATCTCTGCCAACCCTCCCGTGCCTTTGAGTGGTCTCCATCATCCCCTCCCGTGCGGACGGGTGCCTGATGCTTTTGTCACACCGGCTAGCTAGGCGAACAGCATCGCAGCACGTGGCACCCAATGTGGGGTGTGGATAGCGTGACCTCCATCCCGTCCAGCTAGCTAGGCAAACAGCGTCGCGGCACCCGTCTGCTCCAAGAGAGCAGAAGCAAGCACTGCTTCTTGATAAGCAATTTTTTTTTAGGGAGATGCACTAAACAATTTGGCAGAAATATGTGGGTGCTCAAGAAGAGAAAACTGAGCAGCAGGAGAAACTAAACCAGAGGGGCTATTAGCACTCTCCAAATGGCCCAACAGGAGCCCAGCCACCTGTTTCCAACACTATCCATGACTCCAGGAGATGGACTGGCTTCTGTGGGAGTTCATTTCCTTGCTCATTAAAATAAACCCTTGGGTGTTCTCCCTATTTCTTGTTAATTTGCTTGGTGAAGCCCAATTCATACCTGTTAACAGGACAGATGATTTTTGGTTTGGATTAGGAAAGTAAGCTCCTTCTTAAGTCCTGATAGAGCAGCTAAGCACTCAAGCCATAAGTAAAATTGATAATTTTGAAGCACTGTAAATTACACCCAAAGTATAGTTTCCCCACATTGAATGCACATAAAAATACCTTTTTCATTTTGGAAAGCTTGGTGACACAGTATTTAAAGGACAATATTTTACAGCAATATCATGAAGAAGACCAGGGTGTCGGAAGGGAGTTTTGGGAGCTTTCAATCTGAATTTCTTGGTTGATTCTATAAAAGATAACATCAGGGCTGGCAGGTTTTGTTGGGTCATGTTCTCAGTGCTGAAAGCCCTCAAAGGTACATCTAAATCCCCATGACTGCTTTGGAAAATCGCAGCACATTTTCCTGAGCAAAGTGGGCTCCTTCCAACAGCCTCAGGATTATGTCTAATGAGTCACATCTCTTCTTAGTCTTGTTCCATTTCTCACTATTGTAAATCACTCTAATCTCATTTTATGAACACTGCATAAGAAGGCAGGCACTGAAAATTACAAATAATAGGTCAAACTGTGATTTGTGAATAGTGAATGCAATATCCTTTCCATTACCTGGAAGTTGTTTGTATGATGGAAAGGAAGAACTGGACCTTACAATGAAACAGAATAAAGCAGATTTATTGGATCTTTTACCATCTTAAAAAATGTTTACAGTGTTACTAATGTAAGACTGATTGATACCATCTGTACAGTTCTTCTATTGCTGCTCCGTGGTGGGATAAATTAGTATGCTCTGAACTTTCCTTGGGTAACAAGCCATGAGTGCCGGAGCACTGCCAATCTCAGTACATTCAGTGCTGCCAATATAATTGCTTAGTCCCTTTGCCACCAGACAAATGGAGTACAATTCCAGTAAAATAAATACAATTCCAGCACTGAAAGAAATTGCATCTGCTGATGCCTTTTCTACTGATGCACAAAGGGGGTCATGACAAGGAGCTAAACACAGTTGTTAAAGATGCAGTGAGCAGTTCTTCATTTCACCCAGAAACAGAGAAGAAAAATAATACCATGGGATCCAATTCCTCCTGGCCACATTCTTGGAAAGCAACGACTACAGCTTTTGCAGGGAGTCTCGTTAGCACCTGGGAAAGCCCCTGGCCTGGTGAGCAGTGAGCCCAGCAAGCCTGGGCCAGCACCTGCCGGTATATGATGCTCCTGCAGAAATGCTGAGAAAATCAGAATGATGTAACAGAAGTGGGAAGGTTGGAGGTGGGGGATATTTAAAATCAATGCCATCAGCTGCTGTGCCATTTTGTATCAGGAAAGGTTCCTGACCTTGGTAGAGATGGTGACCTTGAAAAACCATGAACCCTGGTAAGTGTGGCTGATTGGGGCAAAACATTTTCAACATCTAAGGAAGGGTAGGTTTCTGGAGGTCTTGTTGCATGCTGGATATTTTAATTGCCAGACCTACATCTGAACTTCCCGGTGCAGGACCACAGCAGGGAGTGCTTCTGCCTCAGGGTAGTATTTAGGATTAAGTCTCCATAGAGGCCATGGCAAGAGAGCAGATAATGTCATCTGCCTCTGGGAAGCACAGCAAAGCCTTTCCAGGGGACCCAGCACAGCCTCAGCTCCCCCCAGCTCCTTCCAATACCCCCCAACACACTGTGGCTGAGTACTGGCACAGACATCCCTATACACCTGCGATGCTCGGCTTGGGGCTGCAGAGTGTCTTTATGCTACATCATGGTGTGGCGTAATATGTAGTCCTAAAAGAGCTCACCTGGTGACATCTTTACCTTGAAAGAAGCAGCAGCTGGTATATGCTATTTTCAGCCTTGCAGGCTTGTTTTGAGCATCTCTCCTGCTGTTTATGAGTTGAAGCCCCAGACGAGTTCATCCCAAAGGGAAAAAGAGCGCTGCCTCAGGTGAGCACACAGGAATGTGTTCAGAGCAGGGAAGGAGCCTGCTGGTCTGTCCTGACTCATTCCCAAACACCAGCTGGGAGACAGGATCCCCTGCAGCTTACCTGGTCCAGTAGCCCCCATGTCTTTGGACAGGCAGGGGTTGTTCCTGCTTATGACGGAGATAATGCCAGGCTTGGAACTGTAGGCACCGTGCCCCACACGCTCTCTTCTTGCCTTGGACAGGCACTAGGGATAAACTATTGCCATATCATTTTAAATAGGGGAGGTTTATTAGAATCTCCTGTAAATCAGACCTGAAATTACCACTGTGGTTTTGCAATAAGCCTGAATCCTGCTGAACAGCTCATAAAGCTTCTGCTTGAAATTCCTATTTTAAAACCACTTTTGAAACTCCCCCATGAAGGCAGCTCGATTTGTAGCTGTACACCAGGATGCAGCATAGCACACCAAGTTGGGAGAGGCTCTTTCCCTTTAATGACAGCCATCTGCAGGTTCCTATAACTTAGCAATGTTCCCAGCCATGATTTATGGAGAGTGCTTAGCTTTATGGTACAATCTTTACTATTTTACAGGGTTCCTTTTTTTCTCAGTTAAATGTTGTTTTCTGAATAATTCCAAGCTGCCAGTAGGTTTACAGAGGAGAAAACTGGAATTAATCTCTCCTTGCTTTATTTACTCCTACTTGAGTACTGTGTTTCTGCATCCATTTTTGAGATTTACAATGGTATTAAGGTTGTTTCCCTCATCCTCATTTTATAGATTTCTGCTGCAATCATTTTGAAAACCAGAAAGCTGACAGGAAAATTAGGAAATGAGATATCATGTTCCTGTTCCTTCCGGTGCCCTAATGAAGAAGGGGAGAAGAAAAATCAACTGAAGGCATAATAAATAACACTATATATCCCAGAGTCCCCTCACTGATGCTGGCACCTCCTCTAGGCATCCCACTGCATACCATCCTGCCAGCGCTGCTCTGAACCCAAGAACATTGGGCTGTACCTGTGGCTGTTGAGGCAGCAGTCGTCCAAGTGCCAAGTTCACAGGCTAATTGCTCATCTAATTTTAATTGCTAATTGTTGTAGTCCCTGAGCCACCAGTTGGAATGGCTGGGGGACCAGGGAGCCCATCAGCTCGGTGGTGGGTGAACTCAGAGATCTGAGACCTCCCACAAGTCGGTTGGTAGGATCTCTCTCACCTGGTCCTGTGACCTGTGTGAGTGTGGTCCCTCTGGTTGGTCAGCAGCCAGAGGGTCGCTCTAACCCTGGGTCACACCGCATTGGCCCTCAGCTGTTGTCCCTCCCCCTGTCTGTGCCCCTTGATAAGAACCTGCTGGGCTGAGGCCCGGCCTCTTACTACCTGGGCTGCTTGGGAGCTGGTCAGAATAAACATCGGATTCCTTAGCAAGGGCCACCTTTGACTCTTTGCTTGTGGTACCGCTCGAGCTAGCAAGCTCTGTGTGAGCTTGGCCGCGTGCCTCCATCACACGGGTGAGAGAGAAGCTGTATGCGAGGTGCATGAACACTGCCAGGAGTTCCTGAGCCAGAATCTCTTAGGGATAAGCTGCAGCCTCTACCACCAGCCAAGCCTCACGGCGGCAGCTAATGGTGGTCCGTGGAGCAGCAGCTCCTTGTGCTGAAGTTATCTCAGCCTGTTGTTCAAGTTTATTGAAAGTAATTGCCCCAGAAAGAGAAAAATGATGGTGGTGACCACCAGCTCTGGGGACAGTGGTGTGGTGGCTTATCATATATGACTTGAAACACCATCACCATCAACACCTGAGGGCAGAGGAGTCTCATAAGCTTATGGAGGACAGCAGGCAGAAGCCATCCTGCAGCTCACCGCACACAGAAGTTGCACTAGCTTGCTCCAGCATCACCAGCTCTCCAGTAAAACGACCTCTAAATCAACCTCTCAAATCATTTATGGGATTGTATGGGCCAAATTTAGGCCTTTCCAATCAAAATGAGCATGCTGAGCCTTTCAAACAGGAGAGGCTTATCTAGTTATGAGCAAAGGCTGGTTTCATGCGGAACTTGTATCACCAGCAGCCAGATACAATACATAGCATGGGCAAAATTCACCTAAGGGCTAGGTTTCTGCTGTATGTGTTAGTTGTCACAGTGTCTTGATTTGAAAGACAGGTGTCTGCTAAGGAAGGCAGGAGCCTCCCTTGGAATGGAAAATGTAACTCCCCCTCCCTCCAAATTATTATAATTTTGAAATTAAGGGGCTTTCAGGCAAAGATATGAGAAATAGGAATAACAGTTCTTTACTAATATGTATATAAATATATACATATATTAAAAAAAACCCAAGGCAAACAACAATAACTATAGCAGCAACAGCAAACAGAAGCAGAACCCAGTGCCAGCCTTCTCTCGGCTGTCAGGCACCTTCCCCATTGGTGCAGCTCCACTCACAGCCGGCAGGGGGCGCTGGTGGCTCCCGGCTGGGCAGGGCGGGTGCGATGGTTCCCCGCGCCTGCAGGGGGCGCTGTGGCGCGAGCTCGGGGAGCCCATGGCAATGGCGGCTGTGCCCGAGCCAGGAAGGGATGGGAGAAAGGCTTCACAAACCCCTGGGACAGCTGATCCCTGTGCCCCAGCAGGACCCTCGGGAGCAGCAGGCTGGAGCAGCAGGAATGAGCACAAAATCCCGGGTGGTAGACGAGATATATCAAACTCTGGAGCTGCTGCGGGAACCCCGGGACGTCTCAGCAAGCAGGAGGTGCGGCGCTACAGTGCAGAGAAGGCTCGGAGAAGGGGCAAAAGAACGGCGGGGGCGGGGCAGCCCTGACCCAGCTCCCAGAGGGCCAGGGAAAGGCGGGCTTGGGATCCCGGGGTTTTCTCTGGGGCACCCGAGCAGATGGTGAAAAAAGTCCCCCTTTTAGTGAGGTAGGGTGTTAAATAGGGTCCCAATGGAACAGCTGCTCCAGCAAGCAGAGCTCTACTCACGGGAGAATGAAGGCAGCAGAAGGCAAAACTGCGCAGTGGTGATGAATTCTCCCCACAGTGACCGAAGCTTCTCTCCCCTCTGAACGCTGAGAGAACAAGAGGGCTGGGGGCTCCACCCAACCCCTTTTCCCCAGTCCAAATCTCATGGCATCTCTGCCCTGCATGAGAAACCCCCAGGTAAAAGAGGGTAACCAGCTGGACCCCTGCCCTGAGCTGTGGCCAGGTCTTTTGTCTCTCTTAAGTATCCAGTCATTATTGTCTCCTAGCAACACGTATGGGGAAAATTCTTTAAGAGAAAAAAAAAAAACAAACCAAAAGGAGAACTCCTAAAACCCCAACACACAGGCAAAACAAAAATTTTGGAAATCATTCCAGGTCACAAAGTGACCTATTTCTTCTGATTTCTTCCCATCTTGGGTTACAAATATGGGTATTTTGCATAGTTTCTCCGACTCCTGGACCAGTGATGTGATGACTAGGAAGAGGGTTTTCCTTGCTCATTTTACCCCAGAGATGGGATTTTCCACTTCTCTTTAAAATCTGGCTCATAATTTTGTGCAATACATTACTCTTGATTCAGGCTGAGAACAGGTATTTTCATTTAAACATGGAGAACATCCATTCTGTCTTGCCTGTTCTTTATGGAAACATCTGTGAAATGAAGCAACCAAACCCTGCAAAATGTTGCATATGAAGCAACCAAACCCTGCAAAATTGCATACTACAAAAATGCCATTTCCATTTAGCCCAGTGAGTTAGAAAGAGATTTAAATATACAGTAATTGTTTTGGTTTCATGGGCTTAACCTTTGTACACCAGAAAATATGACTTTATATTAATATATGATATGGTATGACATACAAATAAACCCAAACCCAACTTTTTACTGTTTGTGTTCTTTATTTTTGTGTACTTTTATATCTTAAAATGTGTGTTTAAAACTCATTTAAATTATAATATAAATTATTCTGATTGAGTGACTTGCACTTTGATTTTGACACCTGATGTTCTGATAGGCAATATGGGATTTTTTAATGCTGTAACTGTACTGGATATAAAATTTAAAGATGAAAATGCAGGAAAAAAAATGCAATATAAATAGAACAATAATGGAGTAAAGAAAAATCAAATGGGCTGCTGGCTGCAGTGCAGGGGCCCAGATGTCCCAGGGAGACAGTTGGGCAGCAGGCAAGGAGGCCAGGCAGATGTCTGGCTTCTGCTGTTGGCTTTGATGGCATTGATGTGTTCCCACACAGCATCTTGATACCATCGAATCAGCATTTTCCAACAGCAAGTAGCTCAGAAGACTACTCTGATGGGAAATTGTTGACCTGCTTTACTGGCTGCTGATCGTAGAATTGTAGAATAATTCCATAGAATAATATGGGAAGGGACCCATAAGGGTCATCGAGTCCAACCCCTGCTCCTTGCGCGACTACCTAACACTGAATCATACGACTGAGAGCATCCTCCAAATGCTCCTTGAACTCTGACAGGCCTGGTGCTCTGAGAGCCTGTTCCAGGGACTGGCTGCCCTCTTAGTGAAGAAGCCTTTCCTAATGTCCAGCCTGAACTTCGCCTGACACAGCTTCATCCCATTTTCTCCTGTCCTATCACTGGTCAGCAGCTCTTCCTCCACTGAGGAAGCTGTAGGCTGTGGTGAGGTCCCCCTCAGCTTTCTCGTCTCCAGGCTGAACACACCAAGTGACCTCAGATGCTCCTCCAAGTCTTGCCCTCAAAGCCTTTCACCATCTTGGTTTCCCTCCTCTGGACACGCTCTAAGCTGAGTGCTGCACTTCCAAATAAAATAAAAAATAAATAAACAAGCCCTCTCCTCCCCAAACAGGACTTTGTCTTTCTCCCTCTTGCATTACAAGAAATGTTCACCCCTATTCACCTTCATATCACTCAGGATGGTACAGGCCTTTACCCTTTCCCCTTCAGTCATGGCCCTTCCAAGCAAGAGCCCTGAACATACGGAGCTTTTCCTGTCACGCAGGCTGGTTCCTATGTCCAAGATTTTTTGCCTTCCCTTTTCCTTCTCTTGTACTCCTACAGCCTTTCTGCAATGGGCAATCAGACCTGCAGGCAGGATAAGAGGTATGGGTGTGCAGGGATTTAGCCTTGGCATAGTGATACTTCTCATTCTTGGAGCCTTCCTCCATCCTCTCCGTGGCCATGAGGATGGTGCCAGCCTCTGGAGAGCAGCAGGTGCAAAGGCTCCAGCACATTTTCCTGCTTAAGGGCTAGTGCTAATTCAAAGCCCATCATTTTGTGTATGTAGGCAGACCTGTTTTAACAAGGGCATTAATTTGCAATTATCAGTACTGAATTTCACCTGCTAGTTCACATCACCCAGATACTTATTTCTGTAAGATCATTCTGCAAACCTCTGCTCTAGGTCTGGCTACTCTGGACAAATCTGTGTCACCTGCAGACTTCACCAGCTCACTACTCATCTCTTTGTTCCAGGTCATTCTGGAATATGCTGACAGTGTCCATCACAGGCACCTGCAGGATTACTACTCTAATTTCCACACACTGTTAAAATTGATACAGCACATTTTTCCTAGCCCTTGTTTCCTACATGTAATCACTCCATAGAAGATTAATCTTGTGAAAATCTAGTCCCATTAAGCCCTTTCAGTGATTCTCTTCTGTGCTTTAGCCCTGCTGGCTGCTTCCTGGTGCATTTGCCTGCTTTTGGAAGCATTAAATAAGCAATCTCTGCTTGTAGGTAGTATAGTAAAGGTCACTTGCCTTGGTTTATTTTAAACTTTTAAATTTAATCCCTTCCCATTTCTTCTTAATCTGTTTCCTCATTCTCCTCCAGCTCCTTCAGTTAAAATGAAATATAGTTGTGGTAGGATGGTTTTTCCATAGGGATGCTGAATTTGATAACAACAGACAGTACTGGAACAGCTCATCAGTACTTACATCTCAAATGAGGTCCTCAGGAATAAATCAAGAGCTGATTCTCCTCACCTGGGCTCTCTAATTGGTCCTCCCTCCCCCCCACCAAAAAAAGAAAGGGACACTTCTGGTACTTCCAAACCTGGTCTGTGAGTAATCACCTGTCCTGGGTTACAGTGTATTCTATTACCATGAGCTGTTGAGACCAGGTGTAGCAATGTTCCTTGCCTCCTCCCTCTGGACTATCTCCTGTTAATGGGCCCATCAGTGCCTTGCCTCATGACTCACCATCCCATTGTGAGATGCTCCGCCTAGGGGGAAGGAGCCAAGCATTCCCACCTGGATAAAATCTGGGGCCTGGAACAGCACAGGCAGACTTACCTACTGGGTTCCCAGAGGACAAGATCTACGCAACCATCACTGGACTTTCCGAGGAAGACCAGACCCTTCTACACCACCGCTGGACCTTCAGAGGAAGACCAGACCCTTCAACAGAACCGTCACTCCAGGAGGAGTGCAGTCACCATTTAATTGGACTGTTACCAACCCCCCCGACTGTCAGGGGGTCAGGTTTGTGCTCTGACTTTGTCAATGGGTTGTTCTTTTTTTGTACTATTGCATTTATTTTATTTTTCCTATTAAATTGTATTTCTGACTTGGAGTCTCTCACTAGTTTGCTTTCAAACTAGTACATCACCCCACATAACATGATCAACCATGGCGAAAACTGAGGTCTCTCTTTAAGGGTGGGACACTTCATTTGCTCAAATTCTGAAAGTCTGTAGGATTTAAAAGAGCCTCATAAAAGCCTTGGCATGAGGAAGCTGGAAAGGAGATCTCAAACTTGCCTTGGCAAAGCCAAGCCCCCACAGCATGGGGCAGGTGGGCAGGACTCTTCCATGGATGAGTGTTCACCATTCACCTCCCAACCGGCCTGGCAGGGCTGCTCCATACTGACCTGTTTGGAATGAAAATTGATTTTCATAGAATCACACTGTTAATCCTTTTGGATCACTGAATCATTGCATTATTTTCTTCTCTGGCTATTTGCAAACTCCTCAGCAAAGCTGGATCTTACTCCACTGAGTGCTCGGCTGTGTCCAGAGTTCCTGTTAGAGTCCTGGGAGAGATGGGAAGGGGCTATGGCATGGGGAAACAGGCAGTGAAATACTATACAAATCCCTTCTAATAAATCAGATTTAATACTTTTATGCTATTACAAGGTCTATTGAAAATAGTGCAAAAACTCTTAGTAAATCTGTCCCCTAGGTACCTTATATCTGTATTTATTCTGTCTTTTGAAATTTGTCCATTTACCCAGTTCAGTTTTTGCTTCTAGGTGTTAGTTTTTATCCAACATGATTTAACTTTATACTGGGAATTTGGTTTAAAGCTTGTACCATGATATCTAGATAAGTTAATTAAATGCTCTGAGTTTCTCTGGTTACAAGTATAAATTCATCAGCATGGAAATAATGACATCTTAAACCTATTAAATTTAAAATATCTTTATGCTCAACCCCAGAGCTCAGATATGCCAGCCAATGATAATCAAATGCCACCCGACCACTCAAAAATTCCAGAGAAGAGAAAATGAGCTGGTTTGAGGATGCCTGCAAGGCAAATCAGGCTGTCAAAATCCTGTCATTCCTGGGAGGAATTTACATAGCTCATATTAAACTCACCAGAGCGACTGGAAACCTGGAGTAATTAAATGCTGCGGGGGGAAGGAGCATGCTGGATGTGCCTTAGCCAGGAGGCCCCTGCAAAAGGAGGAGGTTCAGGAATGGTCCCCAACAAACCAGGGTACCCTGGGGACTGGGGAAGCTCTGAGCTGGGAGCAGTGAAGGAGAGAGGAGCTTTGGGTGGTCAGGGTGGTGAGTGGGTGGATGGACATCCATGGGAGAAAGGCAGAAATCTCTCTGGCCTTAAGAAAACCCCTTGGCTTCCCACCCAGCACCCTGATTCCTCCCCCTGCAGGGGCTGACAGGGCTTTACATCCTCCTGTCCTGCTGCCTCACAGCCCCGCTCTCTGCACACATATTGCTCCTGGATCTCACAAAGAAAACACTCTTCTTTATTTACATAAAGAGAACTGGGAGCTACTCCCAGCCCACTGGTTTGCTCCTTTCTCCATGGCAGATGGCCCTGGCTCCAGCCACCCATAGCACAGGAGCAGGTGAGCCTGAGAGGCTGGAGACAGAACAGACAGAACACCATCACTGATTTGCACAGGCATCCCTGGGTTGCAATAAATGAGGGCAGAAGCAGCTACCCCTGTCCAAATCACTGGTCCCCAGCCTCAGAGCACAACTGCACTGCAGGGTGTTTGAAAGGTGATGGCTTTTGTTTCACAGAGGTTGGCAGCAGATAGATTCTGTCACTGCACCAAGTGTAAGGGACCTTAATCCTCCTCTTATTGAGATGACATATCGTAATGGCTTCTTAGGTTACCTATCAAGTCACTGTGTACTTAGAAAGCTTTAATCTGTAGATTATTTACTCAATAGACTGTAAAGGCTTCGCATAATAGCACATAACAGCTTCCAGCAGTTAAAGCGTATTGTGTCACAGGGAGTTTGTGTTGATTCCTGTCGGTGATTGAAATTCAGACTGAATCTGAGTCTGGATCTGGTTCCTGGATCTGAATCGATCTGAATCGCTTATTCAAGGAACAAGCTGGTTTTATACACTTCCTCAAGACACAGCACCTCCCTACGTAGTAACTCTCACCACACTGCCGCTGTGTGGCTTGGCTTGTGGAGGAAGCTGCAGCTTGTCCCTAAGAGATCCTGTCTCAGGAACTCCTGGTGGTGCCTGGGCACCTCATGTACAGCTTCTCTCACCCATGCGATGGAGGCATGCAGCCACGCTCACACAGAGCTTGCTAGCTCAGGCAGTACCAGAAGCAAAGAGTCAGAGGTGGCCCTTGCCAAGGAATCCGATGTTTATTCTGACCAGCTCGCAGGCAAGCCAGGTAGCAAGAGGCTGGGCCTCAGCCCAGCAGGTTCTTATCAAGGGATACAAACAGGGGGAAGGATAACAACTGAGGACCAGTGAGGTGTGGCCCAGGGTTAGAGTGACCGTCTGGCTGCTGACCAACCAGAGGGACCTGATTCACACAGGTCACAGGACCAGGTGAGAGGAATCCTATCAACTGAGTTTGTGGGAGGTCTCAGATCTCTGAGTTCACCCACCACCGAGCTGCTGGGCTCCCTGGTCCCCCAGCCATTCCAACAGGTGGCTCAGGGACTCCAACACCACACAACCCACCCTGTGCTGCCACATCAGCAATGCACCTTCTAAATGTCCTTATAGGGGGTGATAGTGCACTGTTCACCCGTCTGTCAGCTTCCGGCAGGCTCCTCTTTGTAGGAGTCTGCCGCGTGACACCTCCTCCTCCCAGGGTGTGTTCTCCCATTTGCTCCTTCGCACTGCCATGTGCTTATCTTTCCTCATAGATTCCCCCCTACTAAATCTAACACAAGGCATCTAAGCAGCAAGAAGTCTAGAAACCCCTTTCCTCCACAAATCAGAGAACTGGATTGCATCCATCGCCTCCCTGTTGGATCTCACTTTGCTCCATCTCCCTTCAATTCAGGCATTCTTTTGGACTCCCTTCCTGTCCCAGCTGTGAATTTTCACACCACCTGTAGGAATTCTACAAACCTTGAGATCTCTGTCCCACTACCCAAAGTGGCTAAAACTGGGCAGGAATCTCACAGAAACTGGAGGCTGAGTGTACAATATCCACATCCCACTTGTGTTCAGCAAACACATTAAACCCACTTTCTTGCCCACATTCCTTACCTGGTAGTGCAAGTGCTATGTTGCACCATGAAAAGTTGTAATAAAAAAGGAAAAGAGTATATTCAAGATTCTACATGCCAGCTTTGACATGGGCATCACATGTCTAGAAGATGTTGTGCAAATGCTGGTTGCAGCAGACAGAGCCTAAAAGGCTCCAATTTTACTGTTGTTCTAGCAGTGACAATAATGCCAGATCATCAGAATACTGGCCATTCTCTGAGAAAAGGGAACCATGTGGATGCAATTTCTTAGAGGCATTTTTAATTTTCATTGTCTTTAAGATGTTCATAATTTAAAGGTCATTCCCCACCAGGTGAAAACAACATTAATTTTGAGCCCAACTCCTCCAAATTGATTTGATTTAATTTAAAACATAGCTAATTAATTAAAACCGCTCAACAATGCCCCTTTAATGTTTAACCAAAGAGCACACCATACTCCAGCTGAGCTGCTAAATGTTTATGTCTTATTAACAGGCTTCTCAAAGCTTAGAAAAAAGGATTTCCACACAAGTTCTCACTCCCATCTTTTAATTACACCTAAACAACTCAGCTCATTATAATTCTACTACAAACATTGCTCTCAAGAGCATCCCGCAACATGTGTTTAGCAGGTACCACCAATGCTTACTCCCACACTCCTACTCGCATGTATTTCTCCATTTTTAAGTGGCAATTCCTCAGCAGAAAATCTCAGAAAGTCACCCTGCTCCATTTCTGGCACAGTGAGCACTTCGGAATTAATTGCCAACATGAAATGAATACAGTGTGAAGACGTGCATTGAGACCAAGTTATAATTAAGCAATATGGAGATTTGCCCCTGGTAATCAATAAACTCAGGGAACTTGGAAGTATCTGGGGCTGTGGGCGGCATGGGGAAAGGGTGTGAATGGCTCTTCCTTGTGGGGTGTTTCACCATCTGCTCCCCACTATTTTGCTTGTAGAAGTTGTCCCTGACAGCTGAAAGCTGGCTGGGTGCTGTGGTACCCCCGCAGAACTTGCCTCTTCCAGCCACACCCCTGCCTCTGGGTGTCTGTCCCCATGCCAGCGCCCTGCCCAGCCCACCCTGGCAACACCCCACACCTGCAGCTCCCACTCAGGGGTTCAAAGTGGGGGGCAGAGCCCTTAGAGCCACATGTCTGCATCTCTCTGGCTGCAGGGGTGAAGACGCCAGTACTGCTCTGCTAGACAAGGGCGTGGCTGGATTTTGAGCATTTCCCGTGGTATTTTTCCACAGTAACAGATTCCTCCCAGCTTGCAGATGGTTAGTCATGCAAAGCAGAAATAACATCGAATTCAGTCTTCAGGAGTCATCAGATTGGACCTCACTTCTTAACTCAGCCTGGGGACTGGGATGATAATTTGCCTGAGATTAAGGAGTCATTTTTGAAAACGTAAACAGCATCTTGCCTTGTGCTGGCCTTTTTGTGCTTACAGGGTTTGATTTCATGCCTAAAAAACAAGCCCATTTCATCATCCTGGTGGAGGGATTCTGCAAGAAAGTCTTGGCTGAGTGAGGAAAATCACTAATGCCAGCTCATAAATCCTAATTGCCCCAAATGAATTACAAGCTGAAATAGTCTGGCCCAGTTACTAGCAACCATCATACCCGTAAGAGTTTGGCATGGCAGCACAGAGGGAAGGCTGCATGTGAGACACCATTCTCCAGCCTCTCCCTTTCCCTGTTGCTTTTCTAAACAACTCCATTAGGATTTATACTGTTGATGTGGGATTATTTCCTATACTTCTATTTTTTGTTCAAATGTATAGAAATTAATTTTCTGGTCATAATTTAAGTACCTCTGGGACATTAGCAGGCTGGAAGTAAAAATAGAATGTCATTACAGTCAGGTAATGCGGAAGAGTGTGACTAATAACCTGAGTGTCATTGATTTAATAATCTAATAATGTCTCTGCACACTCAACGCTCAGACTCACTGAGTAAAGATTTAAGCCCGGCCGAAGCTGCAGATAAGAATCAGCACCTCAGCTTTAGGGATCAGAACCAATGACAAGCAACACATGGCTATCCAAAATATTAAAGTGGGGGAAGGAGCTGGCTGGTATCTGCAGCTCAGGCTGCACAGGAGGCAGGTTTTCCATTCCCTGGGGTGACAGCAGCAGGAGGTCACAACTCCCCCCAGGAGATGCTTCTCAAGCTCAAAGAGAGATGCTCACCATCTAACAAAGGTCTGGCAGCTCTCAAATAGCTGCTGGCCTGCTGACAACTTGGTCTATGGTTGTCTAAAATGCAAAGGAAAAGCCCATTAATGTCAGCTACAATACCAGCCTGGAAAAGTCTGGTCCACAGCCTGGAAACAGGAGGTGGAGTGAAGCGAGTGGGCTTTCAACTGGGACAGAAATCTTCTGACTCAGTATAATCTGGTCTATTCATTCAGAGAAAAGCTGCCACAACAGCTACCAAGTTCCTTACAGAAAGCTGCAGAAAGGATCTCTTTGCCTTGAGAGCATCCCTTTAGCCAGGCCCACCCTCCACCTCCTCTGATCAGTGGTGCTGGGTCTGGCCCCCCCATACTGCTGATGGATGGTGGTAAAGGTGTTGCTCTACCCTGGCAGCCCCTGGATGAGCTGGGAGATCTGGATGAGCTGGATTTCACCCACAGAGTATGAAACCACACAGAAATGCTTGCTAATGAGACATGACACCAGGTTTATTATAATTTGGTTGGAACGGGGACAATTGATCTTCTCAAACTGCCTGTGAAAATCCCATTCCCTGCAAGGCACCTCTAGGCTTGGCCGGTTTGAGCTCCATGTGCTTTATTATTAATGCAGCAAAATTTTCCTGTACCTGGGACTGCACTGGCACAACAGAGGGCAAATGTACTTTAGGCAAAATCTTTGACTGCAGGAGCTTCAAGCCTCTTACAGTGAGGAAGGTTCTGCAAATAATTCAGCTTTGTTTCAGATCATGTCTGAAGGCCTCATCAGTCTTCACCAACGCCACTTCATCTCAAGTATATTTACTTGTTTCCAGTTAACTTCACCCAGATAACAGGAAAACTCCCTGGGGAGTTGCTATAGAAACACCCAATGGAGACAAGGTGAGATTGGGGCAGCGGAGCCCAAAGATACTGTTAAGATTAAGGGAGATTTTAACTCCCACTCTGTAAATATCATTTCCCTGGAAAAGCTGCAAAAATAGAAGTTAAAGTGAAAAATGTCCTTAATGCAGTGCATGGTGTTGATGGACTGATGCCGTGTTTTTCCCACAGCGTCCCTCATGGAGACGCTTTGGCGGTGCCCCGTTAGCATCCACGCCAGCACACAGTCTCACCCTCGCAGGTGGGCGCGAGCAGCCACTCACACACACAGTCTATGCACATTCCGGAGACAAAGAGGCAGGAGGGATTCTTTGTGTGCAATTCTGAGGCATTTATTGGGTCCATGCCACGGACCAGGAACAAACACACTCAAAGGGGAACAGACGCAAAGAACCTAGAAAAATAGCCTGCGTGTGGTTTTATCCCAAGGGGTTCTAGGGGCAGGCAGAGCATCAATAACCAATAATGTGAGGGCTAGGGGGTAGAGGGTTATGTTGAGAGACATAACAGGGGCCAATGGAAGAGGGAAGGGGAGGGGAGAGAGGACCAGGGACCAGTGGGGTCCTGACAAAGGGAGAACTTTCTGGCACAGTGAGGTGGGGAGAGACCACTTCGTAGCAACATGGGGGGTGTAATGTGGACTTAGCCACCACAACAGTCCTTCATGGTTAGTGATGGGGTGACTGGTGGTAACTCCACTCCCCCAGGGAGATTCACCACCATGAAGTAGTAGAAAAGCCTTTCCAGGGATCCTCTCTGAAGTTTTCCAACCTCAATATGTCTCTGTTTACTCCCAAAATGACATGTGAATCCCATCTGCAAAAAGGTGGCTAAAATGTCTCTAGATCTTTTCCAACGCCTGGTGATACTGATAAACCTTTAAGCAAAGCAGTGTCCTTCTGCATAATGGTCTGAGAAGGATTAAATGCAAGAAAGAAATATAACAAGAAGTCAAGGAGCTACCTACCATTAGCAGCTCTTTGAGTGTCAGGCACTCTTGTTTTGGGTGATTTACCAGTGCTTTTTTACCTGTCCAATCCATTCATTCCACAAAACACTATTATGAAAACAGATGTCATTAGAAGAACTTTTTAATACATAAAATAGTCTTTCTTTTTGCAATTCAACTGTGTATTCAATTTAGTTTTTCTATTAAATTGTCTTACACTTCCAAGAGTTCAGAAAGCACCAACAGTAAGAAATGGGTATTCTGATCTGCATAAGCCAAATTTTTGGGACAGTTAGTGTCCTTTCTCTTATATGATGCTCACACACATAAATACCAAGGGTCATTAGAAATTAATTATCCCTGACTGTTGCGGTGTGCCCCGTGGTACCAGAACCTCTCCAGGCCATAACCTGGTACGATGAATCCCCTGGGGGCACCACCCGGGACTTGGTTCCCTTCTCCTCCCCCTAGGCTGTCAGTTACTATGTTGTACCCACCCCTGTATCCACCCCTGAGCTGCCGGCCCCCCCCCCTTGTACCCACCCCCTTGTCACTCACCAGACCTTCCAGAGAGTTCTCCTCTGTTCGCCTCTGGATTGGTCCTCCTTGATCCTGTTCCTCATTGGTTGTTTTTGCCCAGTCCCGTACCCCAATTCTCGCGGTCTGTTTCCCTATTGGTTGTTATGTGATTCCCCCAAACCCTATAAATATAAGTGACTTTCTGCCATGTACGTTCTTTGGCTCTGGACCCCTTCGAGGTCTAATAAAGGCTTCGGAACTCCACCCTAAGAACCTCTCCTGCCTCTTCGTCTTCAGCGGCCTCTCCTTCGCCTTCCCTGTCTTTAACCACCTGTGGCTGCTGCACTCCCCAGTGCAGCTGCCACCGAGGACGCTCTCAGAGACTCTATCGCGGCTGCAGCCTCGGAGCCTCCTCAGACCCAGACGGGGTCTGCCGTACCCCGGCAACCGCGATACCTGACTGTAAAATAGAAGGGGATTAATCAACTATATTGATTTTTCTCATTAATGTGTATATGTGTAGTTCCTTTGGCAATTAGTCATTAACTAAACCACTGCTTCATTCCTGTAAACCAAATTTTAGTTGCAGTCTCCTTCATTGTAACCGTAAGCTTTTCTTTGCACTGTTTTTCTTCATGTGGATTATCAGCCTGGATTTGCAGGGGTATTTCTCTTACAGCCAGCAGGGTAGTTAATTAACACGTGCTCCATAAGCCAAAGGTAGAGCTGACGGGGGAGCCTAAAGAAAACAGGATCTTCATCAGGAATGGATGTGTGCCTGCCTGGGAGCTCATGGACAGATAGCCAAAAACACATGCAAAATTATAAAACTCCTAAGGCAAGAAAAAAACAGTTGGTGCACACCAAACACCTAAAAGAACTTTGGAAGGAAAAAACCCCAGAAACTAAAAACCTCAGTAATTTTATAAAACACAGACTATAGCCAAATACCCACCTCTCATACTAATAATCATCCAGGAGATTGGCTGGGCTGACTAGAATCTGTTGGGGCTTTTTGAGCACATTTATCTTAATTGCATTCATGTGGTTGTGGAGTTATTTGATTTGATCTTGAGATATCTGACGCCTGATTTTTATGTGCATTTCTGACAGGTTTGAAGGATGCTCAGAGCAGGGAATGGATTGTGCCTATGTGCAGAGCTGTGGAAAATGTTCTTAAGGCCAAGACGAAGTGAGGTATTAAATCTCATAAAGAAACAGGCAAATTCTGTATCTAGTGACTTACCATGTAAACTTGTAGACAAAGGAGATGATATCAATTTCTGGTTTTTTTGAGCACCACAGAGACACTCATTAAAAGGAAGAATAATATGATTAAAATGACTGTAAAACCCCATAGGAAACATAACTTTTAGGCTTCATTTTTTCAATACTGGGACTTCTAGAACTACTTAGAATACAATAATTTTAAGGCATATTGCTTTCCACTGTAACTACATACACAGAAAAGAATGCTCCTAGAAACTAGCATTTTCCTGAACAACAAAAACATAATTGATCACCAACCAGCTTCATCATGTGAGCAAACCCTCAGCCAAATCACTCAGCTGCTCTAGGTTCATTACTCGGTATGTTAATGCCCTGTACAATAAACACAACAAATGAAATACGGAATTACTCTAACCACAAATCATTACTAATTGGTACAGCAAGATTCAAGGGAAAACTATCACTTGGAATAGCCTCCTGCAAAGTTACCCCTGGATATACTTTCAGGTCTGCATCCTGCCTGCCAAGAGGAGCAGGAGCTCAGTAAGTTCTCTTGGGCTGCTCTTCCTATTTATCACATCTCATCCATCCTGAATTCCATCATTCCATGCTATTCCCAGTCAATTCAATTTCTGTGAACTTAATTGAAATTTTTTTTCTTGATTCTATTTCCCCATAGCTTATTTGTCTTTAAATTCCAGGCTGATCCATGAGGATTGTTTAAAACAGGATGCAGCCAAACTCTTCAACTCTACACTGACTGAACACCACATATTATTATGGAAAACATAGCTCAAACAATGCTTAAGTTATTCTAATTAACCCATTTACAGGTTATCTTGTTCTTACCTTAGTTTTCTTATTACATGCAAAAGAGCCTGAGGATTTAATAAGCTGTTTCCAGTTTTTGTTCAGTTCAGATTGTGCCCATCTATGCACAGTCCCTGCCACATAGATCATTTGACCATTTTGAGGATCAGATGGTTGCACCAGTGACCCGTGAGGGCTTGTGGAGCAACACATCAAATGTGCAAACCCCTGTGTCTTCTCTACAGTAGAGAGTTCCCAAACATGCTCTTATGTATTTTGAAATGGCACTTTGTGCCTCCCATTAGAGTTGTTATTTAATTTCCAACTGGATTTAAATTAACACGTTTTGTTAATCAAACATTTAATTCTGAAGAAGAAATCAGCTCTTCGCAAAATTGCAGCATGGCCTGTGTGAAACTCTCCTGGCTGTACTCACAAAAGAGGAGTGGATCTTTTTACCATCCCAGACATGCTCAGAGGATAATGAAGACAAAGCCCTAGAGAAGCACATGTGCAAAGACAAAAAATTTCTTTCACATATTAGGTATAAAAATTCAGCTTACATAGTGCAGTGTTCCAGGCACCAATGAAGTTGACTTACTAGCAGTCTTAATCTTGGGGTGAAGTGTCTTAATGTAAAGAATATAAAAAGAGGAATTACCCATACACCTGTGTGGGCAGGATATTGGAGCCTAGCTCAACAGAGCAGTGTATAATTCTCCCATTCTCACTGAAAGGTAAAAAGCCTCACATTACAGCTCATCCAGGAATTGCTGACAGAATTACATCTCTCTTTCCTGCTCTACTTAGTCTTCAGGTAGGAAAAAAAAATAGGTGGAAGGGTTGAATGGAAACCTTTCCTGGTGATGCACAAGAGCTGGGTGACTGTCTTGGTTTGAAAGACAGGTGTCTGCTAAGGAAGGCAGAAGCCTCCCTTGGAATGGAAAATGTAACTCCCCTTCCCTCCAAATTATTATAATTTTGAAATTAAGGGGCTTTCAGGCAAAGATATGAGAAATAGGAATAACAGTTCTTTACTAATATGTATATAAATATATACATATATAAAAAAAACCCAAGGCAAACAACAATAACTATAGCAGCAACAGCAAACAGAAGCAGAACCCAGTGCCAGCCTTCTCTCGGCTGTCAGGCACCTTCCCCGTCGGTGCAGCTCCGCTCACAGCCGGCAGGGGGCGCTGGTGGCTCCCGGCTGGGCAGGGCGGGTGCGATGGTTCCCCGCGCCTGCAGGGGGCGCTGTGGCGCGAGCTCGGGGAGCCCATGGCAATGGCGGCTGGGCCGAGCCAGGAAGGGATGGGAGAAAGGCTTCACAAACCCCTGGGACAGCCGATCCCTGTGCCCCAGCAGGACCCTCAGGAGCAGCAGGCTGGAGCAGCAGGAATGAGCACAAAACCCTGAGTGGTAGAAGAGATGTATCAAACTCCGGAGCTGCAGCAGCTGCCCCGGGACCTCTGGGCAGGCAGGGGGTGCGGCGCTACAGTGTAGTGAAGGGTTGGAGCAGTGGCAAAAGAATGGCGGGGGTGGGGCAGTGGCGGCCGGCTCCCAGCGGGCCAGGGAAAGGCAGACTTGGGATTCCAGGGTCCCCCCGAGGCACCTGAGCAGATGGCGAAGAAGTTCCCCCTCTCAGTGAGGTAGGGTATTAAACAGGGTCCCAGTGCAATGACTGCTCCAGCAAACAGAGCCCCAGTCACTGTAGAATGAAGGCAGCAAGCAGAAGGATGAAGCCCACAGTGAGTGACAGCAGCTTCTCTCCCCTCTGAACACTGAGAGAACAGAAGGGCTAGGAGCTCCACCCAACCCCCTTTTCCCCAGTCCAAATCCCGCAGCATCTCTGCCCTACACAAGAAACCCCCAGGTAAAATAGGGTAACCAGCTGGACCCCTTCCCCGAGCTGTGGCCAGGTCTTTTGTTTCTCTTAAGTATCCAGTCTTCAGTGTCTCTTGTCGACATGTATGGGGAAAATTCTTTAAGAGAAAAAGAAAACCAAAAGGAGAACTCCTAAAACCCCAACACTATTCCAGCACAAAGGATAGTGTATCTGCAAGGGCACACTCCTGCCAGCTTAGCCCAGGGAAAGCACACGGGACTCCTGATCTAACTTCTCTGGATCACCCAGGTAAATCTCTAACCACCAGGGTCCATGGTTTTCTCTCTCTCCTTTTAAATTACCAATTTATGGTAATTTAATTGCTTTTTTTTTTCTCTCGCCGTTACCCACTTGATGTGTTCCTCACATGAACACTGACTGGATTTTCACTCAGTGAAGTGACAACTATCACATAGTCTCTTCTCCCTGCCATGACCACTTATTGCTGGTTTTGGAAACACAGAGAGTGAAAATCCATAGTTAATGCAGTTCTCCAGAAGAACAGAGACCCCCATACCTTCCGAATTAGAATAATATCAAATAATAACGTTTGGGATTTGCATGCACCTGGATTTATGGATGACCATCAACCCTAAATACAGGCATGGGACTTTGCGTTTGACTGATTTCAGCTCTACTCTGATTAAGTGTTTAGGAGAGTCACCAGAATCCCAAGACCTTTGTCCTTATAAACCTTCTGGATTTAATAGTGACAATGTCTAGTGGGTGAATTAAGCAAGTCAATTTTATAGCAAAGGTAAGTCAAAGCTGCTATAATTAATTCAAATTAACACACCCACAAGCTCCTGAAGCCTATCATTGGTAAGGTGTCGCTTCAGGGATAACTGTAGAAACATCCAAATACAAGTCATCATCAAGATCTTTAAGACTATAAACATTTTCCAGGAAACCAAAAGTAAGCTGCACAAAAGCAGGCTGTGTTATAGAAACCCAGATGTTCTCTTCCTGCAGAACTTTATTATTAACATGGTCAACAAAGCAAACCAGTTTCCTGTAAATATGATTCTTTAACATTACTTTTATCTGTTCAGTATTAAGCCTCTATGGAGAATTACTGGAGTGTATCCCATGGTACCTATGGTCTATGATAGGAAACGATACCTCTGAAACTCTGAATAGAACAATGCTGTTCAGGAAATGAGAAAGGAATGTGGTTTGCAGTTGCAACCTTCACTATTTTTTCTTTTCCTCTAGAAAAGCACAGTGTCCAGCATGGATGTTTAACATGATCAGGTATTTGTGAGAGAAAATATCAAAGCAGCAGCTCTAAAGCAAAAAAACCTTATCCTTAGACAACAAAATTATTATTTAGATGCAAAAAAGTACAATTTTGACATTACAATGAAACATGGCCCAACTGTTTCTGGAGAATACTGCTGGAAATGGAGGCCAGGGAGTGATTTTGGAACATTAAATTGTGGAAGGTGTTCATAGACCATCACTGAAGTACAATCAAGCTTTTCTGAGCTGTCAAATGCTGAATAGTTAATTGTACAGGAAGGAAGAATAGCCGGAAAAATGCTCCCAGGTGCAGAAGAGGATATTGCTGGATGAATACTGTGCACACCTCCCTGATGCACTTGTGGACTGAGTTGGGGAGACCTTGTCTACAGACCAGCATGGATGCTTGACTTGGTGCTGCAAGAACATTGATTTAGGTTTGTTGTTCATGTGAGAATTATACTTCTAATACAAGGAAAATGGCCACGTTTGCCACTATCCAAAAAAAGATTTGGCTTCATTTGGAGACAATGTCCTGCCAGAAGCCCAGAGGGGCAGTAGACAGAAGTGAAATTGGATGGTGAGTGTCCAGAAAAACCAATGACTGGTTAGAACCAGGAAACTTTGCCAGCAGAAAAAGCACAACAGCCACACACAGATGTTACCAGCCTTTACTCCCCTGAAAGAAATTGGCTATTTGAGCAGCAATTCGCAGGAGAAAAATGGGCTGCTGTGTTAAGGCTGCACACCCAGCTCTGCTATGTGCCAGCCTGCATCAGCCACTGGTTCACCTCCATATCCCCATCCCAGGGGCAGAAACCAGTGGATCAGCAAAAGCAGGATGATGCTCCCACTCAGCTTAAGCCTGTCTGTGCTGACACTTCAGCCAGCTGTGGAGGAGGCAGGTTTCCTTGGGTGAACCGAGGCTGCTTTGGAGATGCTTTGCATGAGATGAACTCCACAAGCACCAAATCACCCACTGGCACAGCAGGACTGGGTAGGCAGATACATGTGACAGGGCAGGGGAGCTGAGCAGAAAGGGACATGTTTTCTACAGGCTCTCTTCAGACTTAAATGGCACTTCTGTAAGTGATGCTAAACGACACAACCCTCCCTCCACCCCTCGCTCCCAGTTGCCTACTTACATTAGCATTTGCCAGCTGTCAAGCTCTTGCTCAGTTCCAGTGAAATCTCCTGGATTTTCTCCTCTTCTGGTGATTACGTTGAACTGCTGAGATGAGCTCCTGGTGACACTGGAATTGCCAAATAATCCTCTGCTGTTTTTTGTATCTTTCTACCCGCTTCTCCTTATTAATGTGAGCCAATGCAGAGCCCAGCACAGACACAGTACTCTCCAGCAGGACACCAGAATGACTGCCAGCCTCCTCAGAAGTGTCTCCTAACAGAGAGCTGAGAGCTTCTTCTTTATAGCAGAAACAGCTCTCAGACACACTGAGAGTTCACATCACTTACCCAAGAGATCCTACAGACATCACATCTTTGAGACTTGTCTAAAGCCATCTCCTTCTGCTTTATGAGAATGGTCAGGCTGGCTCTGATCACCAGTCCCTCTAGCCCGGCACCCTGTCTCTAAGACCAAATAGTTGTGTATGTCTGCAGAAAAGCTTAGCAACAGGACAAACACACAGTAATTGCCTGGGGTGCTTTGATGGGCCCCAGTAATCTGGGTTGATAGATTTTCTGCAGTCTCCTGGTGTGTAACAGCCCTTGCTGCATCTCTCTGCCATGAATTCATCTAATTGGTTTTTGCACCATTTAAGCAACATTTGGCCACCTCAGCCTCCCACAATAATGAGTGCCACAGTGGAACAACATGATGGAAGAGGGAACAGCTCACTGGCTTGTGCTGGTCAGGTCCCCAGCTACAGCTGAGTTCACTCTCTTCTGCATAACCCCAGTGCATTCAGCCAAGGCACTCCTTGCGTTGCTGGTCTCCAAGTTCCAAAGGAAGCCCAGTCTTGTGGCCTCACATATATCTACCAGCCCCAGCACAACTGTAGGGCAGAAAGATTTGTTAGATGGAAGAATGAGACCAGCACCCCAGCTTGACTCATATTAATATTAATGACTAAAAATTAGGCATGGTTCACGTTCTGCTTTCTCCTGGACCCCACAGCCTCTGCATGTGGACAAAACATCTGGCTTATCTGAACACCTCTGAGCAACTTTGGGCTTTCGGGTTGAAAAATTTTAGCAAAAAAAAAGCAGGCATGTAGATGTGAGATATATGTAGGCTTGTAGACATCCCTCCATTCCACTCTCAGGTTCTTTAAAATAATTTTCTCCTAAAGCCCAATTTAGAAACCGTGGCAGAGACTTGATGTTTTTATGCAAATTCTCAAATTTACAGAAGTGCTGAGCTGAACTGGGATTTGAAGGGAAGGCTTCCTTGCTATTCCTCCTGCCATTTAAACGCCAAGCAGGGATACACTGGTAGAGGTGGCCAAAAATAGATCCAAAACTTCAAAAGTGTCAAAATTGAATTCTGAAGAATAGGGGATTGAGAGACAGTCAGCCAGTGTAGCCTGGGTCTCAGAAATCTGAGCACTCACACAGAGCTTCAGAAAATTGAGTTTAGATAACAAACATGGCTGGTGAATGCCTTAACCTTTGCCAAAGCTCAAATTCCCTTCCAAAAGTTGTGGGCTAGATAAACTAATATTTTCTGATGAGAAATTGTTTTGCTGAAAGTTTCTGGCTATCCCTCCATATCACACAGCATCCAGATGTGCGATCACAGTCTGTGCCAGATAAAACATTCCTGCTTTGTGACATTCAGCCCAGGCCAAGCTGCAAAAGTTAATTTACTGTAAGTTACTGATAGTTTATCAGTAAACTGATGGTTTATCATTCCCAGGTTGGTATGTCTTTACTCTGATTTAAACTGGTAACAGCTTGGATCTCATTTTTAATTGCACTTTGCGTCTGGCTGCCTGGTTATTGTATAGGCAGAACTACTGGTGTGCAAATCAGGTCATAAATCATCACTTAGCCAGGTCATTTAAAGGAACAGCTAAAATGTCATGTATGTTACTGTCACAAGCATTACTCCTAATAATTGTGTACTCCTTTAAATAGATTTTTTAGGAAGTTGTGTTTAAAAACCAGATTGGAGTTCTGATATGACCTGACAACAAGGTATTTAACAGAGCTGTGCTGTTTCTAATGTCCCTCTTTTGCATCCTTTCAGGAGCAAGAATAGATTCATCACCATCGTGACATTAGAAAATGTGGAGATTGGAGAGACTACATGAAATAAATTGGGAATGGCAGGATAAGTACTTGAACTGACAATACAGGAACCACTGGGCCTGTTACATCATTGCTGAGAGAATCGACAAAGCACCTCATTGGCTGTGAGTGCTGGGATTAGAGCTGCAGCCTCACCTCCACACAGCCCAGCTCAGGCGAAATTAAGAAACTTCAGCCATGCCTTGATGGGTGATCTTACAGCCCTGCTGCTGCTCAGTCTGCAGTGTACTTCACGTGTCATTTAAATGTGTGTTTTCTTTGTAAAAGCCTCAAATGCTGCAGCATCAATGTGTCAGAGTGCCTTCTTGAGCAGAATGACCTCCCAGCCAAAAAGCTCTTGATCTGACCATGGTCTTGATGCAAGAATGGTGAAAAAAAAGCATACAAGAAAAATGTTACATGTTACTAAAAATAAAATGTGTAAAAAGAATTACTTAATTTAAACAAGAAACTGAACAAATAGGCAACCTATTACCGTGTTTCTAATCTAGAGGTCAGGAAGGGAGTGACTTTTCCAGACATTTTATCTCGGCGGTGATACAAGGTGAACCAGAAGGAACCATGACCTTGGCATTCAGCAGACACAGACTGCAGATCCAGAGCACAGTCTCCTCCATCATCACCTCTAACATGCCAGCTCACCTTCTCTGCTGTGAGAGGAGCAGGCTCTGAAGTTCACCCAGGAGCACCATTCTCTGGGTTTCTGTCGAGGATGATGCCCCATGACTGCAGGAGGCACACACCCTCTGGACAAACCATTGCCTGCAAAAAGACAGGTAAAACAACCAAGCGTTACGTGTGCTGTCTGGCAATAAGAAGGTGGGAAGTGACCAGCAGAATTTCCAAGTAAATCACAGCAAACCAATTTGTCAAGATAATTAGCATGGAGACAAAGGGGAGTGGTAGATGTGATACATCTTGGCTCAGGAAGGCTTGTGACACCGTCCCATTTAACTTTCACATGAGCAAAATGAGGAAGTGGAAGCTAAGTGAAAATTTACCACAAAACTACACTCTCAAAATGATTATCAGCAGCTCAGTGTCAATCCCAGTCCTGTCCTGTAGCCCATCATTCTGCTGTCAGGGTGGATAGTTCACCTACAAAACTGTGAATACATGGCTGAAAGGGACACCTCACTCAGGGTAACAGCATCACAGCTCAAGATAACCTCCCCAGATAGAAAAACTCACCCAACATCCCCATGGTGAAAGTCAATAAATCCACCTATGGAACATCACAACCCAACAAGTAAGTTGAGGCTCCTTAAAGTCATCCCCTTTCTACTTGGAAGATGAGGTAGTCCCTTTCCTTGTGAGACCTTCTGCTGAGTCTGCCTTGAGAGACTGTCCCTGCAATTAAAACTAAGAGAGCTTTTCCAGTGACAGTTGGGTTTCATCTGTGCCTCATTTCTGCATAGATGGTGCTGTGCCTCGCTCCTGGCCCTGTGCTGCTGATTCCTGAGGGTCCTGGGTGCTTACCCTTATCCCCAAACTTGGACCACAAACCTGTTTCAAGTGAGACCGAGTCTTAAAAAAATCGGAGTTCTTTCCCAAATTTTAACCCTATCTGTAGCAGGTTTAGTTCGAAACCAGGTGGAAACACCAATTAAGTGTAGTGGTTTTGTTTGCAACTTTTACCTTCTGTGAGATAAGAATTAGGAGGAATGCAAAGCAGGCTCCAAATTTTAAAGAATATAAAGAAATTTATTAACAGAACTAAAAGAGAAAGGAGTAATAAGGGTCAGAATAAACCTTCAGAACACTTCTCTTCCCCCCATCCTCCTTCCTCCCACTTACAACATAAAGACACAAACTTGAGCTTATTTCAGTCAGTTTACCACCTCTATAGTAGTCTTTCATCAGTTCACTTAGGGAGAGGAGTCTCTTTTGCCCATGCTATGGGGCTTCTCCACAAGAAACAGTCTTCTTGTGGCTTTCAATGTCACAGCACAACAGCCGCCTGGGGTGGTTTTCTGCTGGCATGTGAAAGTCCCTTCCCTCGACTTACAGGTTTCCCCACAACTGTTTTCGAGGGTTCAATCTTAGCTGATGGGGTATTATTTTAAGGACGAGCTGTTCAAGAGCAAAGGTTCTCTTCATCTATCTCTGGGATCATCTTCATCTCTAGGAACAGAGGTCTTCTTCTTCCCTGGGAGCAAGGGTCTTCACTTCATCACTATCTCTCTCTGTTCAAGCTTCTCAGTAAATCACAGCTACTTCAACATTTGCTTATTTCAGCACAGATACCTTTGCTCGTGGCTGCAGTTCGAACGCTTCACTCTCCCCCATGCTTTCATGAAATTACAAAAGGGTTCTCTGATGTATCATAGTTCATCACCATAGCTTTGCAAAAGAATTTCAGCTTCTAGGTTTGAAGCATCTCCTCTATCTCCTCCCTCTGGGCTTCAGTTCTTTCTTCTTCACTGACTTTGGTGTCTCTATCATGGTGTTTATTCACGTGCCTTTGCCTTTCCCTTTCCTCTGACCTGGGCGAGGATTGATGTCTGCCGGCTTCATCTCTTCTGGGGAACTTACAGCGCTGAAAGGGTTAGTCCTACCGGGGCGTTGCAGCTGAATTTACCTGTCTGTGTTGGTCACATGATCTCTTCCAAAGGGCGGCCGGAGCTGGTCTCGGTACAAAGTTTCATTTTGGCAGCAGCACCATAGAGGGCGGGGGAGGGCCATGCCACGCGGCGGGACCAGTTTGCACGGGCATGGCCACGATCTCGCCAAGCCGCGCTGGGGGGGCCGGCCCCCGCCGGGCCCAGCGGGCACCCCGTTACCTGTCCAAGGGCCGGAAGCAAGAGAGCGATTCCTGGGCTTGTTCGTATTTAAATGTGTTTTTCCAGAGGCGTGTCCAGCTTCTTAAGTGGCTTGAGTTGTCAATATTCAAATTAGCCAATTGATTGGTTCTATTGGCTCTGGAGGAAGTTAGAACAGCCCCTTGCAAAAACATCACTTCCGTGGCTGGTGGACTTTTTTTTCCTTAACTAAAACCCCAAGCTGTGCTAACCCATGACACTGTCCTTCAGTTCTTTCATTTTTAGTGAGTGTATTTTTTTACCTTTTACCACGATATTGCCTTTAAAATACCATAAACAACATTTCAATAGATAAATAATTTAAAGAAAAGCAAATAGGTGCTTTATGAGAGTACCCAGCTGTTCAGCCATCCAGCATGGCCTGTAGACTGGGGGTAGGAGAGGCCTGACTGCCCATTAAAGAGGCCTACATTCCACGAAACCACAATCAAAGCTCTCTGGAGAATCAAGCATTGTGCCTATGTGTAATATGTCAGTTATTTGCCAGCAGGGGAAACACTGTAAGAAGTGAATGAGTTTTACTCCGTTCAGTGACATTACTAATGACTCATGCAGAATTATGGGTAACAAACCTTTGAAATGAGAGGTTGAGTTGTACACTACATTATACATCTGAATTTCATGGTATATTAGTGACAGTGATTGGTAATACAATATGATGGGGAATTGCTAACATCAGAGAGAAATTAATATGATGCACTGCAATTTCTTGGAGAGTCCCATACTTTTTCTAGCGCCACCTATAATCTGCTTGTTATGGTTTGGCAAAGAGTAATCCCTCTCGTGGAGCAAGCGGCCTCATCACCCCGACAGCTGCTCATAAATTTGAATGGAAGATATGCAATTCGAAATGCTCATGTTTCCATGGATCGTTACCCAGTTGTATCTCCCCTAAGAAGCAGGTCATTTTTTAAACATCCTGCCATAGTTTGTTTCTGCTGATATTTTCTCTCTCCAGATAAATCTGATGCCAGCTTGTGTCTTAAAGTATTTCTTTCCCATCTTGTTCTATGAAAAGGGCTGATACAGTCCACACGCATGTTAACTTAACACCAGTTAATGGAGCGTAACTAAGAAGAATTAATATATTTACAAAAAAAAAGTATTTCTATACCATTAAAATAGTGCCAAATGTCTCACATAAGGCATTAAAATTATAAATGTGACCACAGATTTATGTTTACAGACTCTGTCAAATCCCATCGCCACGTGTCTCCTCAGTCACTCCTGTTGCAAACAGCATAAACAAATGTTTAAACTATTTATGTGATAGTAACCGGGAAAATTCTGTGGCTGTTTTACAAGGCTGGTGAATATCCATCTGACCTTTTCCACTTGTAGGAGATTTGGTTTTTCCTGCAGGAAGAGCCCATGAATAGAGAAGAGTCCTGGAGTGATGACCTTGAAGACCCAACACCACACACCCCTTAAGCAGAAGCACCAAGACCATCACCTTCACAAGGAACTTGAAATGGGAGTTGCTCCTAGGATAAGGAAGTCCATTGAAAACCACAGCCGAGCAGGAACTGGATGGTAATGATGGCGAGTAAATGGAAGAAAGTATCTCCCTCCAGCATTAAATTCAAGCCCTGACCTTTTCCAATGTAATGACTAACTCAAACTTTACATAATAACGTGGGTGATATTTGGAGAGTATAACATATGTATCATTTTAATTAATTGAACAGAAATAGGTTCACAGAAGAAAAATGAATTAACCAATCAGCAATCACCTTTCTATCTATTTGATGTCAGAATAATTAGTTTATTCTCGTAATCTCTTTACCTCTCTAGAAATCATAACCTTGCTGACCTCCTTGAGAATGGGAGCTCATTTGAATAGCACCATAATTGTGCTCTGGGTGCATTATCATCTAGTTTCAACTTTATTAAGGTAATCTTACCCCTTATTATTATTTCTCTCTCTGAAAGGCTGGCCCAAACCCTGGGAAAGAGTGCAGGACTTGGCTCAGTAAAACCAGTGTAATTTGGCCAGCAGAAGCCTTCCTCCTAGAAGGCGGGCTGGTTTTGTTAGCTGGAGGATCAGCAATAATTTTACCACCATTGTCTGTGGACAGTAGTATCCCAAAATACTTCCTGATGTTGGCAGTTGCAGACTGTTACCAACTAGCAAATGCTTAAACAAAACCACAGTTTGTTCCAGAATGATAAAGTGACCCTACAAAGTGAATTACACTGTGAAAAATAAATGTAAAACACACTGTAGATGCACAAATGATTATTTCATTATCTGGCCAATGTAAGAACGACAGATACAAATTGTTCCAATCATAGAGTGATGAAAGAGTAATGAACAATGGGTTCTTGAATGAGCACAGGAACAAAATAATGAATTGCAGTTTAAATGAAATCAGGAGTCAATGGACTGGATCACAGACTGTCCTTCAGACATAGGAATTCTGCATTACTTAAACACCGTCATTTGGAAAAACGTCCTTTAAGAGGAAGGAATCTAAATGGGTCAGAGAGAGACAAATATTTTGAGCCTGGACACTGGCTCATATGGACTGGAGCATCCCCATTCCAGATGCTTTGATAATTGATCTACTACAAATTAGCAGCTTCCACTCTGCAAAGTTAACAGACCATTATTACTTTTTCCTGTTTTAACCTTGCTCTTCCTCTACTACTCTGTTACTTCGATGCAACATCTGATGAGATCTCCACACAGATTTTGGGCACAGAATGAAGACCAAGACATGAAAACTTCTGGGAAAGGAAGTGTCAGCTATGTAGGAATAACATGTGGCAAAAGCTCTAGTTACTTTTTTGTTGGAAAACTCTGCAATAGATGGATTTATATTATTTTCTTTCATTTCATACCAATAAGCCAAGGATTTCTAATGTTATTGCCAAAGAAACATGTCACATTTCATGTATTATAGCTATCCATCACACTTCACAGCATCTTTTTAGCTCTGTACTGAAGCTATGTTTCACTTGAGAGTGCAGGACATCTGACCATTTTGTCTCTCTGTACAGAATTCCTTTACATTCTATGAAGACATCTTAGAAATGAGCAGAAACTAGCTGGTGTCACAGGCAGGGCTCAAAGAGTCTCATAAACCAACTCACCCCTCCTGCTGCTCTGCCACTGCCATGGCCAGGGCAGCACCTGCCCTCCTGCCCCTCACACAATACCAGTTACAAAAGAGAGACAGCACTTGGAGCCTTGTATGCCTCAGCAAAGGACATGGTGCTCTGGGATGAGCATCCCCAAGGGAAAGGTCATCTTTCATCCTTTGATGCTATAACCTCGAGACGTTTGAAAACCAGAACGTCCCAAATCCAGCAAGCAAGAGCACTTTCAAAAGCCACAGAGTGATAGCAACAAAGGGAAAAGCAGGAAAAACCAGGTATTGCTTGCTTTGTGGACAGAAATAAATATTTATTGGAGAAAAAAGCTACAGGAGAGAGGTGGCTTCTCTGCTGTGTAAGTGACTGAAAGGCCACCTGCTTCTGCCCTAATTCAATGAAATCTTCTGCAAAGGGTCTCTGCCCTGCAAGGTCAGGATAAATGTCACATGCCTGCCATGTACATGTGAGCCAACATCCATCAAACTCTACCTGTCGCTATATGTAGGCAGCCTGTTCAGGCAGAATCAGACCACAGCCAGACGTACCACTTACAGCCCCTTGCTCCCCCTCTATTCAGATTTATGTTTCAACGGGTCCTGATGCTAAGCACACCAGACCCTCAGCAAACGTCCCCACAACTCCATCAGGGTGCCCAGAAGTGCTGAGACAGGCCAAGACAACTAGCACACCTCACCACAAGCACCTACAGAGCCATAAGGCACCTTTCACATATAGAGAGTGGGGGTAAATACCTTTCGTCCTTGGGATTTTTCCTGGATATTCAAAACTGTGCCTTGTTGACTCAGAGAGACAGCACTCTCCTCATCTGACAGCTGAATTTTACTAGACACGATGAGGTTTGCAAACTCCAGAATATTTTGGCTCCCTCTGCAAGCCTTATAAACAAATAAAACTGTGCTGCAGTTCCATGCAATGGGAGGGAGCACTGAGGATGGGCTCTCCTCTTCTGCTATGTTGTCTCTGAAGAGGTCCTTTAAGGTAGAGGCATCTCCACCTGCCCCCATGCCAGGGGATTTTTCCACTTACAGCACTGTCCCTGATAAAAGCTCCAAAACAAGAAGACCCCATTCTGCTGGAGTTTGATAAAGAACTCCCATTCAGCAGGAAACCACACCATTGGACGCAAAGTTGAGCTGACGCAATGTATTAAGTAATCACGGGCTTGCTGCCAGATCTTTTAGATGATTTTGGGTCTCAGATCATCTATAGCATAACATGACATGATCTTTTGTGGCCTCCTCCAACCAACCCAGTGTCAAAAGTTCATTCAGCCAAGTAAGACACTCCAAACACCTGGCTTTAAAGAGACACCCAGCCACCAGCTTGGATCTGAAACCAAACTGAAAATATTCCCTGGAGCAAGCAGCAGAGAGCCCTGCTCCTGTCTAAAAGTCCAAACAAGCCTGCAAACATCCACAGCACCCTGCCTAGGTGTTCCGAGAGGTGCCCCTTGCCTGTGGCGGCGGGGGTTGGAAGCAGGTGATCTTTAAAGTCCTTCCCAACCCAAACCCATTCTATGATTCTATAATTCTATGATCTCTACTTGGGACCAAGCAGCATTGCTGCTGGGGCACTTGGGGAAGCTTCGAGTGACACCCGCATACCCTAGCCGAGAGTCTATCTCTTGTGCAGCTCAGACCCAGGAGTTGAAGAGAGCTGAAAAAACTGTGAGTCTCACAGCCAGACAACCAATTCCACCAGCCCCCCTGACTGGCCAAATTCTCCTGTGTGTGGTGCTTGTCAGCTCGAGAAACATCTCAACAGCCAGGAGCTGCTTGGCAAAGGTGTGGTTGCACCTCCTCACCCACCTCCATCATTACAGATTTTGGAAATAACGACAAATGCCTCCTTGCCTTGCTAACCGTGAGTGCTGTACCAGGTGGGCTGCCAGGAGCAGCCAGGTGACAATCCAGGTTGCAAAACTGTACAGGGAGGGGGTGAGCACCAGGAGCCAACCTCTTCAGTACAGCAATCCACTGCAGGAGAACACCTGGAAAGAAGTTCACTATACATTATTGTCCTGGGTTACAATGTATTCTATTACCATGAGCTGTTGAAAACCAGATGTGCCGATGTTCCTTGCCTCCTCCCTCTGGACTAGCTTCTGTTAATAGGCCCAACAATGCCTTGCCCCATGACTCAGAGATAACCTGCACCTGGACTATCTCCTGTTAATGGCCCCATCAGTGCCTTGCCCCATGACTCACCATCCCATTGTGAGATGCTCCGCCCAGGGGGAAGGAGCCAAGCATTCCCACTGGGATAAAATCTGGAGTTTGGAACAGCAGAGGCAGCCTTACCTGCTGGGATCTCAGAGGACAAGGACTACACCACCACTGGATTTTCGGAGGAGGACCAGACTTCTCCTTCTACAAGATCACCACTTCAACAGAGCCATTTCAAGGAGAACTGCAGCTACCGCCGAATCGGACTG